>CM044431.1:206475264-206547829 GCA_024363595.1 Xenopus borealis
GGGGGGGGGGGGGGACAGTTACCTTTGGGAAGGTACTGTATTATAGGATAAAAGGTACAGTTAACTTAAATGCGGCTATAACAGGCTTTGCCAGAGAATAACGGCTGTGGGATAGGAGGTATAGTAGGGAGAGATGATGCCTATAGTAACAGTTGGATAATAGTTTCTGGGAAGGGAACACAGCTGTGGGATAGCAGGTATAGTAAGGAGAGATGATGCTTTTAGTAAAAGTGGGATACTAGTCTATTGGAAGGGATTGTGGCTGTGGGATAGCAGGTATAGTAGGGAGAGATGGTGTCTATAGTAGCAGTTGGATAATAGTCTCTGGGAAGGGAACACAGCTGTGGGATAGCAGGTATAGTAAGGAGAGATGATGCTTTTAGTAAAAGTGGGATAATAGTCTCTGGGAAGGGAACACAGCTGTGGGATAGCAGGTATAGTAAGGAGAGATGATGCTTTTAGTAAAAGTGGGATAATAGTCTATTGGAAGGGATTGTGGCTGTGTGATAGCAGGCATAGTAGGGAGAGATGGTGCCTATACTTGCAGAGGGGTAACAGTCTATGGGTGGGGACTGTGGGATAGCAGGTTTAATAGTATTGTGCATTTAGTAGCAGTGGGGATAATCTTTGGGAAGGGACTGTGGCTGTGGGATAGCAGGTATAGTAGGGAGAGATGGTGCCTATAGTAGCAGTGGGATAATAGTCTATTGCAAAGGACTGTGGCTGTATAATAGCAAGTATAGTAGGGAGAGATGGTGCCTATAGTAGCAGTGGAATAATAGTCTCTGGGAAGGGAATGTGACTGTGGGAGAGCAGGTATAGTAGGGAGAGATGGTGCCTATAGTAGCAGTGGCATAATAGTCTATTGCAAAGGACTGTGGCTGTAGAATAGCAAGTATAGTAGGGAGATATTGTGCCTATAGTAGCAGTGGGATAATCTCTGGGAAGGGACTGTGGGATAGCAGGTATAGTAGGGAGAGATGGCGCCTATAGTAATAGTGGGATAATAGTCTCTGGGAAGGGACTGTGGGATAGCAGGTATAGTAGGGAGAGATGGTGCCTATATTAGCAGTGTGACAATAGTCTACTCTATTGTAAAGGACTGTGGCTGTAGAATAGCAGGTATAGTAGTGAAAGATGGAGTCTGTAGCAGTAGAGAAACAGCCTCAGCAAAGAGACTGCATGTATCAGTCCCTCCAGGTATGCCAGCTTCCGCACAGGCAGTTTTTGTCTCTCCAGATGAAAATGACCACAGTGTGTGGGGAGAAAATATTAAACAAGTGGGGCAGGGACAGATGAGAATGATGAACACTATCCCTAAATAGTTGCAAAACTGTATCACCTGTACAAAGGGTTATTGAACTACTAAAAATTGTATACTAGGGGAAGCTGGTACCTGCAGCAGTAGGCACAATAGTCTTTGAGCAGAAGGTACCAGAAGACATGTATTAGCCCTAGGTTAGACAGTTCATCTCTGGAGAAGACCCTGCTGAAATTACACAATGGCCAGCAGCCCCCAAAATCTATTTGGAAAAGCTGAGCCGAGCAGATCAACAGCTTAGAGTTAGCAGGTTGAAACAGCTTACTATAAATCCTACATAAACCCAGCTAGAAGCCAAAATACAGAATTAAGTATGTCACCTTTGAAAGCTATACGAGACAAAGCGGGCTGCTTGCATCACACAGAGAAATGAAGAAAATCGATAAGACCTGGATGCCTTGCACTAAGCACTTCGACATATCAGCACATTATCCATGATCAATGCCATTACAGTAAACTTAATATGCCTCAACCCGATAATTACTCAAGAGAACAAAGTTGAATTGTATGATAGTAAAAATATGGGGGGGGGGGGGGGGGGGGTAGTGAGGCCATGTCAGTACTAGTATCATTTTAAGGAATAGGTCATTACTGAGGCCTTGAAAGTTGAGAAATATGGGGGCTTTAGAGGCTTCATGGATAAGCCCAGTACCGGATCAATGAAGCATTAAAATGAGAGCCTTTGTGCGGCACAGTTTCCCTTTAAACGACCCAGTCAATTAGACAAAGCCCAATTTTAGTGCTGCCCAGGGAATAAAAGTCGAGATCCCAATCCATAACCTAAGCTGCTTGCAAAAAGAGGACAGGTTGGCAAACACACACTGGTTTGCTAAGCCAGGGCAGGATTTCTTTTTTATTCCTTTTTTATAACCTCCAAGATGTCGGAATGTGCACCTAGCGCCAGGGCATTTCTGTGGCAGCTGATAAAGAGTATACAACTAAGTGCAAAAGCAGAGACTTTCCATGCTGCAAGAGTTATTACCGCTGACCTCTCTTCTGCAAAACAGTGACCCCAGCACAAGGTACTGACCTCTATCCACTGGCCCCAGCAAGGTCACCACTGCAGATCTCAAGCCTAATTCTTACCGGAAAAGATGTTAAATGGATTATAACCCCCAGCACAGATTTAATCTTGCATGTCCTTTGCAGGGAAAGCAACATTCACCTTTACAGTCGCACAGAAATCCGACAGACAGAGTTGCAGCTAAATTCTATGTAGCAAACATTGCAAAGGAAACCACTGCTATAGTGCTGGGGGGCAGGCACCCATAGATACCATAAAGTCAGCAGTGCAAACTGGGATTAAATAGAAGTGTTTAAATAAAAGTTATAAACCAGGTGAAGGTTGCATCAGTGGGACACAGACAATGCAGACTTCATTTAGAATGGAGATGGCCTGTTGCGGAAGAACATTTTGCAACATTAAAAAGTAGTAGTTCTACAGTAACAGGAAAACCACAGATTGCACGTCCCAATATTAGTAAAATAGCCCCTTCCTGATTCAGGCTGTCCAACATGGGACACTGCAGAACTACAACTCTGAGTAACACCCACTAAGTGCATGTGGAGAGTTGCAGTCAGGAGCAGCTGGAAGGCCGCAGGCTGGACACCCCAAAAGGACAGGGGGGATATAATTGATCACTGCTGCCCAGTCTGTCATTTGCACGTGCCCAAAGCAGAAGTGCGCGTCCTACCGTAAAGCAGCTGCTCGTTCACTCACCCTGTGCCTCTGCTTCCCCACGCGCCGCCCCTGGAGCCACAGGCAGTGGTCGAGGGGGCCTCGGTTTGGGGGTGGGAGGGCTGATCCTCTTCCTACCAAGATACTCCACGTAGGTGCCCGGGAAGTCGCCTCGCTGCCCGGTGTTCTCGTTGCATCCATTGAGCCAACCGATCTGCTCGGGCCGGGCCTCAAATCCTTCCGCAAAGCAGCCCAGAGCCTGCAGCGTGGCCCGGCTAACGGTGAGGACATCTCCCACCCGCAGGTCTATATCCTCCTCCCGCTCCTTCTTGTACGGGTACAGGGCCCGGTACTGGTATCCCTCCGCGCTCATCCTCGCACGGCCGCGAAGTCACACAAAGTGGCAAGCGTGCGGCGAAGTAAAGCGGGTTAAAGGAATTAAATAAGGACTTTATCCGCCCTGTTTATTTCACACGGCTCAGCCGCCGGGGGACTGCCTGGAGTCGGACGCACCGGAGCTAGATTTCATTTCTTCCCTTTCTTCTCCCTCTTCCTTCCTTCCGCCGCCGCAGCCCGAGAGCAGACAGCAGCCACACAGACACACTCACAGCCTGTGAGAGAAAGAAGCGAAGGCATCAGGGTGGGAGGGAAACACAGATGCGATAACCAGCAGCACCGCGCAGGCCTAGAAGCACTGCCTTACTGAGCATGCGTACAATTCGCCGCCTTAGTGGCCTTCGCTGTTGCCACCTGGCTTCGCAAGCTGATTGGCTGCGGAGTTGCTGTCACCTGATATGGCTGCGGGGTGGAGTCTTTCCAAGTCGCGTTTGAATCCGGCAGTGTGTTTGTAGATGTGTGTGGGGGTTAGGCTGTCTATTAATGAAGGCAACTTTGCACGATATTATCTCCGCTTTTTTATGTATTTTTGAGTAATGATAGAAATTTTAAAGGAGAAGTCAACCTATGGGGTAAACGCCATGCCCCCTCCCCCGCAAATGCCTCTAAATTGCTACTCTCCCCCTCAGAGCAGGTCCTGACCGTGGAGTTTGCAGGTGACATCTCCCCAGCTGTCTTCTTCCTGGATTCTTCGGGGCAAATTCACTAAAGCGTGAAGCGTCTAGCGCTAATTTGCCACTGTGATGTCAATTCATAACTTTGCGAACTTACTAAGTCAGACTCTTGCGAAATTTTGCTAGCGAAATAGATAAACTAGCGCAACTTCACACCCTTATGCCAGGTGAAGTTGCGCTCTGACGAAGGGACGTAACTACGCTAATTCATTAAGATGACCATTTTACTGAACGTTACCTCATGAGCTAGACTTTACTTCGCCAGGTCAGACCTAGTGAAGTTCAATACAATAGATAGGAATTTGAAAAAAAAAAAAAAAAATTTCTAAGTCCCCAAAAAAACCCGCTGCCGTCTTTTACCTTTTGTAGGGTGATAGTCTGAAAAATAGGTTACCCTCCTTCCCCCCTACATTTCCTAACATATGGCAACACAACTATACAGGGGGCACATGTTTAGGGCAATAGGACAACTTTATTTTATTTATTAAAGGTTTCTTGGGCTTGTGTAGTGGAATGTAGTGGCTGTAACATATACTTCTATTATACAATTAACTTTGTGCCCTATGCAAATTAGACATCGCTAGCGTAAATGTGCTTTGCCTGAAGAACTAACGGTAGCGCAACTTCGCTACCGTTGGCCTCCCTGAGCGCAACTTCACATTTTAGTGAATTCACGGTGGGCTGGCGAAAATTCGCCTGGCGAAGTCTGCCAAACGTCGGAGAAGCCAACACTAGCGCATTTTGGCGCTTTAGTGAATTTGCATGCAGCAAAAGTCACAATGTTTTCCAATTGAAACTTCGTAGGAGCATTTGCCGGTTAAGCTCTACTGCGCATGTGCCGCCAAATACCAATGGGAAGTAGGCCAGTGGGAAGGGGGGCATGGCGTTTACCCAGTTATAGGTTGACTTCTCCTTTAAATGTAGCCAGCTTTCCTGTATTCATATTTCTTCCAATGCATTAAAGGAATTGTTCAGTGTAAAAATACAAACTAGGTAAATAGGGACAACTAATGGAGTTAACAACATACAAGAAATGTTCAGAGCCTCTAAATTACTTATACAGTGGTGTGAAAAACTATTTGCCCCCTTCCTGATTTCTTATTCTTTTGCATGTTTGTCACACTTAAATGTTTCTGCTCATCAAAAACCGTTAACTATTGGTCAAAGATAACATAATTGAACACAAAATGCAGTTTTTAAATGAAGGTTTACGTTATTAAGGGAGAAAAAAAACTCCAAATCTACATGGGCCTGTGTGAAAAAGTGATTGCCCCCCTTGTTAAAAATAACTAAGAACAAAAGTCATTGAGATCTATCAGTCTGGTAAAGGTTATAAAGCCATTTCTAAAGCTTTGGGACTCCAGCGAACCACAGTGAGAGCCATTATCCACAAATGGCAAAAACATGGAACAGTGGTGAACCTTCCCAGGAGTGACCGGCCGACCAAAATTA
This sequence comes from Xenopus borealis, assembly GCA_024363595.1. Taxonomy (NCBI): domain Eukaryota; kingdom Metazoa; phylum Chordata; class Amphibia; order Anura; family Pipidae; genus Xenopus; species Xenopus borealis. Next base: position 206,480,786 of record CM044431.1, read on the forward strand.
CCCCAAGAGCGCAGAGACAACTCATCCGAGAGGCCAAAAAAGACCCCAGGACAACATCTAAAGAACTGCAGGCCTCACTTGCCTCAATTAAGGTCAGTGTTCATGACTCCACCATAAGAAAGAGACTGGGCAAAAACGGCCTGCATGGCAGATTTCCAAGGCGCAAACCACTTTTAAGCAAAAAGAACATTAAGGCTCGTCTCAATTTTGCTAAAAAAACATCTCAATGATTGCCAAGACTTTTGGGAAAATACCTTGTGGACCGACGAGACAAAAGTTGAACTTTTTGGAAGGCGCGCGTCCCGTTACATCTGGCGTAAAAGTAACACAGCATTTCAGAAAAAGAACATCATACCAACAGTAAAATATGGTGGTATTAGTGTGATGGTCTGGGGTTGTTTTGCTGCTTCAGGACCTGGAAGGCTTGCTGTGATAGATGGAACCATGAATTCTACTGTCTACCAAAAAATCCTGAAGGAGAATGTCCGGCCATCTGTTCGTCAACTCAAGCTGAAGCGATCTTGGGTGCTGCAGCAGGACAATGACCCAAAACACACCAGCAAATCCACCTCTGAATGGCTGAAGAAAAACAAAATGAAGACTTTGGAGTGGCCTAGTCAAAGTCCTGACCTGAATCCTATTGAGATGTTGTGGCATGACCTTAAAAAGGCGGTTCATGCTAGAAAACCCTCAAATAAAGCTGAATTACAACAATTCTGCAAAGATGAGTGGGCCAAAATTCCTCCAGAGCGCTGTAAAAGACTCGTTGCAAGTTATCACAAACGCTTGATTGCAGTTATTGCTGCTAAGGGTGGCCCAACCAGTTATTAGGTTCAGGGGGCAATTACTTTTTCACACAGGTTTGGATTTTTTTTCTCCCTAAATAATAAAAACCCTCATTTAAAAACTGCATTTTGTGTTTACTTGTGTTATCTTTGACTAATAGTTAAATGTGTTTGATGATCAGAATCATTTTGTGTGACAAACGTAAAAAAAAGAATAAGAAATCAGGAAGGGGGCAAATAGTTTTTCACACCACTGTATGGTATAGTCTACCTGCAAAACATCAGATGCCACTCAAGCAACATTATAAAGTAAAACAAATCGAACAAAGTTCGATGGGACAAGCTTATTAAGAAATCTCAATATTTTAGCACATGTAACAACCCCAATCGTAAACACAAAATCAGTCTTCTATACGCTGAATTGCTGGACTACAAGATCAAGAGAGAAAACAAAAGCAATGCACAAGTGGGAAAAAAGACTCTGTGAATCCATAAACGAAGAAGAATGAGAGACAATACACATAACTATGGCAAAAGCCTCAATTAACACCCGTATAAAAGAAAACGCATATAAAGTATATCACGACTGGTATTGCTCTCCCAAAAAACTTCATAAATGGTTCCACATATCAACCATATGCCCAAAAGGTTGCGGAGAGATAGCTAATGAAATCCACATGTGGTGGAAATGTCCTATGATCAACCAACTTTGGAAAGAGGTATTAAAAACCAGCGCAGGGCCAGGCCAAGCAGGTGCCCTGGGCAACCTGGCCAGCCTCAGTGCCCAATAGGAGTGCGCACCGTAAAGGAATCCATGCGAAAAGGCGTGCGTGTCCGAGAAGGATGCGTGTATGCACAAAAATGGCGCATGTGCAAAAAGGCTGCACACTACAGCAGCGAGCAGGGGCCAGACTAGGGGGTAGGCGACAGAGAATGTGCATGCCTGGCGCCCCCCCCCCCCAGCTTTGCGCCTAGGGTTGCCACCTTTTCTTGAAAAAAATACCAGCCTTCATATATATTTATCTTTTTTTCCTAATAACATTGGGATCAACCATGAAAAATACCAGCCAGGCTGGTAAAATACCAGCCAGTTGGCAACCCTATCTGCGCCCTAGGCACTTGCCTACTCTGCCTACCACTTGGCCCGGCCCTGCTCAAAACTATCAATGAAACTTTAGCAACAGATATACTGCTTGACCCATGGCTGGCCCTATTCCTACGTAAGCCAAACCAAATAACAACCAATGTTATTTAAACTCTGTATACAAAAATGCCTAACTACACAAGGCCTGATAGCTAAAAAGTGGAAAGGACCCCTTCCAATTGAGTCGCCACCTTTCCCTGCATCTGACACCGGGCGGGGGGGTTGGACTGTGATGTCAGTGGGTGGGTTGTGACGTCAGTGGCTATGACGTCGGGTGCAGGGCTATGTCAGTCAAGGCAATCCTGCGGATTATTGAGGTGGAGAAACTCACAGCATTAATGAACAATAAATTAAAGAAATTTGAAAAAGTATGGAACAAATGGTTATTCAGGGAAGATTTGCTACATATGTTGTAAAAACAAGTATAGATAACATCTCAACTGTCGAAACCTCCCTCCAAACCCCACCTTTCCCTGTTCTCTTCCTTATCTCCCCCTTTTATTCTAAGTTTGGCCTACTGGCCTGTTAAAATAAAACAAAATTTACACAACACAGAAAATAAACAAGAATGTATGACCAAAATGTTCTTTACTCAACGTACTGACATGAAAAGACAAGTGCATATTGCTATTTATGTGTGAAAACTTTAATAAACAGAAAGTAAAAAAAAAACTGGGTAAATAGATAAAACGTGTGTCTAATATAGTAAGTCAGCCAAAAATGTAATGTATAAAGGCTGGAGTGAGTGGATGTGTAACATAACAGAACACTACTTCCTGCTTTTCAGATCTCTTGGTTTCCACTGACTGGTTACACTGGTTACCAGGCAGTAACACCAGAGACTTGAGAGGGGGTAACATGAGTCATAACTGTTGCTTTTGAATCTGAGCTGAATGCTGAGGATCAATTGCAAACTCACTGAACAGTTATATCCCATGTGGCCCCCCTTCAAATTGCTGACTAACAGAGTTAGAGAGCTGCAAAGCGGGAAGTAGTGTTCTGGTTATTATGTTACACATCCAGTCATTCCAGCCTTTATACATTACATTTTTGGCTAACTAGCTATATCAGAAGCATTTTTTATTTTGCACAGCCCAGGGCCGGAACTAGGGGTAGGCAGCCGCCTAGGGAGCAGTCATAGGCTGCTTTAAGTTTAAGTATTTAACTTTAAGTTTTATGTTGAAGTGAAAAGTGGATGCCCATGTGATGTAGTAAGCGCCACAGCGCGTGGGGATGTCACTCCGCAAGTGCTGGCCTGGCGCATTGGTGTTGAAGAGAAGAGAGTCAGGCAGTGTGGCCCGATTCTTCTGATTGGGTTAGGCTGGCTGTTGAGTTTGAGAACAGACTGAGCAGAGCGCACTGAGCTACAGATCTGGGGCGATATATTTGCTGCTACTATGGCACAAACTTGGGGCAATGGCTGGTGGCACAGGTACAGATTTGGGACAACATTTTGGCTGCAGGCTGACACAGGTACAGGTTAGGGTAATATTTTGGGTGCTGTTGGCTGGCACAGGTACAGTTTGATTAATTTATGTATTGTATATTCTTTATAAAAAAAAAACGTGGGAAATGGTCATACAGAACAGGGCGGGGCACTGATAGAAGCCCTTGCCTAGGGTGCCAAACTATGTACCTTGACCTGGCCCTGGCACAGCCTATCTATTTACCCAGTTTTTATTTTTTCACTGAGCTGTTCCTTTAAGTAAAGCACAATTTTACAAAGGGAATCAGGTAACCCACAATGCTCATACCAGATCAAGTTTCACACCCATAAACCAAAATACATTTTATAGCCCACAGTCCCTCCTAAGAATGCATCAAATATTTCTTATGGTGCACTAGCATACAACAGTTAATCAACAAAGCTGTCAAACAGCGTATACAGTGAAATCTCAATTTTACATCCCATAAGTTTACGTTTTGCCGACACGTCATTTATTTGTGGTACCCCCTCGATTTTTCATTTGCCAGGATTTTACACCATTTTTCCTGGTTGCCTGAAAAATGTAAAATTGGGGTTCTACTTTAATTGCCTATATTAGCCCCAGCGCAATAGCAGGCTACTGTCATATTAAAATTAGCCTTCTACGTGCGGGTAAATGTTTCCGGTATTCTGGACTGAGTAGATCACCTTTGGTCAATGGGTGTTGAAAGGCTAGTGGTGTCTCCTGTGTAATGTTTGTGAGTGGGAGGCTTTACATCCATTTTTTCTCTCTTACTGGGCTACTGTATGGGAGATTGCTCCTGGTGTCCTACAGCCAGGACAGAACAAGACATTACACCAAGAGATCAGGAAGATATAAGTGCTAAATTATACATTAAAAAATAGCACAAAGATTTCTGAGACTGTGGTCTAAAACAGCCTCTACTCAGACATCATTCAGTTGTAAAGCCTACTGTATAGTAAAATAAAAGCGCCTCTTCACTGGTAGCTATTCGCAGGCTACATCTTCCATACCTACAGGCTGCGTGTGTTTAAATAAGTTAGGGAGTTAATACATGGATGTATTGACATTTGATCAGAAATCAAGTTGGCTTGATGGAAAATCTAGTTGCCAGGGATCTAATCAGACTTTGAATATCAAATAATCTTTTAATGAGTTGCCTACTGTATATGGCCAAATCTCACAAAGATCCACTTTTTGTTGGCAACGTTTTCATCTTAATTTACAGTAAGCTGTGTTCTCTCTTCTACAAAGGCATGAATGGTTTTAAGCACATATATTTGTAAATATTACAATATATTCTAAGACGAGGAATCCAAAAGTCATTCTTTGATAGATTTGACCCCTTAGAGAGTATAAGGGTATAAATAGAGTCCCTAGAGAAAGTATAATGTATTTCAAGATCCATTTATGATATATAAATTATTAGCTATGCAGCCAGTGAAGGTAACAAGTGCTTTCTCCTGCTTTGATATTAGCAGACATATTTAAGCTACTTTCAGAAAACAGCTGTCCAGCCAGTTCCATATAACTTTAGTTGTCTCAGTACAACATATTCATTACTTGGGCCAAAGATACAGTATATACAGGTGGTAAGTTTGCTTCTTAAAAGTGGCACATTATTGACATGATTAGGCTTTTTAAGCCCTAGTATTAACTATATGGCTTAAAAATAGATTTATTATTGTTTGATCACTTTCAGAAATGTGTAATTGTTATTACAAACGAGCAAACACCTATAGCACCTATATTCTTCACAAGCACAGACTTGTATGACAACAACATTTTTGGCAGCTCCCCCATGCTGCTTTTTTTCAACTTGTATAATCAGAAGAAATCAAAATCCCAGAACCAATTAAAATTTTCTGCAGGCCAATAATCAGACCCTGCCCTTTTTCCCAGAATGTGTTTGTTCTTTTAAGGTTGTTTCCCCTTCACTTTTGTTTCATATACAGTGAACTGTGAAAGGTCACAGTGATTCAACTTTCATGAAATTCCAGTTTAACGAAGTCGGAGGCATTAGGGGATGATATTGAACCAGCTGAAAAAAAGTGCCATAAATTTAAAGGGGTGGTTCACCCTTTAGTATGTTATTGAATGGCTATTTCTAAACAACTTTTCAATTGGCGTTCATTAGTTTTTTTTTTAATAGGTTTTTAATTATTGGCCATCTTCTCCTCACACTTTTTAGCATTCAAATGGAGGTCACTGACCCCACCTAAAAAAATAAGGCTGCTCATTTATTGTTATTGCTACTTGTTATTACTCATCTTCAGTCCCTCTCTTATTCATATCCCAGTTATTCAAATCAATGCATGGCTATTAGGGTAATGTGGACCCAGCCAGATTGCTAATATTGCTAATTTTGAGCGCTGCTAAATAAAAAAGATAAATAACTCAAAAACCGCAAATAATAAAAAAATGAAAACCAATGGAAAATTGTCTCAGAATATAAATCTATAAATGTTTACATCATACTACAAATTAAAGATAAAAAAATCCCTATAAGATATAAGCAAACCATATACAGGAATTATGGTTTTGACAAACCTAAGTCATGTCAGACAAATACAGCTATTTTATATTTCAGTCCCTTTCATCTTTCTTCTCTGGGGACTGTTACAACACTGTATTGTTGTATATTAAAATTATAAAATAAAACCTTTAAAGAAAGATATATTTCAGTTAGGAAATATGTAGGGATTTCAACAAATGCAATGCACTTGAAAATGTTTTACAATTTTGTTCAAAAGATGGTCATTTCTAAATACTTATTATATTTTTTGTTGCCAAACTGACTTATATGTTCCCACAAATAATATTTATGCGTAGCCTGTTGGTGATCCACAGAGTGGACCATGTCATTCCAGGGATTACCTTCTGGACAGAATTTACTGTTGTCTGTTTGCCCAAATATTATCATTTGCACGCATGGCATTAAAGGGGTTGTTCACCTTTCAGTTAACTTTTAGTTTAATGTAGAGAGTGATATTCTGAGAAATTTTGCAATTGGTTTTCATTTTTTATTATTTGTGGTTTTATAGTTATTTAGCTTTTTATTTAGCAGCTCTCTAGTTTGCAGTGTCAGCAATTTGGTTTCTAGGGTACAAATTACCCTAGCAACCCTACATTGATTTGAATAAGAGACTGGAATATGAATAGGAGATGGACTGAATAGAATCATAAGTAATAAAAAGTGGCAATAACAATACATTTGTAGCCTTACAGAGCATTTGTTTTTAGATGGTGTCAGTGACCCCCATTTGAAAGCTGCAAAGAAACAGAAGAAAATTGCAAATCATTAAAAAACTATGAAAAATAAATAATGAAGACCAATTGAAAAGTTTCTTAGAATTGGCCCTTCTACAACATACTAAAAGTTAACTTGAAGGTGAACCACCCTTTTAAGTGGGCCTGAGCCAATATTAAGCTATGTTTGTTCGTATACTTAGTTCTGTGCCCTTCACAATTTTTGTGTGTAAGAACCTTTGTGGGTATGCTGATGTGCACAGTTTAGAGTCAGGCCTAATGGATAATTATGGTCATTACTATTTTCAAAATAATCCTGTAAACTCAGCCTGAAGGTCAGTATTCACATTTGCTTTTTAGATATTCTTGAAACCATGACTAAATGGCTGATTGCAATGTTTCATGCTTTTAGACTCTGTATAATTTAACAGGGCCCTAAACAAATGTTATGCTTGAGCCAAAAAACATCCACTTCTTGGATGTTAAAGCCTAGTAAGTATTCATTTGTCAACACGTATCATGGAAGATTTTGGATGAGGTTTCCAGAGATGCCAGTTTTGCAAGTGCTACTTGTACAAAGATGCACAGTTATGCAGAACAACATGTCTCAATATATTATACTGGACATTTATAGAGAAATAAAGGTAGTATAAATCCTTCTAGTAGATTTTCCATTTTAAATTGATTCCAGACATTTTTCTTACCATTTTATTTTGCTCAGAATTACGGTGACCAGCTCAGAAGCAGTGGCCAAAAGGAAGTCCCATCCCAGGCACATGGAAGAACAGATTGTAAAGTGATTAACCTTGATCTTCATTGATTTCTGGCATCATATTCTACATACAGTACAGTATACAGAGCGAGTCTATATATACTCTCATGTATGATTAGCTTCTAAAATAGTAATTACACAATCTAATGATTCTGGTTTTTATGTTGTACAATTACAGGCATACCATTATGGACTAAAGAGAATTCTTATGAACAATAAAAAAGGAACTAACTGAAATTATATGTACACTGGATAATGTGCTGGCAGTTTCATAGGAACATACCACTATCAATTTAAAAACCTTTCTGGCACCATTCACATTTTCTAAAGCAAAACCATTCCCCCGATGATTGCAATAGCTTAGGTGCAGCCAATATTTCTTCTAAGATGTGTGCACATACAAGCACACACACACCAGCGCACACCACAAATTGTTGTGTAGTTATTCTGTGCCACCCACTACCAATAAAACATTGGGTGCGGCACAGATCTTTATGGGTCTTTTATGTGTCCCCATTGTCACAGCTGCAGAAGTCATGGCTGAGCCTGGCAAAAGTAAGTAGCCAGGGTTTGAAAGGGTGCATTATTTAGTTTTACAAAATATTAGGATGTTTAATGCTAATGTGTGCTTCATTCCTAGACATTCATCTGCTGTGTTGGGCCCTGGCTAGAGAGTTGAAGCAGCTTTTAACATCAAATAATTTTGCTAAGTTCCCCATCATGTCTGAATCACTGTTCCTAAATAACATTTATGGAGAATACCGCGGATGTATCATTTAGGGATTCATTTTGGTATTCGGCTAGGATTCGGCCATTTTCAGCAGGCGTAAGGGTGCGAAGTTGCGGAAGTCTATCTACTTCGCTAGTGAAAATTCGCCAGAGTCAGTGTTAGTGAATTTGCGAAGTTGCAAAATTACGTCACACTGGTGAATTAACGCTAGCGTTAGACGCTTCGAGCTTTAGTGAATTTCCCCCTAAGAGTGTATGCCATTCAAGATAATCTGAGGGTTTATGTTCCTTTCAGTATAGAAAACCCTATAACATAAAGAATCGGATGACCATTTTATAACTGTAAACAGGTTTTTTCTAATAAAGGGAGCATGGGGTCTCACTTATTTTACATGTACTTCAATGCTGTTTGACAATATTCTCCCAGCTTACAATGCAGAAAATTCTATTGTATACATTGTTATTTCTCATTATGAAGACAATAGTTTCAGTTCAGTGGTATGAATCAGACCGTGCATAAATATACCGAATCCCTGCTTCTAAAGTTCATGTGCAAGAGTCTGTTACATGCATGTGTGGTCTCAATAGGGAGAAAGTAGAATTCTGAATACACCTATCTGTCCACTGGAAGAGAAAGCAGAGTTGTTGAAGTGGAAATGCTGCTGTTTTGTGAGAGTTATAAGGCATAAAAAATTGTCCTTGATAAAAAAAAAAACACTCATTTATTTAAAGTATTTTAGTCTGGCCAAAATGATCATAACGCATTCACCATTGCCTTTGCTTCTGCCAGCTCATACCTCACAAGGGGCAAACAATTCCAGCCATGGTATATAGCCCAAACTGAAGCTCTTCAAAGGTGGTCACAGCCTATTGAGCACCACTGGTGCAAATCCCATTTAGAGCCAGACTTTCACAGAATTAAACTTCTAAAGGTCCATGAGTTGTAGCAGTTAGGGGAGGAGTGATGGCTCTATGCATTTTTATAGAAATTCACATCATGTGAAATGCTTTCTTTTACTACCTAAATTGTTGATTCAAAGCCCTGCCCAAGGCCATGTCACATCTGAACCTGCGTTCGGCGCCTACATGAGTTCATGTGAGTACAGCCCGATTGAAAAGAATTGAGTGTGTCTATACCTGCGCTCCCCTGCAGGTTAAAACGCCCGTGTAAGGGCCCTTGGAGGGCCCCACAAATTAGAGTTTACAAACTAAAGGTTAGGGTACAATTGAGACATTAGGATTTTAGACACAATTTTGTGATTTATCATACTGCAGTGATTGATTAATTAAGGTACATTGAATAAGCTTCTTTATACAGGTGGGTCTTAAAGGAGCATTTGAAAGTTGATCCCACTGATCCCATTTAAACAACAAATGCTCTGTAAGGCTGCACATTTATTGTTAGTGCTGCTTTTTATTATTCATCTTTCTATTCATATGTTTCTATTCATAATAATGGCCAATTCCAAGCAACTTTTCAATTGGCGTTCGTTATTTATTTGTTATAGTTTTTTAATTAATTGCCTTTTTCTTTTGACGCTCTCCAACTTTCAGATGGGGGGAACTGACCCCATTTAAACAACAAATGCTCTGTATTGCTGCACATTTTTTGTTATTGCTGCTTTTTATTATTCATATTTCTATTCATAGTCCAGCCTCTCATTTAAATCAATTGATTATTTTTATCCTAGCAACCAGACAGCTGAAACTACAAACTGGAGAGCTGCAGAATAAAAAGCTTAAGAACTCAAAAGCCACAAATAGTAAAAAATGAAAACCAATTGCAAATTGTCTCTGAATATCACTTTCTACATCACACCAAAGGTTGATTTAAAGGTGAACAACCCCTTTAAGATTCAGACATATTTTATTTACTTGGGTGACCTTGAAATTGCACAACTGCAACTAATTAGAAGCTGGCTTCTGCATATCTCATTCTTACTTTATTACAACTTTAATAAAAAGTGTTATCATAGTTCCTCCTTAGTTCCAAAGAAAAGTGTATCAGCTGTTCTATCAAAAGTATTTATGAGTATTTCTCTCATAAAAGGGATTAAAGTGGGAATTATGTAAAAATAAGGAAATAACTTGAGGTAAAAGCAGACCATGCATAGAAACTCTAGGCCAATCATGGATTTTGGTCCTCTTGTTTTTCTTTATTCATATTGTAAAATCTTGCTGAACATCTTGATGCTGCTGTATATAAATAAATTATGTTGATGTAATCTGATGTAGGACTGCAGAGTTTTCATTCCAGCTCTACTGTAGCTTAGTAGAATGCTTGAGGTAGGGCTGTTTATCAATATATATATATATATATATATATATATATATATATATATATATATATAAACTAGGAGAAGGGATACCAGCACTCATGTCATATTGGTGAAAAATAATGCAAAAACAGAAAATACAAAATATAAACTGGTTGAAGGTATCGCACTTACAGAACTTATAATAATTAAAGGGTTTTATTATTTTCACAGAGGAAAAATTGACGTTTCTGTCAGCAATCTGACCTATCTCGAAAAAAAACCCTTTAATTATTATAGGTCCTGTGAGTGCGATACCTTCAACCAGTATATATATATATATATATATATATATATATATATATAAAAAGTCCAACTGTGTTGCACTCCTTCAAAGATATCCAAGAATTCACTTCATAGATTAAAACGTAGCATTTATTCACTTTTTTTTATAAAATGAAAAAGAGATCGTTGTAAATTGTACACATCGTAGTGAAAAAACTTATCTGAAAGAGTCCAAGCATCAAAGTAGCATTGTAACACCCACGCGACGTTTCGGGACTATTCTTTTCCCTTTTTCAAGCGTATCTCACGTGTACAAGCAGTCTAGGACTCCATATCGCAGCTCACCTATCCGTGAAGGCAGAAGTGACGTGTCGGATCAATGCGATGATGCACCCTAAATGAAGAGTGGACCAGCGCGTAAGCAGACACCTCGCTCCGCCCCCCGGTTGCTAGAAAATAGTCATAGTAACCAGTTTTGGGTAATAGTGCATATAAACATGGCTCTAACAGCACCAATATTATTCATCACGGACTCTGAACCCTCAGTAAATGCTCATGAAATATTCAATAACATGCTAACACTATAAGATACAGAAATCAAGTAAATGATGAAAAATGAAAAAGAAAAAAAGAAAAAAATAAATAAAATGAGAAAAATGATGAAAGCATACAGAAATCACTATGAAACAGCTCATAAAAATAAATGTAGGTCAAAGTCTCTATTTTGTCCACCCGGAGAGAGAGTTCCCAACCTATCAATCCACTTGACCTCTGCCCTTTTTAACTCTAAAATCCGATTGCCCCCTCTCTTTGGTGGTGCTATATGTTGTATAACCTTGAATTTTAAGTCATCTGAGGTATGGCCCAACTCCAGACAATGTCTGGAAACTGGGAGTGGTTTCCCAAACCACCCAAAAGGTCAGGGACAGGTTTTCCCAACACAGATCCACTATAAATACAGGTAACAGATCACTCCCAGGGCAGAGCGAGGTGTCTGCTTACGCGCTGGTCCACTCTTCATTTAGGGTGCATCATCGCATTGATCCGACACGTCACTTCCACCTTCACGGATAGGTGAGCTGCGATATGGAGTCCTAGACTGCTTGTACACGTGAGATACGCTTGAAAAAGGGAAAAGAATAGTCCCGAAACGTCGCGTGGGTGTTACAATGCTACTTTGATGCTTGGACTCTTTCAGATAAGTTTTTTCACTACGATGTGTACAATTTACAACGATCTCTTTTGCATTTTATAAAAAAAGCGAATAAATGCTACGTTTTAATCTATGAAGTGAATTCTTGGATATCTTTGAAGGAGTGCAACACAGTTGGACTTTTTATATTTTATGCGGAGTAACTCACCACTATTTTGTGTTTGCACCCTAATGTCTCTGCATTTACTTTGAAACTGGTGCATCACAACGTTGGATTTACATATATATATATATGGAGGATGGAGGACGCCGGCCTCTGGGCACCTTCAGGTTAAATCCAGCCCTGGATTGGAATGCATGGGCTCTGTGATTGTGCATTTTGAAGAGAAGACAATGTTATCATGTGATATTCACACATCGGGATATACATACTGTACATCTCTATCAGTCCTTGGTGGAATTGCATTGTTTTCTTTTTTCCCTTTATGGTTTTTTTTTTTTTTCATAAAATCAACAAAACACCCCATGATTGGGTCTATTATTATTATTATTATTATTATACTTATTATTAATAATAACAATAATAATAATAATAATAATAAAAAGTAGCCCTTTAGTTCTCCACCTGTGTAGAAGTTCAGGCAGAGAACAAACTGACGGGTGCCATTAGCCTTAATCTTTAATTTTTTGTATGCTTCTGAAATCTGAATGTGCTTGGTTTGCTATTGAGTCAATCGGGAGGATTTGACCAACTCAATAAATTGCATAAATATAAAAACTCAGTACATGATTTTACAAAACTTGGTCCCTTATATGACAACCTTACTGTTTAAGCTTGTGCGATAACAACCTGAATGACACAATAATATCCATAATTTTTTTTTAACATGTAGTACACAATGTGAACTCCAGTGAATTCCACTCTCCTTCCATAATGTGTCTTTCTTTGTAGACCTGGCAATACCTCGCTTTTGCTATTCTATTAAAGCCTTAATTAAAAAATGTTTCTGAGCATTCCAACTTTATTTGGCATGTAGATATCATTTTCTGGGCAGATGGCTCCTTCGGCCATGCCAGTATAGCTATCTGCCAAGTTAAGCATGGTTTGGACGTATTTCACGTGGCAGTTTATCTTGAGGGGATTAAACCTCCTCCAAGAGCACATATTTTAGCACGCAAATGGCTTATAGTGCTACACCAACATTATTTTCACTGCAAAGCAGTTTAATTGTGTTTGGAGGAATTACACAGCCTGCTTTCTATTCTTATGTCTATATATTTTGAACTTTTCACCTATAAGTGATTACAAAAAGCACTAAGTTAAAAAATGGGAGCACAAATGAAATACACATAGTGATCCCCTTTCCAGTTGTGTGGAGGTGGCACACAGACTAGGCAGGGAAGTAAATTATGTACTCCAAGTGACACTTCACTGAGCACCCACTAGTTTCTACCAGGTCATAGTAGCTGGACAAGGCTTACTTGTGCTCCATGTGCTCACCTCTGCACATGGAACCTTAAACTAGTAGGAGCCACACCCTTGCAGCTGTCAGTTGCAAATTCTGTCTTTATACTTATGGTTATTGGCACAAAGTCTCTTGCCTAGTTGTGGTGGGTGCAGTTAAAAACACAGCAAATTGCACTGGTTTTTAATACTTTTTCGAGCCACATGGGCAACCAGGATGATTTAGTTTGGCAAAGTAGTCATATGCCTAGAGCCAAACTACTTGAAAAATCATATTGGTCTATGTACTGTATATATGCACAAAGGTATCACATTCAGACTAACCTATTCATGTAAGAGTCTGTTCAATGTGCTATATATCTAATCCATGATATGTAAATGCCCTGTGAATGCTTTTTCTATTCATCCAGATTTTTGGATTTCTGCACCAGGATTTGTCAGCTAATTAGAGACTTCTAGGCAGGGACCCCAAAACATATTCAGCTTTTACATAGCTCCTAGAAGTAACTATTGTGACTAGTCCATTTGAACTGAAAGCTAAAAGCTCTGGCTAAAACTTTTTTTTTTATATCCTGTGGTGCATTTTTGAAGCATCTCTCCCAGTGAGTGAGTGGGACGCAGTTGACTGGAGAAAAAGAAGTGGGTTCGGACCTCCCATCCAGCTCTAAGTTGTAAAAAAAAAAAAAACTAAGCAAAGAAAATAAAAGTAGCAGTGAGCACATATAGCTAAGACTCCTCTTATACATTCCTTTAGGCCAAAGCCTGTAAAACTATGTTAAGCCACAGAGCCATGGCTTTGAAATTAATTGAATAGCACAAACAATGCATGTTTAGGCAGAAAAAAGAAATAAAGCAATATGAGTGCCTCACACAACCTGTAATAAAATGCGTCAGTGCTTGCAGCCTAGCTTTCACATACAGTAATGTAATACTATCATCTCAAAAGCTTGCAGTTTTTACTTATTCTGTTAGCCAGTAAAAGGTATCACCTAACTTCACATTTTTTACAGTCCACTCAATAACAGATCTATGAAAAGTAATATTATTTAGAACACCGGTAAAGCTATTTGTTTGCACTGTGTAACATTGTGATTAGAAAGCATAAAATAGGGTTGCATGGGAGGATTGCTTTGGATAATGGGAGAATTCCTCCCTTTTTGTCTGAGCCTACTGTTGGCCATGGAAGCTGGAGGATGATGGAATGATTAGGTGAGCCATATATATGTTATTCATCTGTAGTTCACTGTAGCTAAGGCCAGTTTGCAAGGTGTTAGAAGCAGGATATAGGGGTCATAGATTTTCCCTAGCATGGAAAAAACAAAAGGGGGTTGAAACTATTTTTTTGCATTGCATAACATTGTGATTGGAAAGTGTTAAAAAGGGTTGCATGGGAGGATTGCTTTGGATAATGGGAGAATTCCTCCTTTTTGTCTGAGCCTAATGTTGACCATGGAAGCTGAACCATGATGGAACGATTGAGTGAGCCATATACTGTATAGGATATTTACCTGTAGTTCACTGTAGCAACGGCAGATTTATCATGGAGTGTTCCTATAATGAAGTAATCTGAAAATAAATGCTAAAAGGCTGTTAACCCTGGCCAGTTTGCAAGGTGTGAGAAGCAGGATATAGGGGTCATAGATTTCCCCTGGCCTGGAAAAAAACAAAAGGGGTTTGAAAGCATATTAAGCTTAGGAAAATTGCTTTAGTCATTGGCTAACCCAGAAGAATGTGTTTAACTTACTAGTTTCAGATTAAATCAAGGGATTCATAAGAAACACACAAGTGGGCAAGGTCTATTTCAGTGATCCCCAACCAGTGGCTTGTGAGCAATACGTTGCTCTCCTCTCCCATTGATGTTGCTCCTAGTGGCCTCATAGTAAGTGCCCACTTTAAAATTCCTGGTTTAAATTCAAGTTTTGGCGGCATAAAAGCACGTCTACTAGAACAAAACCTCCTGCAGGGTAGCAGTCCACATGGCATATCACAGCCCTAATTTTTCATCCCTAACAAATTTTTTCTTAACTTTGTGGCTTTGACATTTGAGTGTGGCTCATGGGTAAAAGAGGTTGGGGAGCCGTGTTTGATGGCTTATGTATATGTTACACTGTGTATGGGGTAGGATTATTAATTATCACTTTATTGTGATTCACATTCATACCCAAAGTTTAAATATAAAAATGGAATTAATGTACACAGTGCTTTTTCCACTGCAGCACAACAACACAAGAACTGGAAAGAGCTGACTATTCACTTCTGAAACAGAACACAATTAAAAAGCAAATCCCATATGCTCTATTTCTGCTGTGTTACGAGTATAGTAAAAACTGCTATTTTCCTTGGCTTTTGAATTACGGAGCAATGAAATTTTCATTGGATGTCGCAAAAAAAAAAAAAAGGAATAGTTTAGTGTATTACAAGGAAAGATGAAACTTTTCTTATGTTTGTTTTTACAAGTACACATTTTATTATAAAATACTCTAACAGAATTGTCTACAAAGTAATAATAACTGTCACTAAACTTACCATTAGATTAAAGATATCTGAGGCAGCATTCAGTGTAACATTTCACCACTAAAGGCCACAATCTGGAATTTGTGGAAGTATAGCCTCTCCTAAGCCCACAAACTTTTACACCTCAAAGTGAGTACTTGGGACCTGAAGTTAGAAACAGGACAAGCTCAGCTGTAGAGTAGCAGAAGCGATGGGAAATCTGGATAACTGATATTAAAGACAAGTTCAAGTCAGTTAAATAAACAAAGCCCAGGGTCAAGCCAATATGCTTGGGAGAGCACGGTCTGACGCACCTCTGTGAGGACTTCTGTTGAAACAAGCGGGATGCCTGACACTTTATGACAAGCTAATAATTAGTCAGCTGTCTTATAATGCTCTGATAAGAATAGGAAATCCATATGAAATAATTTTTTAAATAATTTAAATTGTACATGTCCATTTATTATAAAACTACCCATTCTCCATTCTGGTGTAAAATAATTATTTTTGCTCTCCACAATCCTTCTAGTCGTCAACTGTCAGACTGAGTGGTTAATAGAGGTTATAGTCTCAATTTCATAAATACAACAAAGCTCATCATGTGACAACTGTAATCAAGACAAAGGATGAAGACCATAGATACTTATGGTCAGCTGCTTACGGAAGACCAAATTGTTTGTTGCAGGTATAAAATGCACTTGTTTGAAGTTTTTTAACCTAAAAAAAACATCTTGAAAGGGCTACCGACTCTCAAAAAAGATTACGAATATAATAGTTCATCTTGAATTGCCATTAAGTGGTGGCCCCATTCCGTTGAAGGTATGGTAAGATTACCTTCAAGCCTTTATGGTAATTCTGGATAACATATAGTACTAGAAAATATAGTGGTACTAGATCTGATTGAATTTATCTGGATCCAAATAATTTCTTAACAATTCAGGACTTGACTATCCAATATATACTGTAAACCTTTTATACATGCAATGATACTAACCAGTAAAATGTGGCACCCCACCCAAACTATAAAATACTTGTTTTAGTGTTCCTTGAGGAACCTATAAAATGTTAGAATGAAATATATTGTTGTAAATTTGTCTCCTCAACTTTGCCCAGGGGATTAGCTCCATTTAACATGTTGTTGCTGCAGCAGAAGTCAGACAGGGCCAGCTTTGAAATTTCTATTGTTAAAGAATGTGGGCACCAGTGTCTACTTTAGTTACTATGATCAACTACACCTGTATGATAATGTTTTCAGTATGGCTTGATGACACTTTTTGCAAAAAAAAAAAAAATCAAATCTGTATATGTATATAATCTGTATTATTTAAAATATTCTTTTTAATAATAAAGTATTAATTATTTTGATGGATAAATTTAATGAATTTTAATAAATAATGATACATGTAAAAGAATGGAATAAGACTTGATGCAGAAGTCCACTTTATCCTATATGGGTTATATTCCCCTTCCATATTATTGCTTGGTCATCAGTATAACAGTTCTAAAATATGGTATAGCTCTTAAAAGGTTTCTTCATCCAGGATGCCCTTTTAGCCCATTTCTACTGTGGATATTTGTATAAAGGGAGGATTGTTTATGTCTTGGATGCAAGTTCCAACCAGGCTACTATTTATGTGAGTCAGTACTTAATCCCTTTGTGTGGATGAGGTTCCCCGGGTGCTCCAGTTTTCTGTTATGGCCCAAAACATACTTGTAGTTTAATTTGATGGAACTTAGCTGTGTGTCTTAGGCTAATGAAAATAATGAACACTGCTGCTAGGCTTATACACCTCAACAACCGCTCTTCCTCTGCCATGCCATTCTGCCAATCCCTGCACTGGCTTCCACTCCCCTTCAGAATTCAAATTAATGACCCTGACATTCAAAGCACTTCATAACTCTGCCCCTCCCTACATCTCAGAACTAATCTCCATATACTCACCCAACCGCTTACTACGCTCCTCTACTGACCTGCTACTCAACTCTTCTCTCATTACCTCCTCACATGCTCGCATTCAAGACTTTGCAAGAGCTGCACCCCTCCTCTGGAATTCTCTCCCACAGTCTCTCTGACTTTCTCCCAATCTTTCAGCTTTCAAGAAATCTCTTAAAACCCACTTTTTTAGAGAAGCCTACCATCACTGTTAACTACCCAATGCAATACCACTTACTGTACTACATCTCATCCACCTATCTCTGATCTTGCCCACTCCCACACCTTGTGTATCATTCCCTTCCCTTTAGATTGTAAGTTATGGTGATGTATGTAACTCCTTATGTTCTATGTATGTAATTCATGTGATTTAGTTGTATAATCACATTCACTTTACAGCGCTACGAAATACGTTGGTGCTATAGAAATACATGTTAATAATAATGACACACAACTGTGCATCTGTCTGCCTTGCCTGTCACTGCTAACAAAACACATGGCAGAGAAAACATATGACATTAACCTTTATGTAACAGGGGAATTAGATTGTAAGCTCCACTTGGGCAGGGACTATTGTGAATAATTACACTTTTTAGTAAATTTCTGCATAGTTTGTCATGGCTATATAAAGAATGATAGCATATATATATATATATATATATATATAAATAAATATGATTACCCTGTTCTCTCGGACTCTAGATTAATTAAACAGAAGACAGCTATTAAAGGGGATTGTACTGAAGAATTATGGATTTGTATACAAATATAGCATTTTTAATAGCTTTAATTGCTGACTAAAAAAAGACCAGTTCCAATGGGCATTTAGTAGATCATTCACACACTGAGAAATAAATAACTCATGCTTTGGGGCATAAAACAAGGTCCTCCCTTGCCTGAGAGATGCTTTGTTCATACTCTTCTGAGAAATGTAATTTCTGATAAAGCATTCAAGGATTTTTCGTAACTTATGGCCACCAGAAAATACTGTTTCATAGGGGTTTCTAGGGGAGTTTACCCCAGTAGAATAATTGTGGTTGCTCTTACACATACAAGTGTGGGATCGAATATATGGAAACCAGTAATTCAGAAAATTCCAAAATATGGCAATGGTATTTATTTAAACAAAGATAAAACTCCTATGTCGATTTGCTTTATCGAGGAAAGCAAAATTCACTAGGGGTGGTAATCTTAACTGGAAGTTTGTGCTGGGGTCAGGCCCAGATTTGTGAGAAGGCCACAAAATCTAGGGCTGTCCAGGGCCAAGTTTAAAGATTTGTCACCCTAGGCCACATAGCCTACTCTCTCCATCCCCATCCAATGCTGCTCACCCAACCTCCCACCACCGCTACCCAAGGCCCGGGTCTTTGTTATCTCTCCAAAAATCTGAGCATGGGGTCGCATGCTACCAGCTGGCTGCATCTTCATTGGGGACAGATTGGAGATTTTGACAGCAATTCGAATTACCCACCCAGTCCCCAGTGGAGCACTGAAGCTGGGGGGGTTCTGAGAGTGGGCTGATGAGTTGTGGGGTGGTGTGTGTGCGTTGGGGGGAGTGGTAGGTGGGCTTGCCAGCCTAGAGATGCAAAGATTTTACATTTGCCCTTTTGTATGGTCCAGTGCACTTTTCAGAGAACAGGAGTAGCAACCCAGAGCCCAGGTTTAGCAAGTATATTCACTGGGGGGGGGGGGGGGGGGGGGGGGGGGGGGAGGGATGCCTAACAACCTACCAGCAAATTATCCTTGTGATAAGGATTTTGGAAAGGCCCTTTATCTGGAAAAAGCCAGGTCCCAAGCATCCGGAGTGGTAAATGTAGGGTTGCCACCTTTTGGCCTGGTTAAATCCGGGCAGGGGGCAAGGTCATGGCACGGTGGGGCCCTGCTGTGACGATGCGGGCAGGTTGTGGCATCAGGGGCAGGGCTATGACATGGTGATCATGGATTGCCAATCATAAGGAATCCTGCACGCTTTTCCTAATTTGGAAAACCGGGCAGGCAGTTTTGACCCAGGTCAAAACCAGACCGGTGTCAACCCTAGGTAAATACTATACTTTTATGCAGATGTAAATTTGTCTGTGTAGAATAGCTTATTCCAGTATGGTTTAGTAAACATTAAAACGGCAAATAAAATGAACATAGCGACTTCAGTAAGACAGGGAGCACTATCTCTATTCCCCTATTGTAAGGGTTTTTAGAATCTTGCTTTAAGTTTGCACTGCTGTCACTTTGTAGTCGGAAGTCCAATGTAGAGCTGCTAATCTTGGGTTACAGCCTCCTACCTCTTCCTCGTTTGCAGGCCTAATAACAGTCTTCAAATTCTTCAGTGCTATTTATTCCTCTGCTCTCGTGTTCCTCTAATGTTTAGTAGACGTTGTGCAATGACCAGCTTGCCCAAGTTTGTCTCAACTCAAATAGACTCATCATTTGCAGGTTTTGTGAAATGAACAGTAAACATATTTTCAGGATGATGCTATTACTGTTATGGGATCCGTTATCTCAAAACTCATTATCCAGAAAGCTCAGAATTACGGAAAGGCTGTCTCCTATAGACTCCCTTTTATCCAAAATAATTCAAACTGTAAAAAATGATTTCCTTTTTCTCTGTAATAATAAAACAGTAGCTTGTACTTGATCCCAACTAAGATATAATTAGTAATAATTAAAGTATAATTAGTGTTTATTCTTAAAGGGATACTGTCATGGGAAAAACATTTTTTTTTCAAAATTCATCAGTTAATAGTGCTGTTCCAGAAGAATTCTGCATTGAAATTCATTTCTCAAAAGAGCCAACAGATTTTTTTATATTTCATTTTGAAATCTGACATGGGGTTAGACATATTGTCAATTTCCCAGCTGCCCCAAGTCATATGACTTGTGCTCTGATAAACTTCAATCACTCTTTACTGCTGTACTGCAAGTTGGAGTGATATCACCCCCAACCTTTCCCCCACCCAGCAGCCTAACAACAGAACAATGGGAAGGTAACCAGATAACAGCTCCCTAACACAAGATAACAGCTGCCTGGTAGATCTAAGAACAGCACTGAATAGTAAAACCCATGTCCCACTGTGTACTATTCAGTTACATTGAGAAGGAAAAACAACAGCCTGCCAGAAAGCAGTTCCCTCCTAAAGTGGCACAAGTCACATGACATGGGGCAGCTGGGAAATTGACAAAAAAAGGGCTAGCCCGTGTCAGATTTCAAAACTGAATATAAAAAAAATATGTTTGCTCTTTTGAGAAATGGATTTCAGTGCAGAAGTCTACTGGAGCAGCACTATTAACTGATGCGTTTTGAATAAAACATGTTTTCCCATGACATGGAAGGGGCTCAGTTGTACAGTATATATTGTATTGTCATTATTATTAATAATAATAATCATCATCATCATGATTTTACCTGGTTTCTCTCTAACCTCAAAACTAACCTCATTTGACATCTGATTTTACATATTTTCATCTTGGAGCTCTGTTTTCATCTGTTTTCAAATATGAAATAGTCTCACCTATGTTATACCATTTTCACATCAATGTTATTTCTATGTGATGTTAACATTTCCTTCACAGCACTGTGTAATCTCCACCCCCCCCAGACTTTTTATGTGCCTGTGATACAGCTTAATCCCTACTGCACTGCTTCTCCATCCCTTTGCCATGCCCAGACCTGCTACTTCTTACTTATTGTTATTTTTTCCTCCAACTATATTACACTTTGAGCAGCAAAATGGTTATGGTTAACATGTTTATATATAAACTCAATGGATTAGAGTTTATAATGTGAGATGAAGTCTGGGCTAGTATATCTTAAAAATAGCAACAAGCATTAATATGACACAGTATGGATCTAGTGTCTCTGGAATTAGACAAAGAGCCTTTGGATTCAATAATGAGATCACTCCTATGCCAAGTGCTGCACCTTAAATGAGTCTGAAAGCTCCAATGTGCAAGGGAGTGGAGGGGGGTGCCATGCAGTGGCAGCTGATTTGCAGTTGATCCCTGTGTTTTATCCATGCTCAATAAACGTTACTCCTTCCAAACAAACAAACCTGTAGGGCACAGTTATGTGATGTCTTTAAATGCCCCTCCTGCTTGCAAAGGGAGCCAGGGGTTTTAACTAGGGTAGCCAGGGTTTCAATGACCAAAACATTGGCTTAGGCCAGGGCTGGTATTAGGCATCACAGATTGTTACTCCCCTAACCAGCACAATTAGGTCCCCCGATATAAATCAGCCTCCCTCTATCAGCAAGGTCACACCTCGGATTCACCATGAACACCATCTTGTTTATGTCAACTCTACCATCTCTAATGTGTCAGTGCCTGTTAATGTCCTTTTTTAAGGTCAATAAAGAGTTGAATGTAGAGGTAGCTGCCACTACTCACTCCCTCTAAAGTCCAGTACCAAGATATAATTGTTCCAATAACTAAACTCCCCCTGGCCTTCTGCTAAGACAGAAAAAGCAGTAGTAAAACATAATAGAGGAGCACACTAAGCCATATTGGTTAATGAAACATATTTTGAGTTACACAAGTTCTCTTATACATTGCTCAAGTTTTTCTTCTGCGGCCAGTCATTTCTTTTGCTATTATTGCTTTTGCCTTCTTGTCGGCTCTTCATAGATATTGGGTGGGTTTAGTGTAAATTTGTGCTCTTCTGAGTACTTTTGCAATTGACAATTTTTTTCTTTGTAGTGTTTTCATTGTATTAGCAGCTTTACACTGCTAATATCATTCTTTCTATGCTGGCTCTTGGGCTGGCAGAGGATTAAATCACTGATACAGACTGCATCTTTGGATGCTACATTTCTATCTCTTTGAAGATACTGCTGTACTAGTTGACCAACATAGCAGCTCAGCACTGCTGGGGAGAAAGAAAAAAAATATATGTACATTGCAAAATGCTCAGTAGAGAGCCTTACGGTGTCCTACAATGTCTCTAAAATCTAAAATAATTTTGACTGACCAGGAGCAAAAAGAAAACATATGGTTGAGCAGTGTATCCATGTCTTTCTACTACTCTTCCATGTTAAATAGGAAAAATCAAAAGGATGAAGCTCACCAGCAGGCCTGCACTGGCAATCTGTGGCTTCGGGCAAATGCCCAATGCACACTTGCTTTGAAATGTAAACGGACTGCTCACCAAAAAAATCAAATTAGGTCTGTCTTTAATATCTAAATGAGCTAATCACTTTAGAAATGTAAATGAGTTTTTCATAGTAGCCAACCACAGCTAAGCCGATGCCTGCATTTGTTAGTGCACCTGCCGGTACTGGCATATGAAAGGAATCCTAACTTCAGTTAGTAATATTAGAGTTGCTTGCTATATATCCAATCCCTTATGCTTATGATAGGTATGTTGGCAACAAGAGGATCCATGCTCAGAACTATCACTTCAGTCTGTATATGGAACACTGTGATATGTAGCATTAATTGCATGAGACAGCCTAGTCTCTTCAAGTATGTCACACTTTGGCCCTGTGATACACATGGTAATTAAAGTCCTACATGGTCTAGCTGGGGGCTCATACAGTAAAGGAAAATTTAGAATATACTGTAAGTATAGGCCACTAATGCATCAGATAGAATAGTTGTGATAGAAACTAGGGTGAGATATTTGTTGCAAGGACCAGTTCCAGCATATAGGTTGTATAATATTGCTGGGGATTATATGGTAATGGACTCTAAAAATATCTATTAATAAACACTAGTTCTAGTTAACCTTGGGGTTGGAAATATATATCATGCTTGAGTGAGTGGGAATACATGGGCTGCTTTGATACTTTTGCCAGGGCTGCTTTTTCCTCCCAGTCCGGTCCTGCTCACCAGTATGATTAGTGGGCATGTAATAAAGCAAGCAATAAATCAGTAGGAAGTCAGTGACAGATTTATGTAACTTAGAACATTCTATAATTATCTATGCATAGAATATAAAATGGAAGAGATTAATGTTACAGGAATAACTTTTATACCTTCCTGGAAGGCCCCTATGTAAATCAATGAGCTGTAAGCATTAACAGCGATAGCTTGCTGTGTGCCTGGATCATATCATCGGCAATTGATTGCATTTGTATACAAGCAGATTTGGGATTTGCTTTTGTTTTATAAAACATTAATAAACTTTTCCGAAAGTTTGTTTTTATCCATATGCGAAACTCATTATGCTGGTGGTGTTATAACTAAAGGGCAGCTTTATCAGCATTGGACTGTTTCCTGCAATTAAAGCCTTTTTGAGGCAAAAATCATCAATTGAAGTTTCTGAAATTTAAATGTTTGAGCTTTATTAAGCACGCAAAACAAAAATATGAGTCCATGTAGTAGTCAATGGGAGTTTTATTAGCAAAATTCAAGCTTTCATTCACTTCGAGTTTTTGAGACAACTAGAAATATGGCAAGCTCATTGAAAATGATTAGTAGAATGTGACTTTGCTGTGTTTGTGTTGTATTTTCAAATGTTTACACCTGTCTTTCTCTTATAAACCTGAAATTTTGAAAAATTTGATTTTTTTGATAAATCAGCCTCCAACCTGATACATGTACAGTAAGTAATCTGAAACTTAAAGTGAAACACTTAAACAAAGAGCTTTCTTTAGCAGGGTCCTACATCGGCTACTGCACCTCTACACTAAGGGGCAGATTTACTAAGGGTAGCATTCAAGGGTTAAGAAACCTCGAATTCGACCATCAAATTTTATGGGAATTAAAATCCTTCGAATTCGAAGGATTTTACTGCAATTCGATTGGTCGAACAATCGAATAGGAAATATTTTTTTATTCGATCAAAAATAATTAAACCCAATTCGGTAGGTTGAAACTGGCGAACTAAGCAGACTGTTGAATATTCAAATAGATTTTTATTCGAATGATTTGAATCATTCGATTCGGATTTTCAAAATTTTATGGTTGAAGTAGTCTTCAAAAACAAAAAATTCTAATCTTTTTGAAAATTAGAACGAATTTCGAATCCTTCATGTGAATTTGATAAATTTATTCATTATTTTATTATTTGTTTTACTGCAATTCATGTAAATCGTGGAAAAATAAAGCAACCTTTTTATTTCAATGACACTTTAACCACATGATCAATGTTGTTTTTCTGCAAAATCATGCCTTTGGATTTTTGTTGATAGTGGTTCCCCTTGGCATGTTTTAGGTAGAAAGATTTTTTTTTAAATAAATAGCCTGAATAACGATGAAGGGGAAAAAGCAGTTTTATTCTGTGATTGAGGGGTTTTCTTATTTATCACAATTTACATGAATTGTCATCCGGAAAATTAATAAATTGGTTTCTTTGGGGTTTTTTTTTTGCCATAATATGTTGTTACAAATAGAAATATAAAAATATCACCACCTGCAATCTGCTGAGATGCAGGTTTTAAAAAGGAAGGCAGCAAAATAAGCTAACCTTTTGGCAGTCACTTGGATAATATAAAGGCTTTAGTGATGCGTGAGTTGACTAAAAGTTGACCTGCACCCAACCCTAAACTGGCCCAGTAGCACCTGCACCCATTTATATACCTATGCCCACTTCGCTGTGACATCATGGAAGGGGGAGTGGCATGTTAGTGCAAGTGTATAAAAAAAGGTGTGCACGGATGCTGGACTGGGGCAGTAGGACGCACTTACCCATAGCTCAAGAATATTGTGTGGAAGACGTGCCAAACCAACCTACGCATCAATAAAGGGCTTCATTACCTTGGGGTCTGTCAGGCTGCAGAACCTTTCTACTTGTCCTCAGGGCCGGATTTACCTAGTGGATGCCCCTAGCCCCGCTTTTGTTTGTCGCCCCTGTCCACTCCCTTTTATTTGCTCAAATTTTCATCATCAGGACAGAGCAATGGGAATTGGCACACGAGAAATTTAATTTTCTGAACCAATGTGGGTGTTGTTGGGCAGCATGTCGCCCCCTAAAATCCTGCCGCCCTAGGCCCGGGCCTAGGTGGCCTCTCCACAAATCCGGGCCTGGTTGTCCTGCTTTCCTTCCTACTGTGAGTCTTGATGCTCACTTGTCATGATGCATGGCATTAAGTCATAATGTACAGCACTGTGTTGTGACACTCTGACATCAATTTTGCTACCAAATTTGTAATGAAATGCCTTTTAATATTCCTGATCCTTGCCCAAGCTGGTTCTGTTTACTACTGTTCCTGTCTAAGCCTTTGTTTCTGTTTTGATCTCCTGGTTCTTGATTATGTGTTTGTTCCTTATTTGCAGTCTACCCTGACTCCTAGCCTGTTTGGTACTATGGTTTCTGTCTGACCCTCTTCTCTACCATGCTTTGGATCAAACTACGCCGTGTTAGGGTTTTCTGTTGATTCACAGCAGAAAGATCCAGGGCCCCAAAATGGGTTGGTGAAGGCCCGATAGACTTCTTGCTCATTTAGCAACACCAGGATTTCTGCTGTACAGATGGTAACAGGATCCTTCCCCTTTCTGTTTAACTTCACCATCATAGCTCCTGTTCTGGTAAGTTAGGGCCCCCCTCACACTCTTTTTGTTTTGGAATTTTATGTGGGTCTGAATGGCTAGGTCAGTCACAATCCATATATAGTGATAGCAGTGGAGTAGATAGAGAGCACACATTGCTGACTGGACTGCTAAATATTGTAACATATCTGCCGCATTACAACTTTAAAATTGTCTATTAAGAAATGAAAAATGCTTACAGACATACGAATCATGAACACATTCTGTAATGTATTGATTCACTGAGCTTCTCTGTCTGTCCAGGTGTTTCCCTTCCAATGGATTATGTGTGCGCCGCACTGGTCAAATGCTCCAATGTCATTTGCTACCTCATAAAAACACCAATTCTACTCCATTACATCATTTATGGGATACTGGCCATTTCACATACCTTCCAGCCATATTTCACATTCCCCAAAGCACCTGACTGAGAGACATCCTGAAATAGATGCTTGTGTAAATGAATACTGTAGTGGTTGCGAATGGCTGAATGAACCAGAAGCAAACACATCCCCCCTCAGTAAATCTGTCTAGCAAATAAAGTGCAGGAGCAATCGATTTATTTACATGATATAACCTTCATAGAAAAGAACTGACGTCCTTAAACAGTTTCCAGCAATGTTCCAGATTCAATTCAATGAGAAAAACGTATCTAATACTTATCTAACAGAAACATAGGGCTAGGTTCAATAACAAGGAAATTCCACATTTTCACTATGGGGATATTTGGAATAAAAAAGGCCATCTCCCATAGACTCCATTATAATCAAATAATCCAAATTTTTTAATTATTCCCTTTTTCTCTGTAATAATAAAAAAAGTAGCTTGTACTTGATCAAAACTAAGATATAATTAATCCTTATTGGAAGTAAAACCAGCCTATTGGGTTTATTTAATGTTTACATGATTTTCTAGTAGACTTAAGAGATGAAGATCTAAATTATGGACACATCCATTACTGGGAAAATTCCAGGTCCCAAGCATTCTGGATAACAAGCAGGGCTGCTCCAGCCGTGAGGCAAGGTGAGAATCTTTCTTCAGGTGGCATGGAGTGGCCAGTTACCAACAGGGGGAAAAAAGCTGCCTCTAGTAACTTTAAGAGCCAAATTTCCATTTTTTAAAATGGAAATTCAGCACTTCTGGTTAATGCTTTCTTTTCTCATGTGCTATATTGAAGTTCTTTATCTTCCCATGAAAAATGATTTAATTTCTCCATTTCTGAGCCTGTGACCAGACTAGTGGTCAAAGCTATTTATAAATAAAGTAAAAGGACAAACAATGCATGAAAAGGAAACATTTCATAAAATTGTTTTATATATATATATATATATATATATATATATATATATATATATATATATATATATATATATATATATATACTAATTATTCAAACTTTTACGTTTTTTTCACAGCTTTATATTTCTCATTTGTGCTTCATAGTCTCCCCTGGGAGTGATAGCAGTTACACCTCCCTTCTGCTTCCCTTGAATTATGATTGTTTAAAGGAAAAATTACCCCTAAAATGAATATTTAAGCAAAAGATAGTTTATATCATTTTGGCATATTAAAGGACAAGAAAAGTCTAAAATAGAATAATGTTAGAAATGCTGTATTTTGTATGCTAAACATAAACATGAACTTACTGCACCACAAGCCTAATCAAACAAGTGATTTATGCTTTCAAAGTTGGCCACAGGGGGCTGTCATCTTGTAACTTTGTTATACATCTTTGCAAGACCAAGACTGTGCTGATGCTCAGTGTGGTTTGGGCTGCGTAGGGATCGTCATAAATTATCAAAACAGCACAAATAAGTCAAATAATATCTGCCAGCAGTCGATACAGCAAGACTGATTAATATCCAGAATATACAGACTGCAATGGGTCCTGTGTTGTCATGTATACAAACTTTCTCCAACTCTGCAGAACCAGTGGCTGAAGCAAAATAATCCTCCAGATAGAATCCCAGTTTATCTGTTTAAATCTGGCTCCATGATCTTTGTCCCTGCAACTGGAGTTGGAAACATTAACCGGGATGTAAATGCAAGAATAAAATCCAATACAAATCTCTACACAGTCACCATCATCTGTGTGCTGCCTCAGAGATCACCTGACCAGAAATACTGCAGCTCTAACTGTAACAGGAAGAAGTGTTGAAGCAAAAGACACAACTCATGTGACTTAATATGTATGGTTTCTTTGCTTTGTTTGTGTGCACTGTGAATCCTACGATCCCAGGGGGCGACCCTTATTTTTTAAAATGGCAGTTTTCTATTTATGATTACCCAATGGCACATACTACTAAAAAAGGATATTACTATAAAAATGGTTTATTTACATGAAACACGGCTTGATCACGGCATCTCAGGAGATTCAAGAACTCTGCTCCCGGAAAGCAACATCATAGAACAGGTTATTGAAAACAAAGGCTATATGGCAAATTTACTAAAGGGTGAAAATTCGCTCAGACAATGCTAATTTACTAAAATGTGAAGTTTTGTCCAGGGCGACAAAAGCTGGCAAGTGCGACAAATCCAAGTGAAGATGCTCTAGCATTCACTTCTGCTTAGCGCAACTTTGTTAGAGGTCGTGCACTCAGGTTAATTTGCA
Source organism: Xenopus borealis (assembly GCA_024363595.1). Lineage (NCBI taxonomy): Eukaryota > Metazoa > Chordata > Amphibia > Anura > Pipidae > Xenopus > Xenopus borealis. The sequence continues at coordinate 206,509,568 of CM044431.1, forward strand.
TACGGCAGGAAATTTAAAGTGCACCTCTTTACATGGAGCATCTAATACATTACATTTACACTAATAACCTTAATAAAATCAAAAGAGTTGTTATAATGCCCTACTCATAAGCCCACTGTAAAATAATGTATAAAATTTATGGGCCTATCACCCTGAAAAAAGGAAAAAGACACCAGCATTTTTTGAACTTAGATGTTTCTCCACTCAAAAAATAGGATGTAAGTAACTGAAGATTGAGGATGTTCAATGCACTCAATTGCACTTCGCCTGGTCTCAGCTGGCAAAGGCGAGTCTGGTGAAAAGAATTGCGGAGTAACAGTGAATTTGCGGAGTAACGTCCATTCACCAGAGTGAAAATTTGGCAGGTGATAGATTTTGAATCACCACTAGCCTGCCAGAAAGCAGTTTCCTCCAAAAGTGATGGCACAAGTCACATGACCAGGGGCAGCTGGGAAATTGACAAAATGGCTAGCGCCATGTCAGATTTCAAAATTGAATATAAAAAAAAATCAGTTTGCTCTTTTGAGAAATGGATTTCAATACAAAAGCCTGATGCGTTTTGAAAAAAACATGTTTTTCCATGACAGTATCCTGTTAAAGGTAGAGAGGCAGAGTTTGGACAATGTAATAGTAGTCAAAAGAATGAAATGATTGTCTTTAATATTCAGAGACTGAACATTAGTAGATTAGTGTGAATTTAAAAGCAGCCATTGGGACCCAAGCCAGAGAGCACTGTGATAAATATAAAGAAATCTTAGACTTGTCACACAGTGCAAAATTATGTCAGAGAATAGGACAAACACATTTTTAGTCCTACTTATTTTCAGTAACTCTTGTTCAACATATGTTCATAAAGTCCCCATAAGAGATACCCTATGCAGACTAAGGGTGAAATCTGCTAACATTTGCAAATTTTTGAATAAAAATTTGCATGTCGCAATGTAATATTCATCATTTAGCTTTGGTTGCATTGCAAACTTAAAGGTATACTCTCATGGGAAATTTTATTTTTTTCAAAATGCATCAGTTAATAGTGCTGCTCCAGCAGAATTCTGCATTGAAATCCAGCAAACAGATTTTTTTATATTTCATTTTGAAATCTGACATGGGGCTAGACATGCTGTCAATTTCCCAGCTGCTCCAAGTCATGTGACTTGTGCTCTGATAAACTTCAGTCACTCTTTACTGCTGTACTGCAAGTTGGAGTGATATCATCCCCCTCACCCCCAGCAGCCTAACAACAGAACAATGGGACATTGACCAGATAACAGCTCCCTAACACAAGATAACAGCTGCCTGGTAGATTTAAGAACAGCACTCAGTAGTAAAAACCCATGACCCACTGCGTACTATTCAGTTACATTGAGAAGGAAAACAACAGCCTGCCAGAAAGCAGTTCCCTCGTAGAGTGCTGGCACAAGTCACATAACCGGGGCAGCTGGGAAATTGACAAAATGTCAAGCCCCATGTCAGATTTCAAAACCGAATAAAAAAAAATCTGTTTGCTCTTTTGAGAAATGGATTTCACTGCAGAAGTCTACTGGAGCAGCACTATTAACTGATTTAACATGTTTTCCCATGACAATATCCCTTTAACTGCACATATAGTTACATTGTTAAATTGGGTTGAAAAAAAACAGAGCCCATCAAGTTCAGCTCCATCAAATTAAAAACCCAGCATACATACACACACCCCTCCACTCTTTCACACAAACCATATATGCCCATAGCTATACTAACTGTAGAGTTTAGTATCAAAATAGCCTTTGATATTATGTCTGTCCAAAAAATCATCCAAACCCCTCTTAAAAGCATCAACAGAATGAGCCATCACAACATCACCCGGCAGTGTATTCCACAACCTCACTGTCCTGACTGTGAAGAACCACCTATGCTGCTTCAAATGAAAGTCCTTTTCTTCTAGTCTGAAGGGGTGGCCTCTGGTGCGGTGATCCTCTTTATGGGTAAAAATGTCCCCTGATATTCGTCTATAATGTCCGCGTTGCAAACCTTTAAGACCTGTCACCTGCTTGAAGGGGGCGTAAACTTTTGGAGCAAACGTAACAACTTTCCAATTCAGATGTTTTATTACATACACTGCACGTTATCTCAAACTATAAAATTAGCAATTTCTATCCTACTGTCGTATGAGGGGCAAAGTGTTTGCAAAGGCAAAATCGTTCACTTGTGAAAGAATTGTGAATGATTGTTGCATTATCGAATGATATTACGTTCCTCCATAAGAGACTGCAGGATTTCAGTGTTGATCTGATATTTATGGGAAATGGTTTATGCCTTCAGCATGTTAAGGTGGCCATACACAGGCCGATAAATGCTGCCGACAGACGGCAACTTATTGGCCCGTGTATGGGGCCCTCTGAAGGGCCAGATGTCAATCAGACGGGACTAAAAATCCTTTTGGATCTCGGCCAAATCTGTACATTGATGCGGTCCCACGATCTGACCAGCGGCGTTTCTGGGGCTGCTGATGCCTGAGGCAGCAACCCTGATGCCGCCCCCCCTTCCTGTTCCACGCTTAAAAATCAGCGTTGCAGCGGTATCGCTAGTGCATTGAGCGCAATTGTGCACTCTGCACTATCTGAGGCAAATTTCCAGGTTAAAACCGGGAAATTCGGCTCTTAAAGTTAAAAGAGGCGGCTTTTTTGCGCCCCTTGTAACTGGCTGCTCCGTGCAGCCGGAGGCAAGGTTCTCATCTTGCCTCGTGGCAGTAACTTCTTTAATTATGATCCGATCATTGGGTTCTGGGGCCCAAGATCAGATCAGCCTGATATCACCCAAATAAGCGAATCTCCCCATGTATGGCCACCTTTAGTTCTGTGCCATCTGGGCTACAGCAATACCAATGTAGCACATACTGGCTTAAATGCAGAGCCATAATACCAATTTAAAGACAGACTGTTTTAATCTCATTAGATGTCTTCCATGTGTGATATGGATTTGTTAGGCTTAGGAAGTCTGTGAAGGAGCAGTTATTTGGGTTAGAAGCTGGAGAGGTTATAAAGCCTTCCCCTGAACGTTGCATAGATAAATCCTGGTGTTTGGGTGAAAATGTTGTTTGGTTTTACACAGTGTTTAGCTTATTTCAGTAACTATAAACTCAATTGTAGCTCTGTCATAAATCGCTGAAAACTGCCACTGGAGTTACAAACTGAAGAAATATTTTAAAGGGCAACTAAAGTCTAAAATAGAATAATGTTAGAAATGCTGTATTTTGCAGAGTCATAATACCAATTTAAAGACTGATTTTTTTAATTCTCATTAGATTTCTTCCATGTGTGATATGGATTTGTTAGGCTTAGGAAGTCTATGGGGGCTATTATCTTGTAACTTTGTTAAGCATCTTTGCAATACCAAGACTACACATATGCTCAGTGTGATCTGGGCTGCTTAGGGATCATCATAAATGATCAAAACAGCACAAGTCAAATAATATCTGCCAGAAACCGATACAGACTGCATTGGGTCTTTGGATAGAAATATCTACACGGCCGCTGGCTGTTTTACAGGGAAACAGACAAAGCTGTTGGGGTTCTGGGAAGTAAGGTGGGGGGCTCCCCACAGATGTTCGTAAGTATGACTGTTTCCCTGCAGAGCATTTAGGGACCGTCTGACAATCAATATCCCCAGCAGTAAATGAAGGGAGAATTTCACTGCATACAGTCAGGTTTCTTCTAAAAATGGTAGACATTTTTTAATTGAAGTATATTGGAGATAGATTTCTTTTTCATTACAGAAAGTAAAAATGGAATTTCACTTTTACATTCCCTTTAAGATCAGAAAAGTCCATGTAGGACATTATTCCTTAATCTTTCCTAGGGGGACTAGATTAAGCCTGGGGGTCAGTTTTCTTGCTCAAAAATTGTACTCAACAAGTACTCAACATATTCATTACTACTTTTTTACTACAGTGTCTGAGCAAGGATAGTCAGACACCCTAGGCCAGAGGTGATGCAATCTTTTATGAGCTGGAGTACAAATGTAAACAGTACTGAGGGGTGTGTTGCACCCAGTCCAGCATGAGTGACAGAATCAGCTTGCAGTTAAGCCACATTACAGTGTCAGGGCTTGAAAGTAATGCTGGACTATAGGAGGATTTATTTATTTAAAAAAAAAAATGGTTTGGTTCTCCTTTACTAGTTATACTGACAAACAGCTATCTGTTATAGGAAGTTGTCTGTACCTCTTTAATAGAAAAGGTAAATCATGTTTTGACAGCACTTATGCGGCACTTAAAATTGTGCATGGTTTTCCAGCTTTTGCTGAGTTTCACTATAATTCCCCAGAGCTTGCAAAAAATAGCACTATGCAGGTTTATACACGCTGTACTGCTGAAACCAAATCTATCTAAAGGCACAAATCCGACAATTGGATGTTTTCTCTGCTTGAACAAATATGCCCTTGGATGTGAATTTTGATTTGAAAAGAAAAAGGCAACACAGAATTCTGAGAAATGTGTCAGTACAAAGTGATACAAAGCATTCTTTCATAACATGCTGAGCACTGCCAGCGCTGGTGCAAGGAGTAGGCCAAAGTCTTTTGGGAAACGAGATTCTTTCCTTCGTTAAAGGAACAGTAATGCCAAAAAATCTAAATATATATTTTTTTACCATTGTACCGAAATTTGGCAACTAATTATAAGTCATATTTTATATATGACAAGTTTTTATGCTATAGTCCTGTAGAGCAGGGGTCCCCAACCTTTTTTGGTCCGGGGACTGGTACAGCAGCAATTTTTTTTGCAAGGACCGGGGGTTCGGGGGGGTCTGTGTCCCATTCTGGTGGGCAGCATTCAATTAGGGTGCGCAGGATTAATTTCAGCAGCCCAGTTCTGTGCCGCAGACCAGCGGTTGGGGACCCCTGCTGTAGAGAGCCATGAACCTTGTTTAAATTTCTCTGTAAGAGCAAAACCATTCTGTTACCTGCTTTGTATATTGTATTGCACAATTTTAACTTGCACCCTTAGCTAAGCAGCAGTTTATTTATATAAACTACAGCAGTGTTTCTGTAGCAGACACAAGTGTTAATTTAAATAAAGTATAATAGATGCATGAAGGGGGCACAGGTAATGTGGGGGTTCACCAGAGCAATAGGGCCATACACGGAATTCTTCACTTGAAGAACAATATTTTCTGGTATAGTTCTTCCCTTTTTTGGCATTCTTGGGACCTCAGGCTTGTCATATAGGGTTTTTTTTTTCCAGATTTTGTAGTGCTGAGCTAACGTTCTGTCTCCTCTCCTCTCCTCTTCCCTTCTTCTTCCTCTTTCCTTCATTTTCTTTTATATGCCTTTAAGAGAGGCTTATGCATACATTTAATTATACGCTTTGAAAATAAGAAATAAAAATACTGTGAGAATTAGGTTTCCTGCCTTTCACTGGATCAGTATTAATAGCATCAGTGTATGGCTGAACTCATGCAAAGGAATGACTATTCTGCAAATGGCTTTTTTTTCTGAAAGCCAAAATTCATGCTGATTTAGTCTATGGCAGGGACTGAAGTCTTTTCTCAGCCCATGAATTACTGTACCCAATTTTACAGTAAATAAGAACATCATTTCTCTGACCTCTCATGCTTACAACTTGCATGCCATTTTTTATTTAGTTCTTTATTATGACACTGTTTTCAACTATGTTTGCATTTCACAACTCTATTCACAGTTCTACAGCTCTCCTTACCAGCATGTACCACTAAGACATTTATCAACACGAGAAACCTACTACTGGGGTCTTGAACAAGTGAAACAATTCCTGACCTACAGACCTGAGCCATACTCTGCATTAGCAACCAAGTTACATAGTAATGAATGCCTTATTCCCGACCTTTCTTACCTGTGAGCCACATTCAAATTTAAAAAGATTTGGGGAGCAACACAAACATGAAAAACATCTCTGGGGATGCCAAATAAGGGCTGTGATTGGCTATTTGGCAGCCCCTATTTGAACTTGCTGCCTACAAAAGCAGTGGCAGTACACATAGATGTTTTGCAATTAAGACTTGCCTCCAGACCTTAAATTCAAAAATAAGCTCCTAGAGCAACATAGAGCAACATCCAAGGAATTGGCAAGCAATATGTTACTAACGAACCACTGGTTGTTGACCACTGGCCTGTGCCATGCATGAATCACGAGTGCCTGCATGGTGTGGTGAAACAAGTATCAAGTACAGTCAATGACGTAACTATAGAGGACGCAGGCCCCACTTGCAAAACTTTTTATGAGGGGGTGGGGACAGGGGGGTCTGGCCAGCATGGTCAGCTTCCTTTATAGGAAAGAAATCCCGAACCCGAACCCGATCTTCTACCTGTACACTATAGACGGGAAGCAGCAATGTGAGCAGGGAGCGGAGGAGGGTTTGCTAGTGTGCCGGCCCCTCCAAATATTTGCCTTATTGTTAAACTATTGTAACTGACTACAGTGATACTGTCTATTCCACTGCTGTATAGCTCTGCCTCCCCCCCCCCCCAAATTAAAAGACATTCAGAATTCTACTATGCTATTCTCTGCTGTGCCAGGTGACACATTTAATAGTCCTTTGTGCTCATACTTTGCTATTTCCCTCTTCTTTATTCATGTCTCCTACTGGCACAACCAAAAGCATCATCATAATATCTCTTGGGTGCTTTTCCATAGCCCAAAAGACTTTACTTCACTTTTGAATCATTGAAGTAGTGTCTTTAATGCTCATCTCAGATATCACTCTAATTACAACAACAATACATTAGCATATCCTTAGGGAATGAACTCTAGCATGTTGTATTGGTTTAATCATCCAACAATGTTATGAGCATACAGCAGTCCAAATACCTACAAATACATTCTCCCTGTCTACATAAGTGGGCCATACACAGGACCATATTTCCAGTCAACTTGTTGGCTGGATTCATTCAACAGTCATGGCCTCCCTTACTTATAATTGTTCAAGGCTCATGAAGGTATCTGTTGTGTTGTCTAAAAATCTCTTGTGGAAAGCCACATCCAGTTATGGATCCAATTTTAATGGGTCTGTACACGATCCTATATTAATTTGATAGTTGAAATAGAGCCCAGTGTTTCAATTAGCCTTATTGGCCCATCATCTGCGTGGCAGAACTGCTCAAAGATCTATTCGTATGGTGGTCAAACAAGCACGCTTTTGACCAATTTGACTCATCATGGTATCTTAATAAATCAATGGTAAAGAGGTATCAAGGACCTTAAAACAGACCTTCATAAAGAAGCAACACACTTTTTAAACTGATCAGACTATTGTGACATCATTACAATCCATTTTTGAATGGCCACTGAAGATTTCTGCCCTGCATCCTTTAGAGCAGGGGTCCCCAACCCTTTTTACCAATGAACCACATTCAAATGTAAAAAGAGTTGGGGAACAAAGCAAGCATAAAACATTTCTTGTTGTGATTGGCCATTTGGTTGCCTCTGTGTGGATTGGCAGTAGTGATGGGCGAAACGGCCGCGTTTCGCTGAAAAATTTGCGAATTTCCAGAGAAATTCGTGAATTTTTTGCCGATTCGCGAAACGAGTCGCGCGCCGTTTTTGATGCGCGTCGCGAATTTTACGCGCGACGCGACTCGTTTTTGCGCGGCGAATTTTTTTTGGCGAATTTTTTTGCCAGTTTCGCGAATTTATTCGCCAGCGGCGAATCGCGGGAATTCGCCGTGAATTCGCCCCTGGCGAATAAATTCGCCCATCACTAATTGGCAGCTACTAGAGTGTCTATTTGGCAGTACACCTTTTTTATGCAACCAAAATTTAAAAATAAGCACCTGATTTGAGGCCACTGGGAGCAACATTATTATTATGATTATTATTATTAATAATAATAATAATAATAATAATAATAACGTATTTCTATAGTGCCAACACATTTTGTAGTGCACATCCAAGGGGTTTGGGAGCAGCATGTTTCTCTCAAGCCACTGGTTGCGGATCACTACAGTAGAGAGTGCCTTTTAATTAACGTCTGTCTTGATGCAAATCTGTTTATGGCACACCCTACAGTACTCACAGTGCCAACCCCCAGCCATGCCCTCTGCAACTATCAGTACTGTACATTATATAATGATGATGGTATCTCTTTACCAAAGATTTTTCTTTTTTCAGATTTAAACATTTATTATAGTGCAACTTGATTTATCACCCAGAGTGCATCAGCCTGTTACATGGATTGAAAAAGAGCACTCATGTCTGACAACTGCTGCTACTTCTTTGTGACACTGGCAGCTGTATCATGAGTTACAACTGAATTTTCTTTGTCTAATGCAGAAGTCATAGACTTTACCACCCCTGATATTCGCCGAGTGAAAGTGCAGAGGCTGATGACAAGAGAATGGGATGCCATGTGTTCTCTTCAGAAGAGTACAAGACTCACGTCAAGCATTTTTCAGATGTCTAAAAGGCATGCTTAGATAGGCCAAGTACAAAGGAGCTTCTTTTAAGAAAAATCATTTGGTGAGGGGAGGTTCAGGCAGAGTAAGCAGCAGATGTCCGAGGCCTGTGTAGAAACATTTCCAAGACCACAGAAGCACAGTCAAGCAAAACAATTTGGGTGCTGAGAAACAAGCCAAAGAAACAGGTGGACGTCCTATAGGGCATTTCATATACAGCAGCCTTAATATTCACTTTGGCAGAACTTATCGAACTGCAGCTGTCGCAACATTGTGGGGTGATTTATTTAAATATTATTTATTTACTGTACTTGATCATTAATGGCTCAGTCAAGCCACACTTCTCCTTCTGGTGAACTTCCTCTAAGGGCAAAAACAATAAAAAGGACTTGAACTATAATGAAAAGGTTTGTTGGAAAGATCTTCAAAATGTCATAGATACATGAAACAGAGCTACTTAAAGGGAAATTGAGGCCTCTTCTTTGTATTGTTGCAACCTATCTTTCCTTTCTTCATACTTTTTTTAGGGCAAATCTCAGTTTTTGGACTTTGGAACAGTGTGTCCAGTGATATCTGCCCAGATATCTTTCAGGCAGGTTTAAAAATGTTATTGAGTCAGTCCTCTCCCAGTGGTTCTCTATAAGCTACTCCTGTCATAGGATCATTGTAACGGATTTTATATTTCACTAAGGAACTGCAAAATGAAGCTGCTACAGACTGCTAATTCAGTAGCATGTAGGCCTACGTCAGACCCCTGTCAGTGGTAGGTCACTAATTATCTCTGCTTCCAACAGCATTGCCCACCTGGAAAAACTTGTATGAAATGAAGGGGACCATTATACCATTTGGTATAGTCATTGCACTTTTCCCCCAAAGGACCGGACTTTGTGTTACAGTAAAGGGGGATGTTGGGAGATTTGTGAGACTTTACAAGCAAACCAACAATGTCAAATGATTATCTGATTTCCAATGACACAATCAAGATAAGGTAAATCATTCAAGCAATTTCCTTATTGAGAAGTGAGAGGCTAGATAAGCTCAAAGCTTGTAAAAACTGTTGAGTCATGTGAAAGATAAGAGGGTGTAGGCTCTAAATCACATTACTGGGCAAGATTGTTGTCTCACTGTGTGAACTGCACATTGATCTCTGCTAGAATCATACCCATTGCATCTGGGTAACTTAAAAACTATACCAACCTCAATGGAAACATGTATTAATCATGTTGTTCCTGTTACATGCTGTTCTATGCTTTTCCAAAGGTTTTTCTTGCTTTGTCTGCCTTCACATAGGTGTCCCTAAAATTCAACAGGCCCTTCTGTCAACCAAATACAGGATTCCATTCAGGACTTTGGCTGAATCCTAAATATCCTATAAATTCTACCCAGTTATCAAATGATGCCTGGTTCTAGGATTTTTAGGATAAGGTCACAAAGGCCTAGGACTAAGAACTGTGGTGGGTGACAAGTTGTCCCTATGTAAAAAGGCATAAAGGTGCTCAAAGGGCATTGACACAACAAATGGCCTGGAATACCAACAAACATTGATATATCTCAATGTCATAAGCAGTTGTTGCAACATCCCTGAAAATACACACAATTTTGCTGATGGGGTAAATACTGTACCTCTCTCTGTCAGGACCTCCCACTTGATGAAGTAAGGTGTGTAGCCTCCCAAAAAAATTGACTATTTAACAGCTTTAAGTATGTGACCATCGCTTATGGTGTGCGAGGTCCCTTTCTTTATGGTCAGTACTGAAGGAACTGCCAAAGGCAGACAGGAGGAATCATTGCCTGCACTGAACATAAACTAACACATGCATTTGCCTGCACAAGGTACAGTTTGCTGAACGGATTGTGCTGAATGTACTTTTTGCCTGTTCTTTTAATTGGGAAATTAAATGAGTTTTGGCATTTCTTGCTTCAAAAAGGATAAGGTCTTATTTATATAGAAGCTTCTCAGTAGACTGCTGATTTATTGGACTTTGCTCTTTGGGACCAGGAAGTAGAATGGTGGCTCAAGTGGATAAATGTTGCCCTGTTTAGAGCAATGCATGTTACGAAATGCTCACGAGCTTGCCATTACAATATTGCTATTATATGCAGCCTAATAAAAACAAATAAGCCTTAGTCTTGTGGCTGATATGACAGGTAAAGCATGGTTACTGGGTGTGTTAAAATGTGGAATCCTAACAAAGGAAAAACTAAAACGGTGGCAATACCAGGTCAATGACATGCATGCCCATTATGTAGGAGGTTAAATAAGGACACTTTAGAAAAGATGGGTGTTCTGATACCAGAAGAATAATGTACGTACCTGCTGATAGTATCACATGCAGCTGAAATGAGATGCACCAGAGAAATTGAAACATTCAAGGATAAACAAGCAGAACCAGATCTCCATTTGTAGCTGTGAATATGTGAAGGTTAATTGAATTCTGCTCTGGCAATATATTTCTTTCAATGGAATGTTGTTGAGGGAAGGGGTTTTATTGTATTATTTTATTGACTTTCAGCTTATCCAGTGTTAAGTGTTCCCTTTTCTTGTATAGTGTTGAAAATACATTTCTTGTACAGAGGCGTTCATTTTGTGCTGCTGTCTGATGCCTTTTAAAAAGATAGGACACTGTTTTAAAGATCATCAGCTTGTCATCCCCAGGACACATTTTCTTCTAAAAATATTCAGTTTTGAGTGCTGCTTCATGAATTGTCCCTGAGGTTCAGGAATGTAAAATCGGGCTTCTAAATTAAAATGTCATTGCCTGAAAAACATGTCCTTTTGATGTTTTTTTCTTGTAAAGGTGAGCTATCTTTTTAAAGGAGAGCTATCATAAAAATAAATAATTTATTTGGAATTCTAACACTGCAAAAAATAATTTTCAAAACACATCAGTTTAATAGTGCTGCTTCAGCAGAATCCTGCATTGAAATCTGTTTTTCAAAAGAGCACATATATTTTTTTATATTTAATTTTGAAATCCGACATGGGACAAAACATGTTGTTAGTTTCCCAGGTACCCTCAGTCATGTGACTTATGGGTACCTGGGATGAACCTGGAACTTCCGTCACTTTTTTCTGCTGCACTGCAAATTTAAGTGATATCCCTTTCCCACTAGCAGAACAATGGGAAGGTAGCCAGATAACAGCTTCCTGACACCTGCAAATCCAAGTCTCACCCTGACTCCTTCAGTTATACTGAGTAGGAGAAAAAATTGCTTATCTGAAAGCAGTTCTATTGTGGCTGGCTCTTTCTGAAAGCTCAGGATCAGGCACAATGAGGTGTGATGAGTTTATAAACCAACATTTGTTGTTTCAGGAATATGATGTATATGGTAGAATGATTTGTAACATGAGCAGTGTAATTTAGAAATAAAAACTACACCATAATAATCATAACAGAATCCCTTTAATATAGGGCTGCACTGAATCCAGGATTCAGTTCGGGATTTGGCCAGGATTCAACCTTTTTCAGCAGGATTTGAATTTGGCTGAATCCAAATATGCAGGAGCGTGTGATTTTTGTCACAAAACAAGGAAGTAACAAATGTTTCCCCTTCTCACCCCTAATTTGCATATGCAAATTCGGCTTGGTTCGGTATTTGGCCAAATCTTTTGCGAAGGATTTGGGATTTTGGTCGAATTCAAAATAGTGGATTCGGTGCATCCCTACTTTAATATAAACTTAATCTCATGGGTGCAAGAAACTTTCTGAATATAATCAATTAAACATACTTTTCTGAAAAAGTCAAGTTACTCTTTACTATCCTTCTCTCAGCAATCTGTTTGCATGTAGTTTTTGTGCCCGAGTCTCTTTTGAAAGACAGTTATCTCAGATATACCATTTAAGCAAATCGGGCACAGACCAATGGTATTGGTTGTTGTCCATCAAAAAAAAATCAGACTTCTGCCTAGAGACAAATTGCTGGGAGATATATAGGGAAGAGTAACTTGATTATTGTGAATATGGTATAGAATACATATAGATTGAGCATCTTCCATTCTCCATGAGATGGACATTATTTAAAAATATTGCTATGACAGGATGGAGAGCCATCCTAAGCCACAGAGCTCACAGACCCATTTATTGGGGGTGCAGTTGTATGTTGGGGTAGGGTATGCCATCTCTCAAGGGCAGCAGAAAATTCCACATTTCTAAAAGTAGTTCACTGTACTTGGAGGGACATTTCACATGGTTATATATCATGTAGCTCTGAAGTCTATTAGTAGACTAAATTATGCTATCTGCCTATTTATAGCCAGATTAAAACTGATAACAGGACTTTGGAAGAATAAATGACAATTAATGCAGAGAGAATAATGAATATACTAAAGAAGAAGGGTGGAATATCCTTCCTTGTTGTACAATTAGGATAGGGCTTGATTACAGTATATCTGTTGGTTTGTTTTTTATAGAACCCTATGTGCATCATGGAAGCTTTTACAATTCAATTATTACAAACTATTTACCACAGGCAACCACTGTCTTACTCTCTCTCCTATTTTTTTCCACTTATGTTGTCAAAATGTAAATAAGGATGAGAGTCATCTGTCTCTCTGATCAAGAAGAATTAAGAGGTCCTAAAGGGATAGTCAGTACCAATTTAACTAAGAAAGATCTCCCATTGAATACATTACACAGGCTCCATCATAAATGTCAACATTAACTAAGCAGTTGATCATAAATGTGACAACACAGTCTAAAAGAAATATCTGTTCACTGACATCAGTGGTAAGACAGCTGCAATATTATGAAATGCAACAGAAGTATTTCCTTTCCCTTCACCTGTGTCACGGTCAGCACCCAACACCAGAACAAATGCCAAGCACCCTAGTCTCGGCTCGTGTTTCACCAGAAGTTTGGCTTTGGGAGGAGCCCTCAGCTACTCAGATGCCACCTGAACTTAAACGAGAGGTACACGGCAAGCTTTCTGGCCAGCAAAGGGGCAGGACTGTTTTGCAAAGTCTTTAAGGCCAAAGGTCACGGTACAAACTGGAGTTGGCAGATTTGTGGACAAACAGGCTGGGTCAAAGCAGGTGGACAGCTAGGATAGTCAGGCAGGCAAAAGGTCAAACCGGGTAGACAATCAGATGGGATGAAACAGAATTGGAGTCAAATAACAGGCAGGTGTCAAACCAGAAGATCAATCAGGAGGATTAGGCAGAATCAAGTCAGTAACAGGCACGGGTCAGATTTCAGAGGTCAGAGTGGTCAAATAGCCAGGCAGGGTCAAACACAGGAGATCAGGATAACAGGAAGGTAAATAGTGCAAGGGTACAAGGCACCAGTTAAAACCTATCATGGTCAACTCACAGAAAACAGTGATTCCTTCTTATATTTTGAATTTGGCGCCATTGCGCCGTGTGATGTCAGCGCGCCTGCGCCTTTAAATTCCTACCACCTGGCTTCCTAGTGCGCGTGCCGCGTAGGGTTGCCACCTTTTGTAAAAATTTTTACCGGCCAGTGGGGGGCGGGGTGAAAAAGGGGTGGGGTGTGGTGTAAAAAGGGGTGGGGTGTGACATCACAGGGGCGGAGCTACAGCGAGAGATTAGCTGAAGACGCGAGAAAGGTAAATTTTAATTGGTGAGAGAAAATCATGTATTCACCGCACCACCTGACTATAGGTCACCCTCTAAAAAAGGTTATAACAAGGAATAACTTGGCCTCGGGCCAAGGGGTTGGTAGAGCCGGATGTGCTGACAACTCCTATGATTAAAAAATCATTGGATTATACAATTGGAAGGAGAAAAAGAGGAGCTTGCAACGTCGCACCATCCATGAAAATCTAGTAATCCTGATTGTGTGTGCAAATCAGCATGAACAAATTCATTGTGTCAACAAAGAAAAGAGAATGAATTCAATCTAAATGTTATCAATCATGTGAAAAAATTAATTAAATAAATATTAATTAAAGTGAAATTCATGTGTGTTTCGTAGTGGGTGAATGAGTAAATGACATATTGGGAACAAAAAAGAAAAGAGAATAAATTCAATCTAAATATTATCAATCATGTGAAAAAATTCATTAAATAAATATTGAATAAAGTGAAATTCATGTGTGTTTCGTAGTGAGTGAATAAGTAAATGACATGATGGGGACAATTAGGAAAACATGATTGGTTCTGTAACAGTGACCCCCCAAAAAGGAAGGTGAAAAGGTTAAAACATAACTTTTAATGACCTCCTGGGATAAATTAAAAACGGAGAAAGAATAAATTTAATGAAAAAAGGCTAAAATCATTTAAAAAATGGTGGAACTTCGGTCTCTATGTATATTATGGGGTATCAGCGTGATCGGTATGCCACGTTGTTCCCTAGAGATCATTCATCACCTAAATTGCCTTTAATTTTGGAGGGGCCTTTGACAAAGCCAACACTTGGCGAAACGTGCGTCAGGCACCATTGCTTCTCGCTGCTTTGGCAGCGCGTGGGGAGAGAGGGTGAAGGAAAGCTGCATTCTTTGATGGTCTGAGTACTCCATGGAGAGGTGATATCTTTGATTTTTTCATTTCCGTACCCATATACAATTGCGCTTCTGATATGTGCAGGCATCATCCAACTGCTATACAGGTGTTGCGTACTAATGTTGAGGGAATAGGCCATACCTACACAGGTGCCTCAGAGAGGACTTAGTGCCAGTTTCACATACGCTCACCGTATAGCGGTTGCATGGCCGTATGACTTACAGCGCACATGGGATCCATATGTTTATGGGACATTACGCTAAACTGCGCTTCACTTTGAGATGGTCCCATAAGTAACCACAATCGTTCCAACAAACAGAGAGTGATTTGGACCTACCTCTTCACTTATCTTCATAAGGTATCTCTCGTAACCATCACAGCTAACAATTTCCTTCCCCCTCCAAAATTAAAGGCAATTTAGGTGATGAATGATCTCTAGGGAACAACGTGGCATACCGATCACGCTGATACCCCATAATATACATAGAGACCGAAGTTCCACCATTTTTTAAATGATTTTAGCCTTTTTTCATTAAATTTATTCTTTCTCCGTTTTTAATTTATCCCAGGAGGTCATTAAAAGTTATGTTTTAACCTTTTCACCTTCCTTTTTGGGGGGTCACTGTTACAGAACCAATCATGTTTTCCTAATTGTCCCCATCATGTCATTTACTTATTCACTCACTACGAAACACACATGAATTTCACTTTATTCAATATTTATTTAATGAATTTTTTCACATGATTGATAATATTTAGATTGAATTTATTCTCTTTTCTTTTTTGTTCCCAATATGTCATTTACTCATTCACCCACTACGAAACACACATGAATTTCACTTTAATTAATATTTATTTAATTAATTTTTTCACATGATTGATAACATTTAGATTGAATTCATTCTCTTTTCTTTGTTGACACAATGAATTTGTTCATGCTGATTTGCACACACAATCAGGATTACTAGATTTTCATGGATGGTGCGACGTTGCAAGCTCCTCTTTTTCTCCTTCCAATTGTATAAATTTTAATTGGGTTTAAGGCGGGGCAAGGGCTTTTTTAAGGGGTATTACAAATTTACCGGCAGCTACATTGCTGGTAAATTTGTAATACCGGCCTTGGCTGGTGTTTTACCGGCTAGGCCAGTAAAATACCGGCCGGGTGGCAACCCTAGCGCCGCGTGACGTCACATGGCGAGCGCACTAGGAAGCCGGGTGGTAGGAAGGGGAGAGCGGCGTGGCGGGCATCCCCGCCGAACCACAGGGTGAGATTTTCTTACAACCGGATATGGAAGAAGTAGTTCAGCCCTTGCCCAAAGCTTATTACAGATAAAGAGAAGCACTACACAGTTGCAGGAAAAAATAGGCAATATATTTTTATATGTATAATGTATATGGTGTTGCCCTTGCTCAATGCAGATCAAGATGGGTGGGATATGTCAGGACTCTAACTTGCATGTCATTCAGAACATACAAGCAAAGAGTGCAGGCGAAACAAAGTGCCAGCCTGCCAGGGTGCCATGTACTTTGCACTATGATTGTCACGATCGGCACCCTAATCCAGAACCAGTGCTAAGCACCCTGTTCTAGGCTCTTACTGTCTATAACAGCCGCCTTTCACCTTGGGAGGAGTCCTCAGCTAATCCAATGCCTCCAAGTCTTAAAAAGAGAGGTGCAAAGCAAAAGGTTCTGGACAAGCAGAGGGGCACAAACATAAAAGCAAAGTCTTTGCGCAGAAGGTCGCGGTACAAAGCTTCAGCCAGAAAATAGGTTGCACCAAAAGCAATGCTTAATCTGGCCAAATGACAACATTATAATGTGCCAATGGATTATACAATGATGTAAAATGCTTTAGAAACCTTATTTAGAGTGACCATCTATGGCAATATATTTTCATGCTCTAATCAAAAGATGGGAGGAATTTGGTCAGAAGAACCTTAGACAGTGAAACACAGAACTATGAACCGTGTTGCCCACCATATTTTTTCTCTGTTAGCAATAAGGCATCATAATTTATGTACTTACGGCCATATCCTTCTAGCATTGCCTTTGGGAAATGTGTCAAAGCCAGCATGGTCAATCTCAAGTCAGTTCCAAATGGGGCAGATTTACTAAAGGGTGAAGTGGCTAACGCTAGCGACTTTTCGCCAGAAATCCCATCCGCAAGGACATCAAAAACATATGTAGGCAACCATTTGCTAGCGGGACCATCGATAGCGTTCGTTCAAACTCTGTTGCTCGTTACCCCACAAATTCAATAAGGTGCAAATTCTACTGAACGTTATCTCTTTCGCTTTCACCAGAGTTGACTGTGCCACCTCAGACCCAGTGAACTGATAAAACAAAGCTAGATTTTCCTCAATCATATGTCAGTTATATCATATCCTGTCTGCCAGAAATGGAAAGCTCCACAAAGGTACAGCAGACTTCCTATGCAGGAAAAATAAAGAGCCCACTGCTCTATCCAATCACATGAATTACTTTGACCTTGCTTCACAGAGTTTGTACTCCTTAATACTACTTTAGTAACATCTCTTTATTCTCATGCATTTACCCTTTAGCATCGCTTCGGTTTATCATAAAAATTTACATCATATAATTGATGAATCTTCTTTTTGAGATCCATAGTATAGGAAGAGTCTCTGTACAAATGGCTGGCCATATCAGACTACCATTACCCTATCCCTATGCCCTTCCTGTAATGCCCTTTTTACAGTTCCCAAAAGCCATTCCTATAATATATATGGCTGCATACTTGACATGGTGACCCTTCTTTACTGTTGTCTTACATTAGCTGCTTGTCAATACAACAGTACCATAATTTCAGCATGATTTATGGACCACACTATGACAATATGTAATGCTTCTAGTTGTGGAGCCACTAATGTAATTTATTATTGTATTGTGCTGATAGCCCATCAGAACCAAATAGTCTTTTTAAAAGTAAAAAGTACAAATAATAAAAAAAAATTATATTGCATTGCATTATATTTCATTAACTTCCCCTAAAATACACTATAAAATATAATACTGATTCTGCTGTGCACAGATTATCATTTCATTCTCTTCCTCTGTATATATATTCCTTTATACAGGGCTGCCATTAGAAATCACGGGGCCCTGCACAACAAAATTTTCAGGGCCCCGCCCACCCTGGCATCTGAGCCCCACCCCTGATCCTGCCCACTCCGCATAAAAGTTAACAGACCACACAGACATCAGCGCTAAAAAAGTAACCCCCCCACACATAAAAATTGGGACCCCAAAGAATTTTTTTTTTTTTAAACCTTTGCGCCAGGGCCCCCCCTTACAAGTTAAAACAAATTGGGGTCCCAGAAAATATTTTGGTGGCAGGGGTCCCCGTTACAAGTTAAAAAAATTGGGGCCCCATAATTTTTTTTTTTAATTGGTAGCAGGGGCAGAAAAGTATTAAAATAAAACATTGGTGGCCAGGGGATTTAAAAAAAAAAAACCCACATTGGTGTCAGTAGAATTGAACTCATGACTTCAGGACTTCCATTATAGCTGTTTTCGTGACATCGGGTATTTTCGCCGCTTCAGGACTTCAGTATCGGCTCCTTCGTGACTTCGGGGTCTTTCCGTCGCTTCAGGATTTTGACTGTCTTCGGCAGTTCCGCATTCAGCGTAGAGGCAGCAGGACGGCTTCGGCGTCACTCGGAAGGGGGGCCCGGCTCTTGGAGAAA
Organism: Xenopus borealis; assembly: GCA_024363595.1. NCBI lineage: Eukaryota > Metazoa > Chordata > Amphibia > Anura > Pipidae > Xenopus > Xenopus borealis. The sequence goes on from CM044431.1 coordinate 206,528,138, forward strand.
AGCAGCACTGCCGGGCCCCCCTTCAGGCCCGGGACACTTGTCCCCCCTGTCCCCCACTGATGGCTGCCCTGCCTTTATACATAATAATGGAACTGGTACTGCTTCCTTTTCCATAGGTTTTATGTATGAACTGCAATAAACACCATCAATAGTTTGCACTCAATGTTTATATCAGACATTACAACTGAACAAATGCCAAATACCTCAGATCCTTTATAATTGTGTGTACATCTGCGTAAAAACAGTAATAAGTTGAATTTTTTTATCTTATATTTCTTAACAGTCTAACTCAGAATGGTTTCTGTTGTTATTATGTTGTTCCTTCAGTTTGTTTCCATTAGTAGCCCACTCAGTAAGTACCGTGTGTGTGCGGTCCACATCGACCATGAATGAGTTTAATCTGTTGGGATGTTCTTGTAAACATCCATTTTAGGCATATTTGGTCTACTACATGCGGTTTCAGTTTCCAGGGACTCAATCTGCCTCTCTAGGGGTTGGACTGTTTATTTCATAGTGCTGTAATTTTGGTGAGTAATGAGTTTAATGGTCTGTCCTAGACATGGACAAAAATGGAGAGAATTGTGAAGATGAAGTCTAGTATGGCCTTTATTACTGGTGCACCTTTGCCTACATGCCTGTAATTGATATGGTTTTTAACAAAAACTTTTATTGAAAGAAATCAAGCAATGAAACAGTAGTGCTATGGTTAGATTTACCTATCATGGCACCCTAGGGCTCTTTCTTGTCACAAACTTATCACCCAGGAGCTTATGACCTGAAACTGCATCTTATTCCACCTGCAGTAAAGCAACGGTTGATTTAACAAAATTCGGATTTTTCACAAATCATATTTTGTTCTGTACAAATCAGGTTTTTTAATCTATCAAAAGATTTAAGCTTTATTAAGTGTAAAAACCACAAAACTTCATAAAGTAAAAGCAGTTGAGATCCCAAAGAGGTTAATGGGAGCTGCGTTGATACTGTTGGACCTTTTTTTTTTTAGTCTCATCTATTCCAACGCACTACCTTCTCCCTGTAATGCAAACACTGCATGTGCCATGTCCTTGAGGTACTTCATAAAAAATGCAGTGGAAAGATGGAAAGGTTCTACGCATTGACTGTTATGAGATGAGAATTGTAGAATCTCTTGTTTACTTACAAAGAGCAGGAATGTTTTCTGTATCCAATAATCTATCTTTGCCAAGCAACACAGAATCCACATGGTGAATTCTTTAACAAAGATAAAAATCCCTCTCAATACCCCCTCATGACCCCATTTCTTTTCAGCTTCTTAAATCTTTCCATGCCTCACTATTCTACGACTTGTTGGCATTATATTTCTCTTTTTGTGGTATAGTACTGTCATCTTTGCCTGAGACATTCTAATCCCAAGAAATCCCTTGCATAGCCCAGTCTTTCTCTCTTAAACTAACATCCTTTTTCCATTACTTGTGTTACTTGCTCCTGAAAGAGCAGTCTGTCCCATTTCCTTACATAATGTGCTTTTCTCAATCCCGTGGAAATTGTTTTTTTTCCCTACAACTGTTCGTAAAAAAAGCCCTAAACAAGTTCCAAATGTTGTACTTTTAGCAAAATCTTTTCGGTTCAAATTTCTTCTTGACCTTTCTGCCACATTCTGATCATCTGTTAAATTTATTCTTGGCCTTTGCCGTGCAACCGTATCTTTCCTTTCATGTATTCTCTCACACTAATAATTTGGTGCCCATTTATCTGATACATTCAGTTTATGTCACCGTTCAGCAGACTTATCTCAGTTGCCATCAACATACACACAACCTTGGTTAACATTTACATGCTGAAATAGTAACCATATCTTCAGCCCCTTCCACCATTTCTTAGCTTTCCTTCTCATATTGCTTTAATGTAATTTCATTATTTCTGGCATCTCTGCTATGGTACTATCACTAGCCCTTGCCGATTTTATCCAGAAATCTGTTATCCAGAAAACTCTCTTTTAAAAGTTATTTTTTGTCTGTAATAATAAAACTGTAACTTGAACTTGATCCCAACTAAGATATAATTAATCCTTATTGGATGCAAAACAACCTTATTGAGTTTATTCAATGTTTAATTAATTTTTTTAGCAGACAAAGTATGGAGATCCAAATTATGGCAAGACCCCTTATCTGGAACACCCCAGACCCTGAGCATTCTGGATAACAAGTCCCATACCTGTAGTTTACCACAGCAACTGGTGATTTTTCTACAAGTTATTATACTGGCTGATGCTTGCCTGCCCATTGGTTGCATCATAAGGTGGCCATACACGGGAAGATAAACCTTCCGATATCAGTTGTTTAGATCAATTTGACATCTTATCTGCAAGGGGGCTTCCGACGGGTCTTCTGATCGATATCTGGCCACAATATCGATCTGGAAGGTTTAATTTTAACCAGATTGAACCGTTGAAGCCCATTGCCGTTGTCATAATCCAATTGTTTGGCCATAGGGCCGAACCTTTGGATTACCTCTGATATAGCCTTGCCTTTAGTGGCAATTTCGCCAAACGAGCAAATCTTATAGTCTATGGCCAGCTTTTGGTACATTTTCATGGCAACACCAATGATGGCAACAAAATGGCTCTGGCATTGTGAATTGTAGCTTACTGGTCATGTTCCAGCACCCTTTCTTGCTCAAAATACTGTCAAGAACAGGGGTCCCCAACCTTTAAACCCATGTTTAATTGTAAAAAGATTTGGGGAGCAACACAAGCATGGTAATAGTTCCTGAGGATGCCAAATCATTTCTGTGATTGGCTATTAGGATGCTCTCATGGGCACTGGCAGCCTACAGGAGATTCTGTTTGGCAGTACATAAGGTCCTTATGCAAATAAAACTTGCCTCCAAGCCAGTTGTTAAAAATAAGCACCTGCTTTGAGGCCACTGAGATGGCAAGCAACATGTTGCTCATATGTCACTGGTTATTATCCCCCTCATCTCTTGTTACTGTTAGTAGATATTGTAAAAGAGGAAAGGGAGCACTCACTTGTTCCAAAGCCCTCATTGCGATGTGCTGCAGCGTATTGAAGCCAACTCCTGGTGGCCAGAAGTCCGTAGTGAAGAAATGAAATACGGAGCACTATCGCTGGGGCTAAAAGTTAAATTTTATTCTGAAATCCTTAAAATCATGGAGCATCTACGCTTGACGCGTTTCGTGGTTACACACCACTTCCTCATAAGCATAATCACAATGAGTAAGTCTAGGTATTTAAAAGCAACACTGCACACACCCACTAAAAACAATTAACTCTTTGGTGTATCCATCATATAACCATTGAGGTGTAGATTGCTTACATAGGGAACATAAATACTATGAAGATGGAAAAGTATTTATCAGTGTAAATAGTATAATCAATTGAGTTATATAAGATCATTTCTAACGATTGCAATAGTATCTATAAAGACTAATATTAATCAGACAACTCAAACAACAGGGGAGGAACAAAGGCTATATAAAGTACTTAGAATTTGATATTTAACTAAGTCTAAGCTGAATACTATGTAAATATGAAATATAGTCGACAAATTATGTAATATAGATATATAGAATATCCAGCCCATGGAGCCGTAATGGTCAGAATCAAAAGATATGTATATATGGTTTAAATTTATATATAAATATGTCAATATTCTTTGCCACCTAATAGAAGCATGTCAAATCACAGTCTCTATTGAGACCTCCATAGTTTTCTATTGTTCTCAATTGATATATCCAATAGGTTTCCAACCTTGATAACATCCTGTCTTTATCTCCTTTGCGTATATTGGGAACTGGGGTGTCAATAATCTGGAATGTAAAATTTGGCAAACCATAATGATGTTCAATGGTGTGCTTGGCCACCGCTGATTTGGTATCTCCTCTCCCTACCGCCGATAAGTGTTCTAGGATTCTGATGCCAACTGATCTAGTAGTTTTACCCACGTATTGCATGCCACATGTACATGTCACTAGGTAAATTACCCAACGTGACTTGCAATTAAAATATTGTTTAATAGGGTAGCATTTGTGGGTATTGGAACTAATAAAAACAGTAGAAACATTGACAGCGGAGCACGCTTTGCATCTGCTGCGGCCACATTTATATGTCCCTTTGTATTTAAGCCAAATTGGCTGTGTAATATGTTCTTTAGACACATATAAGCTAGGGGATAGCCATGAGGCTAAGGATTTCCCCTTACGGGACACAAACGAAGGAGTCTTCTGTAATATCTGTTTCAAAATTGGATCTTGCAACACAATATTCCAATGTTTACGGATACTACGTTGTATGTACAAAGTATCTCTACTGTATGTAGTGCTAAATCGTAAAAGTGACTTATCAGATGGTGTTCCAGTGTTGCATTTGGCTTTAGGTCTCAAAAGATCTAATCTGTTCATAGAAACAGCCTTATCATAGGCTGCCTTTATGTCATGGGTCTCATAACCTCGTTCAATAAACCTTTCCCAAAGTTCCATAGCTTTAATTTGGAATGTATCCCAGGTTGAACAGATACGACGTAACCTAATAAACTGGCCCACTGGAATGCCCCTAATGCAAGGGCCTGGATGTGCACTGTGAGCATGCAATAAAGTATTGCGTGTAATAGGTCTGCGGTATAATGTAGTAGAAACTTCATTGTTATGTATCGAAAACACTACATCTAAAAACGGGATCGAACTAGCATTGGTCTCATAAGTGAATGTAAGGCCCTGTACAGTATGATTACAATACTCAACAAAGGAGGCAAGGGATGAGTTGTCACCATCCCAAATGCCTATGATATCGTCGATGTAGCTGTAAAATCCAATTATATGTTTAGCAAAGGGGTTCATAGTTCCAAAGACATGGTGCCTCTCCCACCAACCCATGAAGAGGTTGGCATAGGTGGGTGCAAAGGATGCACCCATCGCGGCACCACGCCTTTGGAGGTAAAAATCCCTATTGAAATAAAAATAGTTTGAGTATAGTAAAAAACGAACAGAATTGAGAATAAATTCGTTTTGGGCATCAGGATAGCAATTTTCTTGTATTAGCCAATACTCAATGGCTTTCAAGCCATATTCATATTCAATTGATGAATAAAGGGCCATTACATCCATGGAGAACCAACGAAAGGTCGATCTCCAATGTATATCCTCTAATTTCCTAATGCACATCGTGGTATCTTTCAAAAAAGTAGGAAGTCTTTCAACAAATGGCATAAGTAGGCAATCCACATATTTAGATAGACCCTCGTTTAAAGACCCGATACTGGCTACAATGGGTCGGCCCTTAACATCTATCAGCGATTTGTGTACCTTGGGAAGGATGTGGAAAATCGGAATCACCGGGTGGTTACAGTTTAAAAATTCACATTCAGATTTGCTTAATGTACCATTCTCAAAGCCCAAGGTAATCAAATCTTCCAAATCCTTACCAAATTTGGTCATTGGATCCGATGGCAATTTAACATACGTATCTACATCGTCCAACTGTCTCATTATTTCCTGCACATCTCAATGTGACTGCTCTTTGATTGTATTGGATAATAAGACGATTTGTTTTTTAAACCAGTGCGAATGACATTCCTATCCGGATTAGAACACATATCCCTCTCACTTTGTAAGTCTTGCAAGATATATAGTGTACAGGCCTCGTCAAAGTTGGAAAAAGATAAATCATCGGATTTCTCCTCTTTATTATCATGAATCTCGTTAAGGGTAGGAGAAATGGAATCATCCAAATGCATAGAGGATGTGTCGGCCGAACCTGCAAAGAAATGTCTTTTCAAAGTGATAGATCGCACAAACCTATTGAGATCTAAAATCACCGAAAATGTATCACAATATTTATCCGGTACATAATTAAGGCCTTTAGATAAGAGACTCGTTTCATCTTTAGAAAGCCTATGAGAAGAATCAGATAAATCATTTATAGCGTAAGATATTAAATGTGAACCGTCCATATTACCGTCCATAGTGATTTCTCTGCAATCAAATCTGGTCTGTTCTCCTAGCGGCCGCCTTTCTTGCGATTCGTAGCTTTCATATTGAAACCTGTGTTTGCTGGAGCGTCGTCCACCGCGTCTAGATCTTCTCTGCGGCTGCGAGTCAACACCGATCTCTGTGTTAAAGCCGGCATGCTGATCCTGTCGTGTCGATCTATCGGTCTGTTTTTCCTCTTTTTAAGATGGATCGAGGGGTGGAGTGCCCGCTCCTAGTCGATCTATTAGGGAATCTGCGGCCATAATTAGGAGCTCTGTCCGTTTGCCAAAGATATACGGTATTGTTTATATAGTCTCTCGCATGAATTTATCCCTCTTAAGATCTTTAATCATAGATTCATACTGATCGACTTTTTGTTGGATAACATCAAGACGTTTCTGATCTAAATCCAGCTGTTGTAATTCAGCAATTTTATCTTGGACTAGATTTAACTGTTGTTTGTCACGTGAAATGATTAATTGCATTAGCTGAATAGAGCAGTCCGAAAGAATGGTGTTCCATTCAGTAATAAACTCAGATGCTAAATCTTCAAAGGTCGGAAATTTTTTGATTCTCAACCCACGGGGTATACGTCCACATTTGGTATAATTTTCAAGTGAGCATATATCCCACCATAAGCGGACTTCCCGTCTCATTGATCTTTCCATGTCTCGGTACACGTACCTCTTGTATTGGTCTTGGGTGCCGCTGATTACGGTAGGTTCCGTCAGATCCTGGAACACCAATTCGGCTTCTTTTAGTCTGTTCATATCATGTCCTAGAGCGCGTTCCTCCGCCATGCTTGCAATGTAATGCTCCAACCGAAAAGGCTATGGTAAAAGCCTGGAACAGGTGCTACACCCAAAGGGAGTAATGTCAATAGATATTGTAAAAGAGGAAAGGGAGCACTCACTTGCTCCAAAGCCCTCGTTGCGATGTGCTGCAGCGTATTGAAGCCAACTCCCGGTGGCCAGAAGTCCGTAGTGAAGAAATGAAATACGGAGCACTATCGCTGGGGCTAAAAGTTAAATTTTATTCTGAAATCCTCAAAATCATGGAGCATCTACGCTTGACGCGTTTCGTGGTTACACACCACTTCCTCATAAGCATAATGACAATGAGTAAGTCTAGGTATTTAAAAGCAACACTGCACACACCCACTAAAAAAATTAACTCTTTGGTGTATCCATCATATAACCATTGAGGTGTAGATTGCTTACATAGGGAACATAAATACTATAAAGATGGAAAAGTATTTATCAGTGTAAATAGTATAATCAATTGAGTTATATAAGATCATTTTTAACGATTAATAGTATCTATAAAGACTAATATTAATCAGACTACTCAAACAACAGGGGAGGAACAAAGACTATATAAAGTACTTTTACTGTTAGTAAAAATAAAAAAATACATGGCAACAATAATATTACTATAATAATAACAATAAGGACATGTTCTCTTTAAGAAGCTAAAGATGTTGTGTTTCTGTGACTGTCACAGTAGGATTTGTTTAATTTTATCCAACTAAAGCCAGACTGCCAAGTCATAAGATTCTAGTTCTAGTACATTTATTTGAGGGAGCTGCGTGGCTTTGGAAGTGGTTGCTCATGTGTGCAGAAGTACTTCTGGGGAATTTGCTTGCTCCAAATACTAACATCTCATAATCTGCTGCAAATGTTTCATTAGCACGCAACGAGGACAGAACCTCTATTAAGCAGGTACAAAGGAGCATTCTGTGTGTATCTTTGTGATGTGGAATCCTGCTGCCAGCTCCTTCATTAAGTAAACATGCAGGTTATTAAATGGATGAAATAAATTTAAATTGTATTGTGCAACGAAAGTAATAATTAACTTTAGCATTGTGTAAATATATGCTGGCAGGTTATGTAGCACAAGTGCAGTGGGCAAAGCCAATTCACCAAGTTTTTTTACCCCAGAATGCAGCATTTTTTACCCCACAGCTTTAGACAGTTAAATAGTGATGTGCATTCATCAGTTTCCTCTCTTTTGTATGTTTTAGCTAATTTGGCCAGATCAATTGCACTTCTATTGTATTTGAGCACAACTTTCCATTTTATACTATACGAAAAAGATATCAAATTACATTAGACGAAGAGATGGATTTTGCAATACCAGCATTATTGATGCATAAACAACCTCTTTAGCCTAATATTTCTTTATAGTGCTATTTTCTTATCCAGAATACTCAGGACCTGGGGTTTTCCAGATCTTTCCGTTATTTGACTATTCATACCGTAAGTCTACTAGAAAATAACGTAAACATTAAATAAACCCAATAGGCCAGTTTTGCTTCCGATAAGAATTCATTATTATTAATCTTATTTGGGATCAAGTACAAGCTACTGTTTTATTATGACAGAGGAAAAATCTTTCTTATTAATCTAAATTATTTGGATAAAATGTAGTCAATGGTGAAGGCCGTTACGTAATTCAGAGCTTTCTGGATAACGTGTTTCCGGATAACGGATACCATACCATATCTCTATATTTATATATATATTATATATACTTATGCTGAGAAAGGATGCACATCGATCAGCAATAAGTACGGCATTCGGGGATGGTAGGACTATAAAGCTAGTGGCTAAACATTCCTTGGGAATGGCCCACAGACTTCCCACTTTCAAGTATATTGCCATTGATGACATCCCACCCCTTAGGAGGGGGATGATAGTTCCAATATCCTCCTACAAAAGGAGGTATCCTGGATTAAAACATTAAACACATTATCTCCGCTAGGTCTCAATTAAAATTGTCCATGTTTTCTAGAACAAAGGTGAGATAATGAGCGTTTTTCAGCTACAGCAGTGGTTCTCAACCTGGGGGTCGAACTACCCTTTCACAGGGGTCCCTTAAGGGGTTCCAGGAGCAGGTTCATCTCTCTCCCCACTAGACCTGGGGCAAGGTTGTAGCTATCCGGGTGTTGGTGCTGGGAGTTGTAGTTCAGTAACCTGTGTAGGGAAGTCAGTTGCACTACAACTTTCTATATCCCCTTAGTAGGGACTGCCATACAGCTCTCCCTGCCCATTTAAAATTTGTAAAATGAACATGGTAATTGGGGTGTGGCAAAACATTTTTGCTACACTACGCACGGAAAACAAACCTTTATGCAGTCACGTTGTCTCCTGTACTTTCCTAACAATCCGCTCTGGGCTAGCAACCAAAATATTTTAATATTTTATGGTTGGGGGTCACCACAACATGAGGAACTGTATTAAAGGGTTGCAGCATTAGGAAGGTTGAGAACCATTGAGCTACAGTGTTGCTTCTATTGTGCGGTAGGATATTTAGTTCAGTATAACAGCTTTAGGTATATGGATACATTTATCAAGGATAAAGGCCCCAATGCGGGCCGAAACGTTGGACACACGAGTGAAGTTGGAATAAAATCACTTTGATTGAAATAATTGGAGTGCTGGTCCATTGAATGAATTATATATATATATATATATATATATATATATATATATATATATATATATAGACAAATACAAGAGGTCCGCTGCACTCAACCCATCATCAATATATTTGACATTCTGTACATACAGCTACTAAGAAATGCCTTACCCTTTAAACAAAACAGGCATTGTTAGTCCATATATTGCAATATATTTAAGCTGGCCAACTACGTCAAAGTAACCCATATCTGGCCAGTCTCTCTCTCTCTCTCTCTCTCTCTCTCTCTCTCTCTCTCTCTCTATATATATATATATAGCGAGAGAGAGAGAGAGGTACAGTAGCATGCTAATTGTAGGCCCATATTTACTAATAATTGAACAAAAGTTTCTGGTATGTTTTTTCAAAGCATTAATACACACGCAGTATTTCACAGTGCATAATTTATGCAAAATAAATTATATGCAAAAATAAAGAACAGTTTTACACTTATTGGTACAAAATACAATTAAACTGTGAATGTAAAGGAAGTAAGGGCACTTATAGAGCTGTAGCAAGCAATGCCAATCAGCAGAAGGAAGGGTGTCCTGCATTAAAGGGGTGTACATAGATCTAGCTAACAGTTAATTGGTTGAAAAAGGTTGAATTTGCTTTAACTGTGCAGCCTTGTCTATGTTATAATGCATAATAGTCAAGTCAGGGGTGTAAACAAACCAGAGTAAAAACACATTTTTCTCTTGACTTTCAAATTGCGTGTTGTAATGTGCACAATATTTTTCAGAAGCTGAGTTTCTGTGGTATAGAGCTTACAATCATGCAATTACTGGCTTCCAGATTATAGTTTGGGAAAGGACCTGCGCAAGTTGCCTAAGAGCTGACATGAAAAACAAGCCAAGTACTCCCCAAATCCAAATCCAGCCTCCACCACTAAAGCACTTTCTTTCCCAGAAATGATTTATGAGACAAAACAATAAATTGCTGGCCCCGCTCCACATTATAACATCAACCCTGCCCTTGACTGTCATTTCAGTGTAATTGTACAGGATGATTGCTTTAGTTAATGTATCTGACTAGAGGTTGGAAATTACAGAATATTTCAAGCCAATCCAATCCATTGTTCTTCATCGTTAATTAAAATATGTTTCTTTAAGGGGATTATAAGCAACTGCATTGAATAGCCCTTGAAACATTTGACTGCTAGTTTGACTGCTAGTTGAATAGAAGGATTACCTCAAGGCATTGTCTAATTGCATTTAGGCAAATTTAATTTAAATTAATTGCCTGACCCTGATGGAATATAAAGAAATCTTTACAGGTAGACCTCTACAGACTGGAGGAAAGTAGCTGTACGTCTTATATATATATATATAAACTTCTCTTGAAGTAACTCTATACAGGTATGGGATCTATAATCTAGAAACCCGTTATGCAGAAATTACAGGCCATCTCCCATAGACTCTGTTTTAAGCAAATAATTCACTTTTAAAAAATGATTTTCTTTTTTCTCTGTAATAACAAAATAGTACCTTGTACTTTATTCGAATTAAGATACAATTAATGCTTATTACAGGTAAATCAATACTATTGGGTTTGGATAGAGTTTTAATTATTTTTTAGTAGAAATAAAGTATGGAGATTCAAATTATTGAAAGATCCCTAATCTGGAATACCCCAGGTCCTGAGCATTCTGGATAACAGGTTCCATACCTGATTTATTTATTTTTTGCCAGGCATGGATCCATAGCAAAATTCCAGTTTTTTTTTCTCACAAACCTGCAGCAAACATTTGGTGCAAAAAACTGCTGCAGAAGAAAAAAAAGTCCAGAAAAAAAAACATTGACTTTAATACATTTTGCTTTAAAAAATTTTTTTAAAGAAGAGTAACAAATCCTTAGCTCACAAGTGAATGCAGTGACATCATCACAAGCTTTGGAGTGGGAAGCTTAGGAGCAGATCTAGTGCCAAGCATTATGCATGCAGTTAGATAATAGGTATGAGTGAGCATTATCCAGGCTAGTTGATTGGGCTGGCAACCAGGGCTAGAACAGAGAGAAGCTGCTGATCTATCACCTACTTGTTTGGTATGTGGAGACTGTTTGATAGTTACATTATATGTTATATAACATTTTATAACACGGTAGTATCTGAACTGGATAGGTGTTTTGGGGCTTTTGTTTGCAAGGAAAATTGGCACCAAAAATAAATATGGGGTCTCCTAATTTAAAATAGTGCAGCAGCCAACAGTGTACTTGGGAGTTTTGTATAAGGCAATGTGTATTGTGGGTTTTATTAAAAGCAGCAGCACAAAGAATTGTATAGAGGCCATGACACAGAAGCAATCAGGTTGAAAGGGATGAAGCAGCAAACATATAGTTACATAGTTAAATTGGGTTGAAAAAAGACAAAGTCCATCAAGTTCAACCCCTCCAAATTAAAACCCAGCATAGACACACACACACCTCCACACCACCACTCTTTCACACAAACCATATATGCCCATAGCTATACTAACTGTAGAGTTTAGTATCACAATAGCCTTTGATATTATGCCTGTCCAAAAAAATCATCCAAACCCCTTTTGAAAGCATCAGCAGAATCAGCATCACAACATCACCCGGCAGTGCATTCCACAACCTCACTGTCCTCACTGTGAAGAACTACCTACGCTGCTTCAAATGAAAGTCCTTTTCTTCTAGTCTGAAGGGGTGGCCTCTGGTGCGGTGATCCTCTTTATGGGTAAAAGGTCCCCTGATATTTGTCTATAATGTCCTCTAATGTATTTGTAAAGTGTAATCATGTCCCCTTGCAATTGCATTTTTTCCAGAGAAAACAACCCAACCCAACAGTCTCCCCTCATAATTTAAGTCTTCCATCCCTCTAACCAGTTTAGTTGCAAATAAAATGTGCATTTGTGTCCTACAGAGTCAGTAGGCCCGGATTTGTGGCGAGGCCCAGAGGCTTCATGGGGAACCCTACGTCCCCAGTTCACCGGTGCTTGTGAACATGTGCTCAGGGGGGGGGGTAGTGCGGGCAGGTGATTGGACGTGCAGCTTAGGTTGCCTGCCACAGAAATCCAGCCCTGAGAGTCAAACATTCGGAACAATTAAAACATCAATATGTCCATGTAGATTTTCATTTATCTGGGTCATTATATACAGTTTCTAGTAGAAATAAATTCTTACAAGATTTTCACCATTCATCCGTGTGTAAAGTCTTAGCTGAAACTCACATAGTTGTGATCCAGTCACCATGTTACCTTAGTGAATGGATCACACTTTTACACCTCTTTGAGTATCAGCTACCACCTGCCTGGATAAGGTTTAAAGGCCTTGTATTCTTAGCTTCCTACTAAATAAATATGTAGTTTAGTATTATTGTGTGTAATTATTGAGTGCTTGCCTTAAATTGTATAGTTTTATTCCCTACCACTCAGTTGGTTGAACTGAAGAAGCAGTAAGATTAGGGGTGGCACCCTAGCAGAGGGTTAAGTACGCACCCAGGGCTGCAAAGAACCTTTTTGCACCTTGTAAGAGAGTCAGCTCATGTCAAACAAATGTCCTTGTCTTTTATGAACAAATTAAGTTTGGCACTTGGCCCCTCTGGACCTAGTTGGAAGTTTATTGACCCGGGTACCAGAACCTTTGGACGAGGACAGCTATGACCCATCAGTGTGGTGCTGCCCCAACGTGTCTCCATAGGCCTGCAGTACCATCTGATCACAGGTCCAATGAAAGGTCAGCGTGACCAAGCAAAGATCTTAGGCTGGTTTTGCTTCCATTAAGGATTAATTATATCTTATTCAAGATCAAGTACAAGTTAGTGTCTTATTATTTGTAATAGTTCAGCAAGGGGTGATCCAGAAAAGCGTCCATTTCACCTAAAAAGCAACCTGCTTTTTAATGTTATACTAAACAGCGTTTTTTACTTTATGAGGCAGTGTGCCCTAATTTTTTGCTTTTTTGGACTAAGTCCGTATCATTACAGAGAAAAAAAGAAAGTTTAAAAAAATAGGATTAAAAATGGAGTCTGTGGGAGACGGGTGTTCCTTAATTCAGAGCTGTCTGGATAACGGATTTCGGCATAATGGATCCCTGTACTATGGATATGATGGTCTTATTTAAAATACAAAATAAAAAATATTGGTTTTCCTAACCCTAATATTGGGGGTACTTATTTTTCTGAGCAGAGTTATTAGGATGACTTGTATTCTAGTAGTATGTCTCTTATATCTTAGTTGGTTGATTAAATGTAAAAATACTTGGACTGACTCAAAGCTACCTACATTTTTATTAAGTCATTTGACAAGTTAAAAATAGCGGAGACATTATGCAAAAAAAAAAAAGAACTTGCCTAATTAACTTGTTCTAAAGGATACCTAAACCAAAATTAGCTACTACTTTGAAAAAATAAACATTATTTACTGTGAATGTGACTTCACCTAGATACAAAATCCATCTTGAAGTGCAGGCTAATGGACTCTCAATGGTACACTGGGAAATAACATAAGTATGGCATGTCTATATAAGTACAAATAATGACATTTTCCTGAAAGTAAAGTGAATACCATATTGTGAACTCACGCTCATGCACCTATTTGTGCAGTCCGTGTTTGTTTGCAATACCCTGAGCTCCATCGATATGTGCATTTGCAAAGTTTCAAGGTCACGGTAATTGTAGCAGCCTCTGGTGGAATTTCCAATTTACCTCTGTAAATACACACTGGAATGTGCACAGGGAATGTACCACGGCTGGAAGTCTTGGGTTTTACATGCCATCATTAGATATTTAGTGCTAAAAGCACTGACAGAAACAGCAAACATGAAAAGACAGGATTGCAAAATGGAAACATTTATGCAAATGCCCAATGGAAGATTCTATTAGAAATTTAAGGAATAAAATGTAGATTACAGTTTCTTGGTCTGTGTACATCAATATTTTTTATTTTCAGACGGGGACAGAATGGCTGGGGTAAAATACCTCAATTTGAAAACCAGTGTCCCAGAAGACCTAGAAGCTCCATCAGTATTTGCAATTTACATTTCACCAATGTTTTGGACATTTATGCAGATGCCAAATGGAACAATCCATACAAAGAGGTCAATGAATAAAAACCAGATTACAGTTTATTGTGGTTTGTGCAAATTAATATGTTTTTCTCTGAGACAGAATAACAAGATTTTGGATTAATATTCACCTCAATTACACAAGTGTATGATATAGGGTCTACCTGTGGAATAGTGACAAACTCAGTGAAAGATAGGAAGAATACATATGTAAATCTATTGTGCATGTAAGAAGGCCTGTCTATAGTTATGTCTTGGTGATATGCAGTAGTGGGTTCTGGCAAATGCCAGAGGGGCTGCTATAAGGTGACATAGAAAGTCGATATTTAGTGGGCTGGTGGGAGCTGTTTGGGCCCCTGTGTGGGCTGATTGGGCCTCTGTGAACCTGAAATGCCAGGGCCTATTCTGATTGTCAGTCCAGACCTGATATGCGGGTATAACTGATACCATGGGACCTGTAACACAACCAATGGGTTGTACGAGTAGGGTGGTTGGTGCTGTTCATGTGGCTGGCGTGGCATTCTGTTGGTATTGCCAAATCTGCCACCTTGAACTACTTTATTTTACAGCAAGCTCTCCCTGTAGGTGATATCAGTAACAGGCACCTTTCCTACCATGAAGTCACCAATTATTATGGGTTGGATTAAAATTAATGGTATATTCGGGATCCCTAGGTGTCTGTTAGGGTCAAGTGTTGGTCTAGGGCAGTAGTCCCCAACCAGTGACTTGTGAGCAACATGTTGCTCTCCAATCCCAGGGCTATTGCTCCCAGTGGCCTCAAAGCAGGTGCTTATTTTTTAATACCAGGCTGGGAGGCAAGTTTTATTTTATAAAAGCCAGGTGTACTGCCAAACAGAGTCTCATGTAGGCTACCAGTTCACATAGAGGCTACCAAATAGCCAATCACAGCCCTTATTTGGCACTTTTTGTATGATTGTGTTGCTCCCCAACATTTGAATGTGGCTCATGGTTAAAAAAAAGGTTGGGGTCCCTGGTCTAGGGGGCTTGTTAGGGTGATGTGTGCATTGTAGTGTTTGTGATCAGCACATCACTATTTTACCTGTGTGTTACCTGTCTTAATCTTGCTGAAAATGAACTTCCTCTGCTTTCCCTAAAACCAAATACCAGTCTCTCTTGCCCACAACTTTCTCCCTGTCATTTTGCCTAGAGAACATTTATATAAACTCAGCCATATCCAGGATCCATGTAGAAATCTCTCTTTTATTCTGGAGGCGGCAGGATTCCCTAATAACTGCAGATACACATTTATGCTACGACACTGTCACCATGTATAGTAGTTACATAGTATATAAAGAGTCTTGATATCATTGGGGCTTTTCACCACCATAAGAGAAAGGAGTAAGAGAAGATTATTTTATTATGGATAATTTGTGACTGGTATTTTGTTTTCGGAAATATTTTTATAATGAAGGGTCTAAGCCCGGGCAACACTGATATAAAATTTTACTGTCACAATCTTGTTTTACTGTTGGCATCTTGACCTTTTTTATCTGCTATCTCTGACTCTGAAGATCTATCAAAGCCTGTGATTATGCAGGGCCTTCAATGTATACAGATATCCGATCTGTGTCTCAGTTGCTGTTTAATTCTAATTCCTACTATCATCAGGATGTTTGGTAATAGCATCATCTGGGAATTTATCCATGGCTGATCCTTGCACTTTAGAATAATTATAATGCGGAAGATCTGTCATGCAATACATATATAAAATATGCAGTTCTTAGATGGCTTCCAAATAATAGATTGATAGATAGATTCCTTTATTTATACAAAGTTATACAACCCTGATCATTCCAACAGTATACTCGTGCAAGAAAAAAAAAATAGCTTAATAGTGCTTAAATACTGCAAACAATGACAGTGCAATGTATTAAACAATACATACTCAATATATAATAAACATAATTGTTTCATATTTTTCAAAAAGACAGCTGCATTATGCTTATAATATGAAAATACATAATACATTTCTACTCTAACAATATCCATACATTTGAGTGCATTGTGCATATATTGTAAGCAATATGTACTAAAGCCCCCCGTTTAAAGGAACAGTAACACCAAAAAATTAAAGTGTTTTAAAGTAAAGAAAATATCATGTAGTGTTGCCCTGCATTGTTAAAACTGATCTGTTTGCTTCAGAAACACTACTATAGTTCATATAAACAAGCCGATAAGTAGCAATGGCGGAAATTGAAAAATGGCTATATGGCACAGGATAAGTAATGGATTACAGATAACATTATGTTCTACAGAGATTATCTGCTGTGTAACTTGAGCCTTTCTCCTTTGAATGGCTGCCCCCATTGTACACTTGATAAAGAGCCTGTGTGCTCGAAACATGTTGTGTGTAAAGGCACTTTTTGCAGCAGAATCTCTGCGCTATTTGTGTATCGACACCTACCATTTTTTGTACTTATTGAAGGCTTTTGGATGGAAGCAAGGTGCAGCGATACCTGAAATTGCAGCCATAGAGGAACAAGTACCAGGTAATTATATTTACAATGCCCCCATGACTACACAACAGCTTATTTATATAAACAATAGTAGTGTTTCTGAAGTAAACACTGCAGTTTTACCAGTGCAGGGCAACAGTGCATTATATTTTTATTACTTTAAAACAATTTCATTTTTTGATGTTACTGGTCCTTTAAGCCTAATCAATACAACGTTGATGCCCACTGGTTGTATAAGAAGTAGTGTAACTCCATGAACAAACAGAAATAATGATCTGTGTTTATAGCTGCGGCCCATGTATATATCGTTTTAGAACTGCATTCACTACTCTTATTTTTTCCCAGCTAGAAGAGGGTCATTCCATAGGCATCAAACAATCCTCAATCATTACTTGCTCAAATAAATAACTGTAGGAGGGAGAAAGAAATGTTCCAGTGTTTGGTCAACATCCAGGCAGCTGTATAAGCAACACGGGTAATATTAATGAAAGGTCCACTGAATTGGTCTCTGGGGTTTCAGTCCAAATGCAGAACGATTCCTTTGAGTGTGACACATGATTTCCTACTGTCTCTGATATAATGGGAAATCTGTAGCAAAACGTGGAGAAACTAATCTTAAAGTGTCATTGGTTTACTAATGGACATGGTCCTATTCCAAACTCATGTTTTGTGATGGAGTGGCTTATACATAACATCTTTAAAGGAGAACTAAAGCCTACTAAAGAAGTAGCTAGAAATGTTGTACATGATGGGGCAGATTTACTAAATTCATATGAAGAATTCGAAGTTCGATCGAATTTTTTTAAAATTTGAATTCAAATCTTCAAATATGCAAATTAGACAAATTCGACCATTTAAAATTTGAATAATTGGAATATTCAAAGAAAATTTTATTTGAATACTCGACTATTCGATGGTCGAATTACTTCCCCTTTAAATTTTTATTCGACCACCTAGTTCGCCAGAACCAAGCTGCTGAATTTGGTATCATTAGTTTTGATCAGGTTGATAAAATCGTTCGAATCGATCGATTTGAACGTTTGATCGATCAAATTTTTCCTATTCGATCCTTTGTTCGATCAATCAAATCGATAAATGTGCCCCGATGTGTTGTGCTTGTGTACCAGCCCAAGGCAACCACAGCCCTTTAGCAGTAAAGATCTGTGTCTCCCCAGTAGATGCCCCAGTAGCTCCCCATCTTCTTTTCTGATTCACTGATTCACATGCTCTGTGCTGCTGTCACTTACTGAGCTTAGGGACCCACTCACAATATACAGTACACATAGAATAGAAATATAGTCACAATATAAGGCTGATTAGTCATTAATACAGATAATTACTACATGGCAGCACAGAAACCAGTGCAACTAGCATCAGAATTTAATAATCAGCCCTGTAGCATCAGCTTATATACAAAACTAATTTTCTGCTGGATAATTAGTGACGACCCCTAAGCTTAGCTTCTCAACAGCTGCTCAGAGCCCACTGAGCATGTGAGTGTCACGGACACTTTCCAAGATGGTGACCCCCTGTGACAAGTCTGAAGTCTTGAAGTCTGGATCATTGCTGCTATTGACAAGCTGAAACTCAATAAGTTCAGTATTTAAACTATGACATTTTTAACCATATTAATTTTTATGGTTTAGTTCTCCTTTAATAGTGCTTTGGATAACTTCTTGGACAAGTATAATATCTATATCTATAGTGAGCTGAAGATCTACAGTCGGTTTCATGACTATAGTATAGGTAGTACACTTTTTTATGGTTGCATCAATATACAATGCATTATACTGATACTGATTTCACTGATTTCAATTTTCCCAGACTTTTTCTGGTTCCCTGAAAAATATAAAACGGGGGATCTACTGTACTTTACTGGTCCAGAGGCAAAAAAGAATTCCAGCAGTGTAGTACAGGGATCTTCCTATCTCTATCTCTTCATTCTCAGCAAATACTGACACTGTCCCTGCACATGCTCAGTAGTTCCATGTTACTTATTGGCTGGGATGCACTTATCAATGACTGGAGAGAAGAAACTGGCAATACAAATATCAAATAAATGTAATGTTTAGTAATCAGTCCTGTAATAAAAATATTTTAAAATTATCAAAGGCAAATCAGCAGGGGAAGGTTTCTCCTATTTGTTATGACTTGCAGTCAAGATTATTTAGGGAGTTATTTATCAAAGTTCGAATGAGCTCAAAACTAGTGATGGGCGAATCTAGGCAGATTCGCTGAAAAATTAGCGAATTTCTAGCGAAATTTGCGAATTGGCCAAAAATTCGGGAAAAGACGTGCGTCTCGTTTTTGACGTGCGTTGCGTCGTTTTCGGCGAGTCGGTTTTTTTTTTGGCAAATTTTTGGCAGGCAATTTTTTTCCCGAATTTATTTCCCTATGCAAACCTCAAATGGTTTCTTACTTAAAAGGGTTGTTCGCTTTCCAACACTTTTTTTCAGTTCAGTTGGTTTCAGACAGTTCACTAGAAATAAAGACTTTTTAAAAATTACCTTCTATTTTCTATGTGTGAGCGTTTTTCTAATATTGAAGTGTAAAGTGTAATTTTTCACCTTCTAAAACATCTCGGGGGGGGGTCGCATAACCTGTAAACTTTTCTAAATTGATACCTTTAGTTGATACATTTCTTAGCTTTGTCCCTGCTGAGCAGAATCCATGAGTTTCATTACAGGCAGCTGTTAGACTTGATACAATAGTGTAACGGTTGGCACCCTAAACTCAGAACCAGTGTCAAGCACCCTGGTCTCGGCTC
>CM044431.1:206552239-206596036 GCA_024363595.1 Xenopus borealis
GGGTAGCAGGCGTCCCTGCTGCCCCCCCGCTAGACCACCAGGGTGAGTCTTCATTACAAATAGTTGCTAATACTCCAGAGATGCTGCTGAGAAATGTATCAACTAAATGTTCCAAAAATTGTAACAGACTGCTGCCAGACACCAGAGACATTAAGGGGTAGATTTATCAAATTCACATGAAGGATTTAAAATTCGATCGAATTTTCAAAAAGCTTTGAACTCAAATTTTCAAATGTTTTTAAGGACCACTTCGGCCAGTGAATTTTGAAACTTCTATCGAATTTGAATAATTCAAATAAAAATATATTCAAATATTCGACTATTTGACGGTCAAATAACTTCCCCTTTAAATTTTTATTCAACTGCCTAGTTCGCCAGATTAAAGCTACCGAATTGGCTTTCATTAATTTAGATTGATTAAAAAAATTCGATCGAATGGATAAAATCGTTCAATTCGAACCGTTTTATAGTTCGATAGAAAATTTTCGCTATTCGATCGTTCGACCAATCGAATAGCGGTAAGGATTTTCATTCCCCAACAATTCCCATGGTCGAATTCGAGGTTTTTTAACCCAGCTGCCCCCAGTCATGTGACTTGTGCTCTGATAAACTTCAATCACTTTTACTGCTGTACTGCAAGTTAGAGTGATATCACCCACTCCCTTTCCCCCACCCAGCAGCCTAACAACAGAACAATGGGAAGGTAACCAGATAGCAGCTCCCTAACACAAGATAACAGCTGCCTGGTAGATCTAAGAACAGCACTCAATATAAAAAGTCAGGTCCCACTGTGACTCCTTCAGTTACATTGAGTAGGAGAAACAACAGCCTGCCAGAAAGCACTTCCATCCTAAAGTGCTGGCTCTTTCTGAAAGCACATGACCAGGCAAAATGACCTGAGATGGCGCCTACACACCAATATTACAACGTAAAAAAATACACTTGCTGGTTCAGAAATTTAATTTTATATTGTAGAGTGAATTATTTGCAGTGTAATTTAGAAATAAAAAAATACATCATAAAAATCACGACAGAGTCCCTTAACATGCTAAAATATAATGCCATATTTGTCAAAAACACAGCCAAAGTCTACATAGAAGGGCGCAGACAAGGGCAGTAAAACAAAGTAAAACCACTACGACCTACTTGCCGTGGCCTAATGACATGGCATCATTCTATAAGCCACACTACTTGCCCATGTATCTACATTGTGCACTCAACATGGTATAAGTGTTTCAAGCTGTAGGAGCAATTCTATGAGTCAGTTTTAGACACAGGCATACCAAAAGGCAAGCTCCTTACACTGGGATTAGTACTACTCAAGGCTCTTTTCCTGCTGCAATAAATTACCCTGACAGTGGAAACACCTGCTTCCCATTTGTTGGCACTGCCTGGTGGGCACTGGGTGACAATTCAAAAGAATCTGGCGGGTCACCAGATCACCCATCCCTGCTTTAAATATCCTTCCGATAAATAACAGTATAGGTTTTGAGGATGTTGAATAAAAGCAAGCGCACGCCATTAGCATACAATCGTGCACAATTAACTGCTCGCTTTGATATATGTTGTTTCATTTCCTTTTCCAGCTTGGCATTTGGGCTGAACTTGCAGGTGAAACAGAGTTCAGGGAATATTGATTTTCAAGCAGCGTGTCCATGTCAAATCCATTTACTTGTTCCCTCCAAAATTGCTTCCTTAAATCTTGACAGGAAAGTTTATAATTATGGCTTAAAATGAGCTTCTGCTGTGGGTGCATAGATCTCTATGATATTTATTCACATTGCCATAATGTGATGGGACAGGCCATGTAGCAATCAGGCTGCTCTGCCATTAGATTACAAGGAGATCCCAGCATTTTGTTGCACCTAGCAAAATAACAGTACTTGCACTATACAGTATATCTTCGAAATCATTAATGATTTCTTTTCTGGCTAGGGAATCACACTAGGTGCTTGGGATATTGAATTTAAAATGAACTTAGTATAATGTAGACATTGCTACTTTCATACTTTGGCAGCCTTATACAGTAGAACCTCCATTTTAAGTCTTTCAGGGCACCAGGAAAAGATTATGTAAAATCCGGGGGAAAATGTAAAATCAGGGAAATGTGCTTACGTAAAAGTATAAAAGCACAGGAGTCTGTTTTACTTTGAGATACAATATTTACTGTGTTAATAACAAGGGTTAAGCTAATGTTACACTATGGGGGGCATGTACAAGAATCTCTGTCGGCCACACACACAACCTAAAGTAATAAGTGATTGGTGCAGGACTGTATAAGGGACAGACTATTGGAAGTGACCATTTACAGGCAGAACCATGGCAAAAATAAACATTTGTTTGATATTTGAAACCCCTTTATTTCACAAATAATAATGTTCATAGAGAAAAAAAACAGTTTTTGGGAACATCAGGGCAAAATTTTGAAATCTGGGAAAAAACTACTTAAAACCAGGGAACCCACTGAAATGCATTATAAAGTGGTGGGATCACAAATAAAAAATGTAAAATGGGGGAAAACTTCAAATCAGGGGACTTAAAATTGAGGTTTCACTGTAGGTCTGTAGGCCCATAGCATGGTAAATAAGTAATGTTCTCAGTGTCGGACTGGCCCACCAGGAAAAGTCCCGGTGGGCCCAGGTGTCAGTGCGCCCTCATGCTGCTAATTTGGCCAAGTTCATGGCCATTCCCTATTTCTAGAGGCTAAATAGATGTAATAATAGATTATAGTATCTAAAGAAAATACACTAGGAGAATAGAGGTTGAATGAGTAGAGGAAGAATAATAGTACTGAGAGTGGGCCCCTGGTCTAAAATTGTTTGGTGGGCCCCTAGTGTAAGGTTTTTGGGTGGGCCCCCGATGTTCCAATGAATGTTCTCTCTAAAGATTGGCATTTGATGGTTGAACTTGCTACACAAGAGGGTACTTACTTGATTGGCCACATCTGGGCTAAAGATCACGGTACAGCAACTTTACCTGCAACCACACAGACACAAAGGGCAGATGGGTTAGTTGAAGACTCCAGCAAAAGAGTAGCATGATGGATGCAACTGACTTGGACCAAGGGCATTTGACGTTAATGCCATTATTTATATGGATCATTGAATGTGAATCCCCAATCAAGATGCCACCACTTTTGTGCAATTTAAGTCTATTAGGTGCGAATTTGCATCTTCGTGAACAATGTAGATCAAGGGTCCCCAACCTTTTTTTCCCCCATGAGCCACATTCAAATGTAAAAAGAGTAGAGGAGCAACACAAGCATGAAAAAGTCCCTGGGGGTGCCAAATAAGGGCTGAGATTGGCAATTTGTCAGCCCCTATGTGGACTGGCAGTCTACAGGAGGCTCTGTTTGGCAATACATCAGTTTTTTATGCAACCAAAACTTGCCTTCAAAAATAACCACCTGCTTTGAGGCCACTGGGAACAACATCCAAGGGCTTGGTGAGTAACATGTTGCTCATAAGCCACAGTCCCTGCTGTAATTCTGCAACAAAATACGTTCATAATGAGTGATTTCTTAGTAATTTAACACATTGCAAACCTCATTTATATACACTGGGCAAATGTGCACCTGGACAATAGCCTATAGCAACAATCAAAACAAGCATTGATTTGCATGCCACAGGGTGCTGCCTAGGTATAAATATGCTTAGTGTTTATAAGCGACCTCCAAAAAGTGCACAGTTTATTGCTCACCTGTATTTCCACTCTCTTCCATCAGTTGCAAAATTCTGAACTTCATTACAGAAGTAAAAAAAATGTGCGACTGATTATGCCATGTAAAGGCCCATGAGTGTCCATATGCTTGCCATTCATTATGCACTAGAAGGACACAGTCATGATCAATAAGTGCTTTTGTACTCTCTGCACTAAAACAGGAACATTTCTAGAGTTGGAGAATTCCCCTTGATACTTTGGGGTAATTCTCATTTACCCAAACGCACATTCTGGTAGCAAAATCTTATATTACGGCTGGGTAATATGGATTTATTACTGTATGATATTTAGCTATTTGTGATGTTAATATTATTGACTGTGATTTGTATGGATTTACTATATGTGTAAAAGTAATGCTTTTTCATTATGCCACCTTGATTTTTTTTTTGTCAGTGATTTTTAGTGAAACCTATATATATATATATATATATATATATATATATATATAGTATATAGTATATATTTATCTAAGGTATCCTATCTTTGCATTGAGTGAACTTGAATGAGAATACTCATGGGTTGTTACACACCTTAATGTCCGTCTCCCTTTAAAGACACACATATATTTATTTATATAGAGAAATGGGGCTTTTCTAGGTTATTTTAAACAAAGTGTTCTTCTTTTCTTTTTTAAGAGTATTAAATCTTTTTTTTCCAGCCTTCATTTGAGTTGATATGGGATGAGAGCTGTAAAGGCATTCATACATTTCATTCTCTGTTTACAGGGTCACTTGGGATCACTCTCTTCCTGGAACTGTCTAGTGAAAACTTCAATTTTGAATGGAGATAATATAAAGCCCTGACAGTACATTCTTTCATGCAGAACAGAGAACATCATTCACACCTGTGCATCGCTTAACCTCTCCTGCAGTCGGAATTCCTTCAAGCCGCTCACTAACCTTTCATGGGATATAATCCAAGTATCTGTAGATTATTTGGTCATGCAGTTAGTACCTTTGATTGCAAATTACCCATGCACATGCAAGAACATAACAAAGCAAAAGAAAAACAGACATTATGAATAGCAAAGCTAGGAACAAAAGCTCCACTGTCTTCTCAGTCAATCACAAAACAATCGTCTACACCTTCAAGCCACCTAGAGCCATCTAGGCCCCTGTGCCCAGTTTGTCCCTTCATATAAATTCAGCTTTTCCCTACATTCCTGCACTCTGCATCTTAAAAATCTGGCACTCAGACACAGGGCAGTCATATATTGCCACCACCCTACCCCTTTAGAAGAGCAGGTCCATTCTCTAGAATCAAATGTTTGCTTTCATTGTCCAGTCAGTCACTGATTGGTTGTTATGTGTTGTTACGGCCCAGGTGCAAATTTGCCCAATGTTTATAAATGATCCCTAGTGTGTTCTAAGATATTCATTGACTATTCCTGATCCCTGCACACTTCAGTTTCTAAAGTCTGGCAGATATTGCCTGGGAACTACCCCTCACTACAATCTTTGTGGTGGTGCAAAAACTGCTCTGCTAGATAGCCTTGTCTCTCTAACACTCCTATAATGTCCTATTACATTTGCTAGCTGCCACTATCTTTATCTCATGGTTAAGTTAGGGCTCAATCTGAAGCCTTCTACCTTCTGATGCTTCTCTAGTGGCATCCATCCCTTCCTGGAATGGAGTCCTATCAGACAGACCCATGTGCTCCCTGCCCTTTTATGGAGTAGGGCACATCAACAACAATCAATACCTCTGGTATTATGGGGAAACCCCCCCCCCATGGGTTATACTTCCTCGAAGTCAGAATAGCTAACTCCTTTTAGCCCCCTACATGTACAAAGGGAAATACTAGGCATCTGGGTAACAGAGGTGCAAGGGGCAAATATTCAGGTAAAGTTTGTCAGAATGGAAAAGTGGAGGAATGAAAATGTAAAAGTGAAAGTGTTACCCAGATGGGCTCATATGCAAAGGGAAAGGTATACCGGCCTGTGTCAACAAATTCAAACTCTCTATTGAGCAACAAAAAAATATGTGTCTTCTTCTTCACCCAACTGTAAATATTATATGATGAACAAAATATGGCAAAGTGACTTCGCTATAAACACTGTATTAAAAATGTCATATTTGCTGGAGGCAGACTAGGAGCATGTTTTTACTTCCTAGTCCTCCTTGTCTACCAAATCTAGTAGTAAATAAAGCAATCTGATTTCTCATGGCCTATCCATGGATTGATTTAAAAATATCTGAGTATCTGTGTACGTGAGGGGGTGCCTCTATCCTCTAATTATAGTTACGCCAGTGATAATATGTATAGCGTAGATCACTGACTGTCCAAGTGTTAATGAACCTTTTGGTTATTCTAGATGTGATGTACAAGTACTTGATCTGATAGTGGATGGTGTGTGGGACTAGTAATTGCTGCATCTTTATGAGTGGCCCCAGGTAGGGAAGAGTGGCTCAATTGGTATACAGCACAGTGAGCTCCTCCTTTTCTTCTTCTCTGACATCTATATAGGCATTTAATACCTTTCATTTCCATGATATTGGATATTGCTCCCAGTGGCCTCAAAGCAGGTGTTTATTTTTGAATTACTTGAAGGCAAGTTTGGTTGTTTAAAAAACAGGTCTACTGCCAAAACAGAGTCTCATGTAGGCTGCCAATCAACATAGGGGCTACCAAATGGCCAATCACAGCACTACGTTTGCACCACCCAGGAACAAAATAGTGTTGCTCCCCAACTCTTTTTACATCTGACTGTTGCTCACTGGTAAAAATGGTTGGAGGATAAGTGAGTAGCTTTTGATGTGGGATCTCAAAACAAGTCATTTCTTCTTCTGGTGTCCCAGTTTATTATGGCTGCATTGTGTGCTATAAAGTTCCATGAGAAAAAATCACTTCATAAATGATTCCCTTTCATTGATGTTGATTCATCTTTTAATTATGTCTCTAATACATGCTGCTTTAGGCTATGTCTGGTGGATATAGTGAACTATAATATGTATAGTAAAATAAATCTGTCTGTATTGCCTAATTTAATGGAATAAGAAAGGGGTTGGTTGGACCCCCAAGCAAGGTACATGCTTTCGTGCTTTTCCCATGTTGTGGGGTCATTTTGTAACCTTGTTACCTTGTCAGAGTTTTCCGAGACGTATATCAACACGATTTTACCATTTTTAGCAAAGTGAGACCATTTACAGTATACAGTACCTCATCCATCGCTTGGATTATGGTTGCCACATTTTCCTGTGTATTGGATTGTGTGTACGTGTGTATGATTGGTGTGAGACATGAGGAGTACATAAGGAGAAATGACTTGCCATGAGCAAAATCTGAGATTTCCATTGAATGTTTCCACCATGAAAATGGGTTTCATGCTTCCCCAGTAAACGCAATAAATGATTTTCTCACATTCATTACAGATCTCTGCCAACAATTCACTGGCATTTAGGAGAGAACAGAGAAGGCGAGAACATGCGCATGTGTCCTTATTAGTTAAGTGAGAACTAGGATGAGGCAACTGTCTGTACTTGTTATGCTTTACTTTCCTAATTAACTATGGCCAGAATTCTTATAGTGGGGGGTCATTTTACAATGTTATGAAACTGTTTCCTTGTTAAGTGGCCATTCAGGTCATTAGGTGCGGAAAGCAGGAATTCCTATATTGGACAGACAGGGGCAGGTGCTAGGGATAGCTGCCACAGACGAAGCACATCTTCTGGGAAACTAGGAAAGTAGATGTCTCTGAGTTATGGTTTACAAACAAGTACCGGCTTTTGTTCATTCTGGGATTTAAAAGACATGCAGTAATGTAACTTTAGAGGGCCATACCATTTTCAACTTTCCAGAAAACAGTTACGGGGGTGTACAAAATATAGAGGCAGCCAAATTAGTTCTGAGAAAATGCCAGCTATTGCGTTAGTGAAGTGTATCAATATACTGTGTAATTTATTAACTTGTCTGACTTTCAACAGCTGCTCTACATGGATCGTATGGAAGCTGCCTCTGACCACTGGCAACTCCACTGAAAATTGAGAGGAGGCTAAACAGCAGGTCAATGTCAGTCATTGGATGGGAAAAATTCCTATGCAGAAAAAAGCACATGCCATTCTGTTTTCTTCTTTTGCTCGACATTATGCTCTGTATTAGATATGCAATAGGCTTTAGCAGTAAATATGTGGGCAAAGCAGTAGACAAGTGAAACATTTTGTAACATTCATTTAACAAAAGGCATTAGTCAGTAATTTGTTAAATTCTGTCTGGCCTTGATATAACCAATAAGTTTGCCTCCGTTGCCCTGTCTGGGGCTCTGGGTTATCCCAACACATACAGGTATAGGACCTTTTATCCAGAAAGCTACAGATCCAGTCACTTGGATTTGTAAGTTAAATGCGTCGTGACTCAGGGCTAATTGAAGAAACTGTGTTATCTAAAGTTATCTTAACTCATTTAATGCATTTAACCTTTTCATTAGCATACCAAAGCTCCATTGTTTTCAATGGTGAACTCTTTAATTGGATGGGATGCTGTGGCACAATATTCTGTGCTAAGTGGGATAAATGGGTTAGATGAGTTAAGTCATGACGCATTAAACACAGAATCCAAAGTGACTGCATCTGTATGGTCCTAGGGTTTTCTGGATAAGGGATTGTACAATAATTTGGACATTTCTACTTTGTCCACTAAAAATTATGTAAATATTTTACCTGCATTGAGGATTAATTATATATTACTTAGGATCAAGTACGAGGCATTTGCTTACTACAGAGAATAAGGAAATCATTTTTAGCATTTTGAATTATATGTTTAAAATGGAGTCTATGGTACCACTCTGTTTAATGTGGTGGATCAGTTTGGGTCATTCTGCAATCTCAAAATAAACTGGGATAAGTTCCTCCTATTTCCCCTAAACCATCAAGCCCCCCCAACCTCCCTCCCAATGCCCCACTCAAATGGGCCCAATAGTATAAATACTTTTGTCTTAATATACATCTAAACCCCTCGCAATACATACAAAGCAATGTAGGCCCTATAATCCTAAAACTCACCATTGACCTGCAAGCTTGAGCAAACCTCTCACTAACGCTGTGGGGAAGAATCAACCTCATCAAGATTATCTATTTTCTCAAATTTCTTAACCACCTGCAAAATACCCTGGTCTATATTCCTCATTCCTTCTTTAAAAGGATCAACCACCTGGCTCCCTTTATCTGGAATCGTAAAGTCCCTAGAATTGCCTAGGAGAAGCTGATGACTGGAAAAGAGGATAGAGGCCTAGCCCTGCCCAACCTTGAGTTGTATTACCCAGCAGCCCAGATATATTACTTGCACTGGTGGATCCACCCTGAAACATACAACCCCAACATAGAACTGCTAGCTGCCATAGTGGGGGCACTAGGCCTCAAAATTTACCACTACATAAACTCTCTGATTTAGGTAACCTCCTGTCTACCATTACCACACCACATAGAACCTGGACCCAAACACTGAGGATCCTTTAAAAAAAGTCCTGTTCCTACTGTCTCCAGTTTATCACTGTGGGGCAACCTCCACCTCCCACAATCCCACAATATGAAGGATTTTGTGTACTGGCCAAAATACCTAGGGGATCTCTTGCAGAAAAGTATGTTCCATGCCTACAAAGCACTCCAATCTACTGGCAATAATTGTTATTATTATTATTATTTAAGTATTTACAGATCAATATTCCCAGTTTGGAACGCTCTCCCCTACCCTAACCACTTTGGCAGTGGAAGAACCTCTTTCTGAGGAGCAACCTGCAAAACTGGTATCCAAACTCCTTGCCCATTGTCCTCCTCCATTCAATACAGCACAGCTGCGATGGCAAGTTAGCATCCCTGACCTTACCCAAGATCAATGGCATGAGACCACGGAGACCATGTATACCAGCCTAATAGCTGTGCAAGTTAATTCAGTACTTTCACCAGTTCTACACCCCCCCCCCCCAAAGCAAAAAGTGATAGGCAAGAGGGATGTTGATTCCTGTAATAGGTGTGGGACCCCTATGACCAATTTCTTACATATGATCTGGCACTGCCCAGCAATAACTGTCTTCTGGTCACAAGTGATGGCCTCCTTAGTGACTACCGTAGATTTGCTGCAAGAACTCTTCCCTATAGAAGTGGTGGCCCACCTAGTACCCACAGACCACACAAGGTTGAGGTTTCGTGCTTCGATGTTCTATGCTAAAAAATGTATAATAATGTGTTGGATTGGGCGCACACCTCCCATACAAGCCTCCTGGATTAAGCTAGTCAACTTGACAATACCCAAATTTAAACTCACATATGAAGCAAGAGCCAATGTCAATACATTTGACAAAGTATGGAGTCTCTAGTAGGAGTCAGGTCCAGGAGCGGCCCTAGAGACAATTATGCTATTGCATGATGTGTCTTTCTTATCCCTGAATCACCTACCATACCCTGTTAAACTATTAACCCTGCTGTTAATAGTGAAATAAGATTAAACATTGTTTGTAGTAGTTGCAAGAATAATTAAAAAAAATTTAGCTTTAAAAAAACAAAGGAGTCTATGGTTGACAACCTTCCCATAATTCAGATACCATACCTGTAAAGATAACAGAGCCGGCAGCTGTTGATGGTCAAAGTTCTAACCCAATAATCCTTTCCAAGGTTTCTTGGGTGGGTTAGAGTGGACTCAAAGTAAGGAAAAATCGTTGTGAAGTTGTTCCTGTAAACACAAAACAATCTCATGCATAATGCATTATGCTGGAATACTTCTTATTAAAATGACTGTTGGATGATGTAAGGTTACAGCCGGTTGTACACATTTTAAATTCAAATGACGAAGGGTAGGATGCGAATTTTCTTTTTCCACCGTGATTTGCAGATAAACCACTGTAAATAACACAGTTAATTTATTGTGGTTACTGGAGTGCAGCTGCCGACTAATGATCTGCAGATACTGTATAACAGCCAGTCTAATAGGATGCCTGTGATTGAACAAGAAATTATTGCATTAGGTACTTGTATTACTTTGACAATTACAATATTCTATAATGGAATACTTGTCACTTCTGATTACGCTAGAATAACTGTATTATCTTGTATGAAGATATGAAAGTGCTAAATTGTTCAGTTAAAGTGAGCAGTTACACGCTCTAGAACAGTGGTTCCCAAGCCATCTCAGAACTGAAAGATACTATATATATATATATATATATATATATATATATATATACTGTATAATTTCCACTGGCTTGGCATAGGGAAGCATAGGCATAGAAATACTCTATGTGAGAGTTTGCACCCCAATCCCATGGGTGCCCCTTAAAGGGGTTATTCACCTTTGAGTTATCTTTTAGTATGATTTAGAGAGTGAAATGCTGAGACATTTTGCAATTGGTTTTCATTCTTTTATTATTTGTGGGTTCTGAGCTTTTTTAGCTTTTGAGAGTGAGACTGCTGCGAAAATTTTGCTGCTTCAAAGAATTTGAATTTTGAGCATCCATTTTGACGCCGGCGTGGTTTGGGGCGCGCCCATTGAATTGAATGCCTATGGAAAGATAGGTGTGTCAAACTGTTGTCGGCATCAAAATGGACACCCACGAATTGTTGCCATTTCGCAAATTTCACAGGAAATTCACAAATTTTTCAGCGAAAGTGGAGAAATTCACCCATCACTACTGCAATCAAATTATTATCGATATATTAAGGACATTGAAACATTTTGTGCCTTAAAGGAGAATTCAATCTGTAAGGGGAAACCCCCCCAGCCTACCTGCCCCCAGGCAAATGCCCCTAACTTGTTCCTTACCCCTTCTTCCAGATCGTGTCCAGCAGAGTTCACAGGCGCCATCTTGACTCGTTCACTCTTCATCCTGTACTGATCAGTCTGTTTCTGAAAAGTCTGTGACTTTCCGGCACATGCGCATTTGGAGGAATCTTCCAGTGCGGAGCTACTGCGCTGAAAGAATAAAATGATCGGAAAGAAAAAAAATTATTGGAAATTTTGTGACTTTCAGCGCATGCGCAGTAGCACCACACCGGCAGATTCCTTGTACTGCGCATGTGCCCGAAAACGCCGGTCAGTACAGAATGAAGAGCGAAAGTTAGGGGCATTTGACCAGGGGGCAGGTAGGACGGGAGGGACGAGTGAGGGGGGGCCTACACGGGGGGGAGGGTTTTTCCCCTTATAGGTTGAATTCTCCTTGAAGCTATTAAAAATGCCTTCCCGTTTAAAGGGGATGAACCCTCCCGGCGCTAACTCAAACCCCCCACCCCCCCTAGGCCCTCCTCCACCCCCCACCTACCTCTCCCCCGGGCTATTGCCCCTAAGTCCCTACGTACCCCTTCATGCAGGTCCCCTCCAGCGATGTTCACAGGGGCCATCTGTCAGCATTACTTTGATAGTTTACTGGTATATTTAGGTGGACCTTTCTGATAAGGCTTACTTAGTTTTAACCTTTCCTTCTCCTTTAAGACTTTTGCACTTGCATTTGTTAGTCTGGTATATGAGCCCCCAATGACATTCTTTATTCTTCATTATATGAAAACATGTTCCTTTCTAGCACTACTGTATTTTATTTACTATTACACATTGTTTTCAGGGCAAAAAGTCCATGACATCTTCTTGATAAAACATTGGAACATACTGTACAGGCATACAATAACCTCCTGCTGTTGCCAATCCATTGCGCACATGTTTAATATTTAGAAAAAAATCTGTTGGCTTTCCCTGTGAATTAGCATACCCAGAGAGAATTTCCTAGTCAAAATACTTGCTGTGCTTGTGTGTATTGGGTCCAGACTAGAACAGACTTAATGTTCTGTGTTTGATGTGCTGTGTGTCAGTGCCACTTGTAGCCATGTTCAGGAAGGGACAAAATGTTCTTGTTCACAGGACAAAGCCAAGGTCCCAAGCAACCAGTAGATTTATTATGAGGAAGGCTAACATTAAACTTAATAACTGGTGGTGAAAGCACAGGGCTGAAAATGAAGCCCAGGAGCAACACTGTGTAGGCATGTTACTATATGGGTGGTTTTAGAGAATTGATGGCTCCAGATTTGGCCTCATCTCTGTAAGTAACATGAGAACTATTTGAGCATTTCAGCCCTTCGGTAATTCTTTCCCTGTGCACAAACCACAAAAGTGTCTGCAGTAAATAACTGTAGATCTTCAACCTTTACTCATGTTTCTACTGCATGTTAACTAGACTTGTGTCTATTCACACCAAAGGGTTTGTTTATTTATTAAAGTCTGAATCCAAACAACTTGAAAATGTTTTGATTTTAGCTATATAATCAGAAATTTGTGTGGAAAAAACCCCCCACATTTTTGAGATTTTTTTATACCATGAGGATAGAAAAACTGAATCTGAAAATACTCCATCTTAGACCTGCCAAGCATGTATATAAGGCAATTGGAAAGGTCTCTATTCTATTTGTAAATTTCTGTGAGCTGTGCTAGAATTAGCCCAAAAATCTGACTATTTTGGGCAAAAATCTGAAAAATTCTGAATCCTCCGGAAGAAATCCAAAAAAATTGAGCGATTTGGGGAAAAAATCTGAAAAAAACGTACTACTTGGATTTTTGATCAATGTTATTGAGTTTTTACCTGATAAAACTATAGAATTCTACCTACATCTGATGATTCAGCAGTAACAGTGGCCAATTTTCGATACCCAATCCGACCTGGCCGATCGGCGATATCTGAGTCTTCTGCTATCAATTGGCTTGTCTTCCACCATACACACACCAAATATCACATCATACTTTATTTTGTACAATATTATCTGTGATTCTATGGGAAATCTAAAGATTAGGTTAAACCTGGGTCAGACTGGGGGTTTTATTTTGCATTTCACACTCATATGAAGGGATGTCACATCTGCATTTAGGTTTCCACACACTGTGGCATTACCATATTGTGCCAATCACAACTCTACAATGTCCAGACAGTTTTACCCCCATCCTGTGCAGCGTACAACCAAGCCGTGTTCCAAAATACTATAAACTATTTGGAAGACTGTAACAGGCGGAAGCTTGATTTGATTCCTAGAAGAAGGAGTGGTGTCCAGTTGCACATTCTGCCAGCATCATACTTGTCCTAAGCTCAGGGTATTAACATTGGAAGGTAAATGATGAAGAGGTGGATGGAGGAGTATATGCTTCTGTGCATAGCTCATAGAGTATTCATCATCCTTGGTGCTTCCTAAAGGCAGCAAAGAAGGCCACTACCCATTGTAAAACTGCCAAAACCATTGTCAATGATGAAACCTTGAAGCTGCTTCAAGACGTTTTCAGGACATCCTTGAACCACAGCAGGTATGACCCATAGAGTTGTGTTGTGTGAAGGCAAGCTCATGAGGTCCTACATGACTTGTGGCTTGGAAAGTCAATGGACTACACTTAAATTTTATCACTAGGCTTGTTTATACTGGTACTAATCATTTAGTTACAACATGGGATTTGGAGGTTAAGTCCTGACTTTTGGAGTGAAGCATGGACTACACTGATATTACAATAGGAGAGTAGAACATCTGGATCCATAACTAAATAGCCATGAATTTTAAAGCAAAACTAGTTCAATTCAAATCATGAATAAAATCGAAGTGGGTAACAGAACCCATATACAGTATAACCCATCTACAGTATATTGAGTACCAATTTCAGCCATGGAAAAGTAATGCATCATACAGTATCAAAAGCTGTATATAACATTGAATTCAATAGACAATCAATTTACTTACTGACAGACATGGAGGAGGCTCAATTCCCTGATGTTTTTGCTCAAGGGAAAGGGCTTGACCTGATATGTGTTTTGACTTTGTTGCTGGAGTAGCATGTTGGACACTATCCTTGATGTACAGCCTTGTCTTTCCAGATTTGTGTTTGATTGAATTCTTTTCTATATGCATGATGTTTCAACATTTATGAAGCCCTTTCACCCCTTTAGATATATGAATTGATTTGTGTTATACACAGGAGAGCTCTTGTATATATCTTTCTTACATCTCCACATGGGACAGTGAGTTTCAGAAGCTGCCATTAAATAGCTTTGGGAAGTTCTCATGAAAGCTTATCAATATTGCTCTACATGAATTCTACTCTATTTATACTTTGGGTCCAACACAAAGTGCAAGATATCTAAAGGTCTGCTAACGCTCTGCAGGCTTAAATTCCCTCCCACTTTGAAGCTACTGGAGGCAAAACATTATGTTTATATGACACAGTACTAATCATTGGTGTTCTTTATCTACTTTCGGAGACTTCGGTCCCACAGTTGTTGCTTTTTTTTTACCCTGTTTAATACCTATGGCACTACTTTGGTGTTATGTTACAGGGGCAATACCATATAACATATGTGCTTGAGTGTGGAATAATCAGGTACTATGTACAGGCCTGCAGGTTATGACCCTTATCATATATATGTGGTGTTTATACAAATAGCCTGCGGGTGTCACTGTGCACATTACTTGTACTAAGCATTTACACAGTACTTTCTGTACAGCCTGAAAGTGAAAGTAAGAAGTTACTGTTGTTGTGTAAGGCCTGTATGCGCCTGTTAATAAAGCACTTTTATATTCTCCTCATCCTCGGCTACCAAAAATAACAATATAATGTCTATATGGGGGATACTGTATATATAATGTATAATGTGCGCAAGAGCTGTTCCACAATATTTGACGTATTTATTTTCTTTCTGGCGGGGAGAAAGTAAATGCCCTTCCTTAAAACTGGCCCTAAATATCTTATTATCTATATAGACATTTAATTAATATAAAACTTACTGTATAGTTTTATATAATATTCTCTAAAGCATGGTATATCACAGATATGAGATGCGTTTTCTGGAAACCCATTATCCATAAAGCTCCAAATTACAGGAAAACCATCTCCTATAGGCTATCCAAATAATCCAAATTTTTAAGATGATTTCCTTTTTCTCTGTAATAATGAAACAGTAGCTTGTACTTGATCCCAACTAAGATATAATGAATCCTTATTGGAAGTAAAACCAGTGTTTTGGGTTTATTTAATGTTTCTATGATTTTTTGGTAGATTTAAAGTATGAATATCAAAATAATGGAAAGATCCGTTATCTGGAAACCCCAGGTCCTGAACATTATGGATAACCTATATATATTCAGAAGACATCATTGCATATTCATGACTTTTAGGAACACATAAAGTAGTGAAATTGTTGTGTAAGAGGCCCCACAGTACACAGTGCCAAAGACTAGCCTGAGTACAAGAGGGGCCAGATGTGCAGGGAATATGATAAATGAGACTGACCTCATGCCAGACTGTCAAACCATTGCACTAAAGTTAACCTCATTCTCTCCTGACTGATATTTGATATATTGTTCTACTTGTAACAAGCTAATGTCAGTTGTTTAAGGGACATCAAAGCAGTTACAAGTTCAGTGCTCTTAGTCAAACACATGAGAAACCACAGCAATTAAAAGCAGGCATTCAGTTTCCAAGGATGTGTTTCTGCATTGTTACTCAACATGAGCCTTTATCTCACCACTCTTGGTTGGGCTACTGCTCATTCTGTGGCTTTTGTGGTCAGTTTGTGGTCTTGGGGGTTAGTAACATAGCAGGGCCCTTTTATGACCACAAAAATGAATGTGGGTTATTGCACACATTGACACTACTGTATTAAATATACTTGCAACTTAAGGGCGACGATTCAGGAAGATTTAGTTGCCCATCGACAAATCGCCTCTTCTTTGGGTGGCTAATCTCCCTGAAAAGTCTTCCTGCAAGCTACTAGAATCTGAATGGCACTCGGAGCGCTTCGTTTTCTGAAGTCACCTGAAGTTTGCCTCAGTCTTTTCAGATCAATCACCTGAATGTACACGTCGAAGCAGAGGAATCCTAGAGCTGCCACCTGCTTGGAAGGTGGGGATAATTTCAGGTTTCCCACTGCAGGCTGTGTCAATAAGTATGACAGATTTTTGCCTAAAGATTCACACACAATCTAGAGTCAGGTAGCCACATTGTATCCTCAAAGCTGTCAGGACTCGGACAGCAGGGTGGACTGGGTGCCCAGGGCCAACAACGCTGCTCGCTCCAAAAAAAAACATTTTTTTTGTCCAATCCGATTATTGGGAGAGGGGGTCTGGTCCAGTAGGGCCCATGAGGGTTGGGGCCCACCGGGTTTTTCCCAGTGTCCCGCCGGGCCAGTCTTACCTTGTCAGAGAGAATACTGTATGTTTGATGTCCCAGCCTTGTGGGTAGTTCATGGCACCCTTTAGCAGCAGTCTGGTGAGATGCTATTGGTCATTTTGGTGGGAAAAGTTTTAAAATTTACTTTACTCCATGGAAAACGACTTGCCACAAGGCACACACTGTTCTAAATTATGCAATCCCCATTCTAAAAATATTCAGTGCAATTGTGTCTGAACAATCCAGAACAAACTTTTTTGATACAATTTTGCCTAATACAACTCTGCACTCAGCCAAAATGATGCTGGAGGTGTGGGGGAAAAAAAAAAACATTGCAAATGGCATCCCAAATTGCACTTTGTAGTTTTATTTCCAAATATTCTTTATTGTTTTTCAAAGCAAAATAAAGTAGATTTGGTATATTACATTTTTTCCCCTTTCAACATACATTTTCTTCAATATTTTACCAAAAATACTGTTGGGAAAAAGAGAAGAAGTTTGTTAGTAAGGATGATGACAGGGGGAAATGGGAAAGAGAAAGAAAGGAAAAAGGCACATCCTGTAATTAACCCAAAATCTTCATTACTCAAATATGCAGTTTGAAAGAGGAGAAAGCCAACATAGTATTACATATTCTTATCTGATTAGGTCTATGGGACCGTTAGTCCTTGAATAGACTATGGGCTAAAATTTCCATTGTCAAATCAAATATAATTGGAGATAGGGGATAGCCCTGTCTCGTGCCATTTGTTAGGGCAAATTGGTATAGTGTACACAGTTTTTATAATAAAAAAAAAAAAAAAAAAAAAAAAAAAAAAAAAAGGAAAGAATATGTTAGTTTGTCCTTTAAAAATATAACTTCTCTAGCCGATCCTTTGCCCAATCTCCTTCGTTTTGGGCTGTAGACTGCAATCACGTAAATGGATCAGCGCCTGTGGCAGACAGAAAAGCCAGGGGCCCAATATGGTGTAGTACTTCTTAATTAGGCTATTTGGCACCACGTGTGGGTTAGTTAAACCATATGATAGAAATTGTGTTTCCTTTCTTCAATAGGCAAAAGAACTCCTTCACCAATTTGGTAAAAAATGCCTACTTACAAGACCCCCTCCCTTGGTTGCATGTATTGGTAGTTCTTTCTCGTTTCCTCCGCTCTCCTCCTCGCATTCAACTCCGAGGAAAGAAGCACAGAGAAACCAATAGCGTACTTCTATTTATTAAAACACTTATCAAATATAAAAATAACACTCACATTTTGATGGTAACATCAATTGCACTCAAACAAGGTTTCCTTATACTGCCATGTGTCTGGGTCTGCAGGATAGGAATTGCGCCGGCAATGCAGATACTTCCTCCTGTTTCCTCAGTAGTTCTGGATATAATCCTTGATATTGGTGCTGTGTAGCTAGGCCTGACGCGTTTCGCCAAAATTCGGCTTCCTCAGAGGCATATAGGGCAAATTGGTGTGAGAAAAAAACCGGCTGCATTGACTTGCGCCCTCGGGTTTGAATATAAAGCTAATGTGGCCTTTATAAACCGCTGTCCCAGCTCAAATCGTTTCATCGCTTCTTCAACCAATCCCCAATGAACCCGGTCGAAGGCCTTCTCTGCGTCTAGGGCCAGTAATAACATTGGAATACGTTTATGTTGAGCTATTTGAATTAGATCTAATAAAGCCAACTTGATCCGGATTCACTAGGGATGGTATAACTCTTTGAAGCCGAGTGGCTAACAATTTGGCATATATCTTTACGTCTGAATTTAGAAGCGCTATTGGACGATAATTTGTTACCAATTCAGGGGTTTTACCTGGTTTTGGAATGGTAGAGATTGTAGCTGTTAACATTTCTGCTGGGAATGACATTTGTCTTTGCGCCTCTTGAAATACCAGGAGAAGTTGAGGCGTCAAGACATCTGTAAATTCCCTATAATAAACATTAGAGAATCCGTCTGGGCCTGGCGCCTTGTGTAAAGGTAGGGCCTTAATAGCTTCTTGAATTTTACATAAGGAAAAAGGGGCGTTCAATCCCTCTTGTTGTTCCAATGACAATTTGGGGAGAGCCAACTTGTCAAGAAAGTTGTGTATTGCCTCTTTTTTAGGTTGAGGTATGGTATTGTCATCTTTTAGATTATATAATTTAGTGTAATAATCAGCAAATGTATTTGCTATATCTTTTGGATTATATATAGTGCTATCTATATGTTTAAGTTTGTTTATTGAGTTTCTTGCTCTTTGGTGTTTGATCTGTTTAGCTAGGTATTTAGACGCCCTATTCCCCTTGTAATAATGTTCTAGTTTAAATGATCTAAGGGCCATCTCACAATTGGCCATATCTATTTCTTGCAATTGGTCTCTAATTTCTTGAATTTGAGCTGCCCTGTGTCTTGTGGGATTTTTTTTATTAAGGGTTGTTAGAGTGTTCAATTGTCCCCATAAATCTTTTTTCTTTTGGGCCTTTTGCTTTTTGATGTGACTATTATGTTGTATCATTAGACTTTGTAGTTTTATATGAGCCCTAAACTGCATATTTTGCTCCAGTTCTAATAGACCCAACTCAAAAAAATCAGCAGCTTGTATTTCATAGCCTGCCATTTGAAACTAAACAACTGGCTGGTTGCTATTGATTACTAGGACTGGAGCATGGTCTGTGGCCTTTAAGTTACATTTTAGTATGTCATAGAATGGCCAATCCTAAGCAACTTTTATATTGGTTTTCATGATATATTTTCTATAGTTTGCCTCCTTCTTCTGACTCTTTCCAGCTTTCACATGGGGGTCACTGACCCCATCTTAAAAAAAAACAAATGCTCTGTAAGACAACACATTTATTTTTATTGCTGCTTTCTATTTATCACCTTTCTATTCAGGCCAGTCTCTTATTTAAATCAAAGCTGAAAACTGGAGAGCTGCTGAATAAAAAGCTAAATAAGTTAAAAAAAAAACACACAAATTATAAAAAAATTAAAATCAAATGCAAATTGTCTCAAAATATCAATCATACTAAAAATCAACTCAAATGTGAACAACCCCTTTAAGCAGAAATATACTCCAGAGGGAAAAGTGGCCAATACTTCAGCATATTTAGAATAAGCCTGAACCCATCCCATCCATTTGCACCTTTTGTGTGTTTAGGTCAGGAGGTAACAAATGAAAGGTGTAAATCCACAAAATCTGCCCCCCCCCCCCACCAAATGCATTGAACTGGTTTATTGAGGCACACTGTAGAATACTGTATGTATTGTCAACTAAAGTGGGATTACTAGTCTCCACCAAACATCTCCCTAGGGAAATTATTTGTTGAATTTTTGGATCTTTGCAATAGCTGGAGCACTGATAGCTAAATGGAGCTGGCTTTATTTCTGCCAGTGCCCATGCATTTTATGCAGGTTTTGTCTTCTATCACCATCTTCCTTACAACTGATGACTATGCCCTGATTGTCCCCAAATTGTTGTCAGCTTTGTGTGGCTTTAAAGATGGCGAGTTTTCCTTATTCTGTTTTAACGTGACAGAAATTTAGTCTTCATCTTCTTTAATAAAAATATCACATGAGGGGTTATCCAGGGATTAGCATTTAATATACAGCTTGTTGAAGTCAATCTATGTCATGTTTAGAGATGAATTAAACATCTAGAAGGTATTAGGTTGCAGCAGAAAAGAAAACAGCCACTAGCTCACATTATAAAGCCCACAAACAATGTAGAGACTCCATATTAATAAGGGTCTTGCTGTCATGTTTTATGCACCACGTTACCCTGTGTTACCTCCAAACCAATTATTAAGCAGAAGAAGGCTTGTATCTTACCCAGTTGCTGGGTTCTTTCTCCACTCTATCCTCTTAACAACATCCAGAGCCATTTGGGTTTACAAGAAGTTTACATATACACTCAGGGCCGGGCCAAGGTAGTTTGGCACCCTAGGCACTTTTTCTTAAATAAAGAAACCTTATAACAAATTAATGAATCAAACTGTACGTGTGTCAGCCAGCCACTAATCTGTACCTGTGTCAGCAGCACCCAAATATTACTCCCAATCTGTACCTGTGCCAGCCAGTAGCACCCAAAATATTGCCCCCAATCTGTATCTGCGCCACCAGCCATGGACCCCCAAGTCTGTACCTGGGCCACCAGCCATTGTCCCCCCAATATGTATCTGTGCCACCAGCCATTACCCCCCAAGTCCGTACCTCTGCCACCAACCATTGCCTCCTAAATCTGTACTTGTGCCACAACCATTGCCCCCTAAGTCTGTAACTGTACCACAGCATTGCCCCCCAAGTCTGTACCTGTGCCACAAGTCTGTACCAGCCATTGCCCCCCAAGTCTGTTCCTGTACCATCAGCCTGTGCCAGAGCAGCAGCAAGAATATTGCCCTAGATCTGTGCCAGGCAAAGGGCAAGTAAGAGGGAGGTGGGGACTGTAGTAGAGCAGAACGCTGCTGGTGGAGACAGGGCCAAAGTTAAAACATTATTTCCCTTCAAAAGTGCGCCCCCCCCTATGACTGCGCCCTAGGCGGCCGCCTACTCTGCCTGCCCCTAGTTCCGGCCCTGATTAAAGTTTTCCTGGGCTTGTGTAGTGGAATGTAGTGGCTTTAACATATACTTCTATTATAACTTAAAGTTCCCGCCGTATGCAAATTAGGCTTCGCTAGAGTAACTGCGCTCTGCCTAGTGAAGTAACACTAGCCAAACTACACTACCGTTTGCCGACCTGTGCGTAAATTCGTACTTCAGTGAATTTGCGTAGCGCTGGCAAAAAGTCACACTCCCTTTCCAGAGACTATTATCCACTGTTACTATAGGCACCATCTCTCCCTACTACACTTACTTTCCCACAGTCACAGTCCCTCCCCAGAGACTATTATCCCACTGTTACTATAGGCACCATCTCTCTCTACTGCACCTGCTATTCCACAGTCACACTCCCTTCCCAGAGACTATTATCCCACTGTTACTATAGGCACCATCTCTCCCTACTATACCTGCTATCCCACAGCCACACTCCCTTCCCAGAGACTATTATCCCACTGCTACTATAGGCACCATCTCTCCCTACTATACCTGCTATCCCACAACATCGCTAATATGTCCCACACTTTTTCAATGTATTTATATATATAAATCTCTGCAACAAAGGATGCTGTTTGTTACAATCAAATAAGTAAAATAAGAAAAATCTTTATTTAGAATGACTAATGAATTGGATTTATTTCCTCAGTCTTTATTAGTACACACATGTTCAGTGTTGCCAGGGCAATCTGTCTGACCAACTGTTCAAAAATTGCTATTTATTTCATATTAATAGTTTGTCGGATATGTCTCTCATTTCTTGTTTTCTTTATTAGCTGCCATGTAAATGTATAATAATGTAATTTGCATCCCTTTTATTTACGTTTACTGAAGATATTATCTAAAATACTGTATATAATGCTAAATCTATGATATTGGCCATCTCTTGAGCAGCTGTTGTTAAACTACCAGCATGTCACTCACCTTCAGCATCGAACTGGCCTGCCAGGAAACCAAGAGAAAACCCTGTGGTCCTGTTTGGCCCCATGCTCCAGGCACATGGGAGGCTATTTAGTTCAATGGAGGAGCAAGGGGGGCTGGGATGATTCAAATAAGTTTGCTCATCCCTTAAACCATGAACTGCAGGTTTACTTCCTTTTTACAATAACCACTAAGGCAACATATCTCATGTCTATTGTAGATGTATAGGAGGAAATTTAGTCTTACCAGAAAGAACACTACAATGAAATAGATTATTTTCCAGTGGAAGCCTCCCTTTTCTCTGAGAAGCCTCCCTAGTCTCTTTCCAGTCGTGGTCCATATACTAAGGCACCTGCCACTTCTCCTTGTTGGAGTACTGCATAACTATCGATCACTAGCCCTGACTATCTTACTCCCCTGGACTAAAGTTTGGTTACCTTGGGGCCTTCTGGCAAACCCACCTCCTGCTATGATAGAGTCCGGCAAGAGTCCATGTTTCCTTGACTTTTATAGATTAGGTGTTGAGATTTTCTATTAGATCAACTTGTATTTCAGGTCTATGAAATATTTATTGGGTGGCATCCATTTTGCAGCAATCAGCATCATGTTATGGAAATTAATTGCAATAAAATACATTCTGATCTCTCAGAGCACTGCTCGGGTAATTGAGTCTTGCTGTATATAAGCCCATTCCAATTATTCTGAATAACTGCACTTATTACCAATCACTTTAGAATAGGAACTCTTCTGGGTAGTTATTGTTTGATGTGATTTTCTATATTTATATCTATTATTTTATTTATTAAACCCTCTGCTGGTAAGACATGCAGTTTTCTGTACACAAACTAGGAGAGTTTAATCTTACAAACCTT
Organism: Xenopus borealis; assembly: GCA_024363595.1. Taxonomy (NCBI): domain Eukaryota; kingdom Metazoa; phylum Chordata; class Amphibia; order Anura; family Pipidae; genus Xenopus; species Xenopus borealis. The sequence continues at coordinate 206,575,424 of CM044431.1, forward strand.
TGAAACCTCTGTATACAGGTTCAAACCGGGCCGGCAGGACATGGGGAAAAAACTGTGTGGGCCCCGCCGACCCAGTCCTGCTCCCTTCCCTGGGCCTGTACTCTTAGCTCTACCCCAGCCCTGGTTGCCACCTCAACAAGAAAAATAAGGAAAAGGGGATCTAGGAGGTTGCAACTGGGGGCCCAGAGGAGAAGGGGGTTGCAGCTGGGGTGAGGGTCCAGAGGTGAAGGGAGGATTCTGCTAGGGGGGCTCAGGGTGGATGAGAAGGGACCCTGAGGTGGCAGCTCTAGTGGGCCCTGGACCCCCAGTTTGACACTGTATGTGCAAAGCTGTTGACAAGGTAATTAACAGAAGTAAATAACTTAATTAAGACATTATATGGCAAGGCAGGAACAAAGTCCAATTTTCAGGCCAGGTCAGGCAGGCATGGGTCAATACAGGAACAGATCAGCAGAACTGCCCCACATTTGTCATGTCATGGCTTAGCACTGGATCGATGTGGACCTTACAGTAAAGTGATTGTATTTCATGAAGGCTTTAGGATTTATTACAAATTTGGGTTCAGTGTTACCCCTTCTTTCCTTTGTGCGCCAAAACCCAAATAGTAAATATTTTATGAATTAAAATTGTCTTTGAAATTATTTCTTAATAGCTTTCAGCTTTTTAGGATATTATTTTTTCCTTTGATGGGTTCCTGCTTCACTAACAAATAAATAATTCCATGTTAACACAGTTTTCAGACAGTTTAATGGATTCCCCCAAACAAGCAGGACACAAGCAGGACACAGAACAGTTCTATAAACCCTGACTAGAAGCGAAGAAGAACAAGAAACAAGAGACAGCTGCTTCAGCAAGAAAAGATTTTCCTTTCAACACACAAAACGCATAAGGCTCCATTGTGAACAAGAATCCCCATAAATGTTTGTGGGGGAATCGAAATAAATTATTGTGTATTTTTCATTTAACAACAGTTTATTAGACAAAAACAAAGCAAAATCTTGACAACTCAGGCTTTAATCAGTTATGTTAGAAAGTGTCTATGATATTTGATGTAGATTACACATGGTTACTGCCAAGCATAGCATCTAGTGAAAGTAAATTAGCAGTATATTTGGAAACAATACCTTTTATGTTGTTGACACATTCTACATTACTGTCCTTGTCTGATTCTTTACACATCTTCAGGATTGATTTATTGCGATACACAGTTCTGAATACACAACACCTGCTGAACAATGCAGCCATGGACTAAATCCCGCTGTACCCTGCTAATGCCAAGTAACATCTAATAAGGTGTTGTGAGTAAAAGACAACCTTCACCAGTTTTTAGATTATTAATGGAAAAGAAATAGAGGTATGGGACCTGTTCTCCAGAACCCCTGGGACCTGGTGTTTTCCAGACAACAGATATTTCCATCATTTGGTCCTTCAAATCGACTATAAAATCATGTTAACATTAAGGGGGCAGATTTACTAAGGGTCGAATTTCGAATGCAAAAAAATTTGAAATTCAACCAGGGAACAGTGGGGAATTTAAAAAAAATTTGAATTTCGAATTTATTTAGCGCAATTCGATCAATCGAATGATGGAATAGGGAAAATTCGATAGATCGATCGAATATTCGAATTGAATTCGAACGATTTTTAGCGATCGATCGAATTATTTGAATGATCCCCATTTCGGTAGGTTTAATCTGGCGAAGCAGGTGATTGAATTTAAATTTAAAGGGGAAGTATTCGACCATCACATTTTCGAGTATTCGAAATAAAATTAAATTCGAATATTCGAATCATTCGATTTCGAATATTGGATGGTCGAATTTGGTCGAATTTGCCTAATTTGCAATATTCGAAATTAGAATTAGAATCTTTTTGAAAATTCAATCGAATATTCAAATCCCTCATGTGAATATATGTGAATATATGTGAATTTAGTAAATCTGCCCCTAAATTAACCCAATAGTCTGATTTTGCATCCAATAAGGATTACATTTATCTTGGTTGGGATCAAGTACAAGGTTTCTGTTTTATTATTACAGAGAAAAAGGAAATAATTTTTTTAAATTATTTGGATAAAATGGAGTCTATGGGAGATGGCCTTCCCGTAATTTGGAGATTTCTAGATAATAGGTTTCCAGATAACAGATCCTGTATCTGTACAGGTAAGCTTGACCATTATCCAAGAAGGTCTACAAAATGGCCATGTGCATGGTATTTTACCAGACACTCCAGTAAAAATGTTGCTTGATTCTAATGTTATTGAAAAAAACAACAGAAATTTTTTTTTATATTTGAATGATTTGCTCTTTTATAATAAAATGTTAGATTGCGCTTGATGTTAATGAGGATAGCATATGATTTATGCTTTCAAAGTTGGCCACAGGGGGCTGTCATCTTGTAACTTTGTTATACATCTTTGCAAGACCAAGACTGTGCACATGCTCAGTGTGGTCTGGGCTTCTTAGGGATCGTCATAAATGATCAAAAAACAAAGCCGCTTGAGTTCTGCATGGCTGGTAAGTAAGGCAGGGGCTCCCCCTGCTGTTCATAAGTATGATTGTTTCCCTGCCAGAAGTTAGGGACAGTCTGACAATTCCTATCCACAGTACTAAATGGAGGGATCATTTTACTGCATACAGTCAGATTTCTTATAAAAACGGTACACATTTTTTAATTAAAGTATATTGCAGATAGATTTCTTTTTCATTAAAGAAACTAAAAATGGGATTTTATTTCTTTGCCTTTCCTTGCCCTTTAATAACCTAAAAACTCAATGTGGCACAGAAAGGCTGCTAGCTATCAATACACTTACATTACATATCAATATACTCACGTATATATTAAAAAGAAAATGAATATATACTGTACCTATACACAACTGTTAAAGATCATAAGAATCTGCCACCACAACTCTAATTGCCCTTACCGTGAAGAACTATTTTACTGCTTTAAATGTTAAATGTTCAACTTCTCAAATGTAAAGGGTGTCCTCTGGTTCTTTAATCTTTTGCATATGAAAAGAGATCCCCTGCTTTCTTTCGAAAATAGCCCCTAATTGATCCAGAAGAGACCAAAAAAAATATCTGAAGCCATCTCCACTTTGCCTCAAAACCCTTCCTAAATCCAAATATACAGTTGGATTATTCTCTGGATCAACTTCGTACCAAGAGTATTAATATCAGTAACTTTGTTTCTCACATGAAAAAAAATGAATGTACTTTATGTTCCATTACAGATGCTTCAGGGAGAGACATCACAGCTCTTACTTTACAAAAGAAACACTATTAGCACCTTAAGGTCAAACATCCTTTTTTATAGGGCCTTAATGTCCTCTAGAATGACCTACTGGCAAAGAGCATCAAAGAGGTTCATTTATGGCCCCCTCATATATTTATATTTAGTTATCAAGACCCTCTTAAACTCATCTTCTCCAGTGTAAACAACCCTGACTTGGTCTTTCTAAAACTAAGTTGTCCAATATAATTTTTCAGCTGTGTTTATTTCATTGATATCCCTTGGCTGGCTATGTTCTGGAGAGACAAGACATGCATCATCTGTAGTAGAGACTTCCGTCACATTTACATCGATGGGTTCTTCTTCCCATTTGATGGAAAGGGGGGCATCATTTCTCATTAGACCTAGTGATGCAAGAAAGGCAAATCTATCACTGATCACTGATTGGTTGCTATGAGTTTTTGCACTTGTGCAAAGTTATACCTGTGTTTGCAAGTGATGCCCAAGGTGAGGTAATGCTAGTAATAAGGCCAGGTGGATAATTAAGCTAGAAAGGCACATTATCCAGAGAATGTGTATTTGTTATAGTATGGGACTTACTTTAATCATAGGAAATCCACTACAAAACTGGGAGCAGCGTGATAATTATTATTAGGTAAAGAAGAAAATTACCGGCACTCAGGACTTAATGCATGCGGGCCAAGCCTGTGTGTTTATTGCAGAGTAACATTTCTGGGGCACGCCCCTTTGTGCCCCCCGAAACGTTACTCTGAAATAAACACACAGGGCTTGGCTCGCTTGCATTAAGTCCTGAGTGCCGGTAATTTTCTTCTTTACCTAAGTTCAATTGAGGGTGCCGAATCCTTTACTACTGTGCACCGGACTAATATCCTTCGAGAGGCCAGGGTGTGGTGGACTTTTTTTTCCTTTTGGCAGATAATTATTATACTGTGAGTGTAGCGTATTGGTATTTTGTTTGTTTTTCATGTCTGAAGTAGTGGACCAAGGAGGAAGCTTAGGGGTTAAAGGGTCCAATAACGTAGCACCGGCAAGGAACAGGCAGGAGTCAGACAGGTCCAGGTAAAAAGTGTATTGGCAGGAACAAAATAATAAATACAAAATCCAGGCAAGGTCAAAAATACAAGAAAACAGGATCAATAACAAACCCAGGATCAAGGCAATGTGGTCCTATAATTGGGCGCCATAATGGCATCCAATGCGCCCTTAAATATTCAAATTTTATGACGTCACTACCCGGCGCCGCTATCCACGTGGCGGCTATGGGCGCAGCCATTGTGGATAGGACGCCGGACAGAGAGGACGCGCCACCCGGAGCTAAGGTAAGCCTCCGGGCGGCGCGATCCTGACAATGTCTGAGCATCTTGATATAGAGTGTGTACAGTACAGTAATATCCCTAGTTTATTATAAAACATCCATCAGTATAATCTGGTCACATAATGTAAAGAAATTGGAAAGTATTATCTGTGTATGCCAACCTTATAGAAACAGACTTTCTATAGAGAAGCCCAGAATTTCCAGTGATAATTTTAAAACCACAGATTTAAAAAGCCACACAAAATAAGAAATTGTAGAATTTATATTTATTTAATGATTTGTCAATAAACAAATGAGAAATACTCTTTAGCCTTGTTACAGGAAACACAAAACCTTGAGTTAATTCAGTAGTAATGTTTAAAAATGTCCCCTCTGAAGAAGACCTGCTTGCTGTATTTATGATAACTGCCAAGGAAATGCCTCTGGCTATAGTTTAAGTAGCTGTAGAACTTCTAATTCAATGTCCTTTGAAGTGTAATGCATCAATGTTGGAAAGAAACATTGTGGAAAGATTCCAGGCGGCTGTAGTCCTTGACTGGTATGCAAGACTGCCAGCAGGTGAGTCATTACTCTTGCTAAAAATGCAATTTTGTTGCGAGATGATTCTTTCTAATTTTAGGGAAGGTCAAATTCTATAGGAGTAAGACTAAAGGATGCTCAAGGAGTTTGGACTAAGCACTGTGACATTCAGTTTAGCTAAGACAATAGCCATGGCACAATTTAAGCACAAATGCAGTCTGACACCAACCTTTTTAGAGTTCAGTGCTGCTTGGCTGACTTTAATTAGGAGCAAAAGCAACATTTCAACATTCTTGCTCCATATAAGAATTAGCAGTCCCAATTCACAGAAACACAATATTTCCAGCACTTGGATGACACAAGTCCCAGAACCCTCTGTTAAGACTTTCACTTAACACACACACACAAACCTCCTTCCAGCACATGGAGGTGTCCACAGGCCACCCTTCTCTAGCACAAGGAGGTCTCCAGGGGGAGCACTGAGGTGTAGTCCCACACCTCTTTTTAACTACAGCTCACCTGCATGCAAAATACCTAGCTACCTCTAACTGGGCAGCTGAAAACACTTAGTGGAGCATGGAATGGAAGACCCACCCTGCTCTCCCCCATTCACTCCAGGGCCCCATACAGTATACCCGGATTTTCCTGAGCTGGTACATGAATACACAGCCAGGGGTGTAACTACAGAGGAAGCAGACCCTGCAGCTGCAGGGGAGCCCAGGGGGTACAGGGGGCCCCATAAGGCCCTAATTAATGAGTAATATCCATATCTATTGATAAAATAGGACAAACTCTGTATATGTTGGGGGTCCTAAAATTATTTTGCTGTGGGCCCCAATAACATCTATTTACACCACTGTACACAGCCTTACTTGCTGCAGCAACATACATATTTCCCTGGAGTTTTTTATTCTGCAACTTCCAACACACCTCTTACAGTGTGTGAAATGCGTATTATTGTTGGTTCTTCTTGTCTAGTACTGTAGCAGATACTAATACTAGGGTGATTGCTAAATGGGAAGTGAAACAGGTAATGAAAGTTACAGAGGAAGCTGAGGCAGGTATGCAGTCACACCGTCGGCAGAAAACAACCAATTGTCAGCTCAAGCCTAAAAACTAAAACAGAACTAAAATGTAAACTGACTGAGACCACCCAAAAGAAGCTGATTTACACCTCTCAGCATGGTTTGGAGCAGGTGGGAAAAACTGGGAAGCTATTTGCCTACCTTTCAAAGTTATCCATTACCCACACTGTTATACATAGGGTCCTTTCAGATATACGTAAGTAATCACAGACCCCAGACAGATATCAATTTGCAGAGTATTATAGCATACTCTACCAATCTAAGTCCAAAAAGAAGCAGGGCTGAACTCTGGCAAATTGTATGATGTGTTGGTGGCACTCCTGCAGGGTATCCTGTGGTGATACCCTAATAGATCAATGCGATAGAAAAGGAGGTAATTGCAGAAAGTCCACGGCAGCAAGCTGAGTCTGCAAGTGTATCTTTATTGGGGTAGTGAACAACACACTACATGTTTCGGGCGAGGCCCTTTATCAACTTGATAAAGGGCCTCGCCCGAAACATGTAGTGTGTTGTTCACTACCCCAATAAAGATACACTTGCAGACTCAGCTTGCTGCCGTGGACTTTCTGCAATTACCTCCTTTTCTACCAATCTAAGATCAAGTATACTCCCACCCAACTTACTGAATTCCTAGAATCTATAACATTCCAAAACTACAGCCTGTGCCCACTGCCTTGTTAAATAGCTCCATTAAAAACCTGTTAGATGCAAGACCAAGATCCTAGGGCCTAATTGATAACCAGTAGAATGGTATAGGACCCTGGGAAATAGAGAAGCAGGAACCTTATGTGAAAAATGAATGGCTGAAAGAGGTCCTCTATTCTTAAACCTTCAGTCAAATAATTAAGTATCCACTGGTCATGAGCAACATTTTTTGCTTCAAAAATTACGCCCATAAACTTCAATGGGTGAAAAAACTGTTGCATGCAGAAAAAAATTTGACGTCTATAGACTCCAATAGATTTTTGCTGAATTTTTGTGAACTGATATGGGTCAGATCCACCCATAACTGCTATCCAACAGTATATGAAGTTGTCTCCATTTAAGCATCTGTGAAGAGCCCAAATCATGTTGCTGAGTGGCTGTCTTTTATTGGGTTTTTTTTTCCAGCTCCCAGGATTGATAATATCCAGTTACGGTGAGCCAAGTTATCCACCTAGACTTCTAGCAAATTGGGTCACTTCCAATACTTAAAGGAGCAGACTTACAAAATTCGTGTGAAGAATTCAAAGTTTGATCAAATTTGCATAAAATTTGAATTTGAATCTTCGAAGATGCAAATTAGACAAATTCGACCATCAAATATTTGAATTCGAATATTCAAATAAAATTTAATTCAAATATTCGACTATTCGATGGTCGAAGTACTTCCCCTGTTCGACCACCTAGTTCGCCAGATCCAAGATACCGAATTAGGGACCATTATATTTGATCGAATAAAAAAAATTTAATCAATTTTTTTCTATTCGATCGTTCGATTGATCGAATTGCGGTAAAATCCTTTTCGAAATTCGACCAATAGTAAATCTGCCCCTTAATGTTTATGATGTCATTAGCTTGGTTCAACAAGCAACCTACAAGAAGGGATGTACTTAACTGATAATTTTTGTATTTGGCTTACTATGCAAAATGAATAGGCGCCCTAATTTGACAACGATGAACAAAAATGTTTTTATTGAATGTAGCTGAATTCAGTGCAGGTGTAACTCTGGAAAGATCACTAGGTCCAGACAGAATAACAGAGTTCTCCAACAGTACAGTACATATAAATGTTACCTGTTGTATTTTTCAGAGTTCACTCATCTAGTCTGAATCATATTCCAGCACTAGAATGGTTGATCTCAGAATCATACTGTATATGAACCCACCTCTCCATATTTATTATAGCTGATCAACTGCAAATGTTTTGCCAATGCCTTCCTTTCCACTGGAAGTTCTATGTAAATTTATGTGCGTGTAATACAAGAGCTCATGTGCCTTGTGAGTAATTGCTTCAGCTTCAGCTTGCGATGTCAAGATCCCATGTGGTGGTCTAAAGTTTATTTAAGAAGTAATGTTGATGGATGTTACATATTTGTCTGTTGACACAACCTTTTGTTACAGCTTTCAGGTATTTTTTTTAGAGGATGGAGATGTTATTTCTTCCTTTTTCCTATTTTAGCAGCGTGATGAGTGTCTTGTTGGGATTAGCATAAGACTCTCGGTGCTGGTTAGATGTTTACTACTGTCCCAGATGATAAATCATTTAGTACTAGGCTTCTTTTTCAAACCACTGGAAGGGTATATTTTCTTTGTGGATAGAACTTAAAGTTTCTAGTGTAATCACATCTGCGCATATCTATTTACATCAATCACTGAGAGTATTTCATGGCCTTAGAGGAAAGGTATCATTTTCAAACCTGAGGGTGCTTTAATGCTGATTTTACAGTATAAAATTCAGGATACAGGCACAATTATTCCAGGTTACACCAGTCATGTGTACAGGATCAAGTGCTCAATGTATAGGCTGCTTAGCACTACAACAGTTGTACTAAACAAGTACTGAAGTACTAAGCAGCCTATACATTATCACTTGCCTATGTACACAAGGCTGGTGCAACTTGGATTAAAAATCCAGTGCAAAGCCAAAGAGCATTTTACACAGGTACAAGGATGCCCTATAACAGCAGAGATGTCAACCCTCCTGCATTATTTAGCATTCACCTACTGTATACTTGTGTGGTCAGGTAGTAACTGGGCATCGTCTATTGTGTTTTGGGCATGGTCTCTCAAGAGCCTGACAACCCTTCCTGGTTGAGTTTTTACCCTCCTAACAAATCTTAAAATACTAGGGGCCGAAATATTAAGCCTCAATTTTTTTGGACTGTGCTTTTTGACTCCAAAAATGTAAAAAAGTTTTTTATTATGCGACAAAACTATGACAATTCCAAATATGAAAATATTCCAGCTAAAACTTGTTGAAGACTTGTAGGTAGTCAAGGGCAGAGGTCTCTTTTACATTTTCTTCGATTCGCGATTTTAGAGGTTTTCAATATTTTTGACTCTGACTTTTGTGTGACAATAACAAAAAGTTGCAGTCTTCTCGACTTTTCTGTGACTTTTCCCATTCGTACTTTCTTATTTGGAATTTTTAAATAAATGTCATGACATTCATAGTTTAGTCGTGGTTTCAAAAACCTCTAAAACCACTAAAATCTGACCTTTGATAAATAGTCGTCTATATGTCATTTATGGTGAGCTCGGAGGCAGGATTGATTCTAGTCATTTTGCCACCCGAGGTGACCTTGAATTTGCCACCCCCTCCGGTGCTGTAAATGGCAGAGAAAAGCCTATTTTCTGGGTTGAAAAGCGGAAATTGAGCTCTTAGTTACCAGGAGCGGCATTTTTGCCACCCCTGGCAACCAGGGGGGTGCTGCTGTCTGAAGCGAGTGCTTCAACTCACCTCATTGGTGGAGCTCCCCTGCTTGGAGGCAAGTGCTACAGCCAGGGCCGGAACTAGCCGTAAGCAGAGAGTCAAGTGCCTAGGGTGCAATTAAGTGGGGGCGCCAAGCACGTACCTCTTCTTTTAATGACCCTGGTCCAGGCACTCTCCTACGTGTTCCTCACAAGCTCTCCCCTGCACAAATATTGCCGCATCGGGCGTGTGTGCATGTGAACAGACTCATGTAGAGGGTGGCATAGAGGCCAGACAGGTTGCCTTGGGCTCCCAGCTGGCTTGGCCCTGTACTGGCTACAGCACAAGGACATTAGACCATTTAATATCCTAGGTCATTGTAAATGACATCTAGGGGCTTATTATCATTCTGTGTAAAAATTGGAGCTCTCACGGAAAAATCTTACGGTTGATGTTGCCCCAACCAATCAGCAACTAGATTTCAAAAGTCACCTACAGGTTAGAAAATAAAAGCAAAAATCTGATTGGTTGCTGTGGTTAGCATTCCTCCAATTTTTATACAACGTGATAAATAGGCCCCTTAATATCTTTCCCCCCCAGGCTTAAACAAACCAGGCAGACATCTCCTTAATCCAATAATGCTGAATCAGGTGTTCATTTTTATGTCTAGTAAACTCTTAAATTTATGTACTCATGTTATAACTGCTGTAGGCAAGAGATGATGCAACTTTAACAACCTTCATTTAAAGAGCTCGATCCCTTGTTGATGCTCAGATCTTCAACTCCAAATTATGGTCATACAGGATTTTAGTCCTGGATAAAATAAAGTGTGCCCTTGGGAATTCCCTGTACTGACCTTGAATGAAGCGCTGCCATAAAACTTAAGAATGCTGTTATTTTTAATAGGGAAATTTGACAAGAAGTCACATGAGTACCAGGCAGTAAGCTCCGCCCCACAGTCTTAAATACTTTTGCAAGAAATAAGCTAAATCATTTATTTGTTTCAAAACACTTCACTAAACTGCCCTGTTGTCTACATGATATAAACACTGATATTTACAATTCTTCGTCTTATGTGTGTTTTGTGTGTCTGTGTTAGTGTTAGACTTTATTTTCATCTAGTGTAAAATGTAAAATATTCCCTGGTAGCTTTAGATCCAATATATCTTATGGGGAAGCTTCCTTTCCTAGCAGATTAATTAGAACTCATTCAAATAACTGATTCCAGTACAGGTATGGGATCCATTATCCAGAAACCTGTTATCCAGAATGCTCCAAATTACAGAAAGGCTGTCTCCCATAGACTCCATTTAATCCAAATAATCCACATTTTAAAAATGTGATGTCTTTTTTATGCATAATAATAAAACAGTACCTTGTACATTATCCAAATGAAGATAAACCTCATCCTTAATAAAAGCAGAACCTGCCGACTGGGTTTATTTAACGTTTACATGATTTTCTAGTGGACTTGGTAAGAAGATCCAAATTACAGAAATATCCATTATCCAGAATGCTTGAGACCTAGGTCCCAAAACTGTACAAACAAAATCTAACGAAATAACTGCTTTTTGCACAAATTCTGCATGTAGAGAGACATGATGTCTAGCGATTTTAATAGTGTGAGCTCTAATACATCTTCTAGGCAAATAAGATATATAAGATATATTGGCTCTAACTGTCAATGAATATCTGACGCCCAACTGCTGCATGAAGAAAGAATGAAAAGAAACAGATGCTGAGAGAGGGATAAACTTGATTATTTCTGAAACAGTACAGAATTTTTAATTGATTGTCTTCAGTATGCCAATAAGCCAGTGTACGAATTGGGCGTCAGGCGTGTGCATAAGCGCATTCTCTCGGAGGAGAGGCAGCACGGTGGAGGGGGGCACTGCTTACGCACTCAGCAGCTGTGGGGTCAGGGGGTCGGAAGAGGAGCCCTGGCTAACAGCCCCTGTTGGCCCTGGGCCCTCCAGTCGGACCCTCCAGTATGCTGAAGCTAATATCAAATTTTCATTTTTGTGATAGTTCCTCTTGAGCAACTTCAATATATCTGTGTACATTTGGTCAATTTAGCAATGTTTTGGGGCCCTAACTTGAATGTGCTGTGGAGCTAAGTCATTAATTTAGTTTAGTTACGCCATTGGTAAGGGCTGATATAGTCATACTATGTTGTCGCTGTGTAAATGTGTGACACTTTTGTATAACATCCTAGGGGTTATTTATTATTTCCCTGGTCTGGGCAGGTAGGTAACCGCGACACCAGGGGTCCCCAACATTTTTTTTACCAGTGAGCCACATTCAAAAATAAAAATATTTGGCAACACAGGCATGCAAAAACTTCATGGTGCGCCAAATAAGGGCTGTAATTGGCTATTTGGAAGCCCTTATGTTGACTAGCAGCCTACAGGAGACTGTTTGGTTTTATGCAACCAAAACTTGCCTCCAAGCCTGGAATTCAAAAATAATCACCTGCTTTGAGGCCACTGGGAGCAACATCCAAGGGGTTGAGGAGAAACACGTTGCTTGTGAGCTACTGGTTGGGGATCACCAGGACTGGACTGAGAATTAAAATAGGCCCTGGCATTTCAGGTACACAAGAGGCCCATCAGCCCACATAGAGGCCCAAACAGCCCCCACCAGCCCACTAAACACTGACTTTTTATGGGACCTTATAGCAGCCCCTCTGGCATTTGCCCTAACCTACAAATGGCCAGTCCGGGCCTGGGGATCACCATGTGCAGAATGCAGTGTCAGCAGCAACCCCTTGTACCATGGGTTAGGTCTTTGGACAAAAAAGGACTGAGCTTTGCAATATTTTCACCATTTAAGTGCAGCTGTTTTTTATCTGTACTATTAAAAAGAGTCTGGCTTGACTTGGTGTAAAAACAGTTTTATGTCAGAATTCCAGTTCACAATAAGGGGTTGTTCACCTTTAAATTAACTTTTAGTATGATGCATAGATTGATAATCTGAGACAATTTTCAATTGTTTTTAATTATTTGTGGTTTTTGAGTTATTCAGCTTTATACTCAGCAGCTCTCCAGCTTGCAATTTCAGCAATCTGTTTTGCTAGGGTCCAAATTACTCCACCAACCATTCAAGAGACTGAATATGAATTAGGAGAATATGAAGGAGAGGACTGAATAGAAAGATGAGTAATAAAAAGTAGCAGTAGCAATAAATGTGTAGCCTTACAGAGCATTTGTTTTTTAAATGGGGTCAGTGACCCCCATTTAAAAGACGGAAAGAGTCAGAAGAAGACTGCAAATAATTCAAAACCTATATAAAATAAATCATGAATATCAATTGAAATGTTGCTTAGAATTAGCCGTTCTATAACATACTAAAAGTTAACTTAAACGTGAACCACTTTTAACTTTAATTTTTTTTTTCTTTAGTGACCACAAGCTGCTGCTGCATGACTAAGTGATATCTTAGTTATCTAAGAATAGTAGATGCTTTAGTTCAACAGCAGCAGAGGGTAAGATTCTACAGCATTGCTGCAGTACTAATTACTATTCTAATAAATAACAAGCTAAATTAATAATGTACATAAGCACAAAATAACACCTATAAATTGCCCACGGCGCATGCACAGTTGCTGTGTTTAATAAGAAGTGAAATCCCAGTTATTTTAAGATTAGTTGTTTACTTCGCATTGCGGTGCCAGCCTTGTGTTGTGCAGTCTGCTGACATTCCCTAATGAGTTCTCTGTCTCACGCATCACAGAAACAGGCACTTGCTGACAGATGACCATTGTCTTTTAACTCGTTTCATTTATCTGCTGTTCAACACTACTGATATTTTGGTATTGATTCTTGATATTTGCATTCATGATAACAGGGACAAAGGATTACATGGCACAAGTACACAATAGAAAGAAATTGGTTTAGAATTTTCAAGAGAAAATGCATTTGAATTTCTGTCGCCTGCCCAGTGTCACCTCCTGAGTGGGGCGTAGTTAGTGGTACGGCCAACCACAATCTCTGATGTTATCAGGATAAAAAGAGGAAGTTTTCTTTAGTTTCAACAATGTAAAGTGCATAAAAGTGCTTAGTGACAAGAAATCCGCATGATATCTGCTCCTTGATCAATGCAGTGGTTCTGGATGAAGGCACAGAAAAACGTTTATTAGAGAATAGGTACTGATTCCTGGCCTGTGTTTATCCACAGGCTGAAAATTGTCCCTGTGAGGCTACAGCCTTACCTATTGCTCTCCAGCTATTGCAACTTGGCTCATTATCAGGGCTAAACTAAATGCCTAAGGATAAGGCCTCACAGGCAGATTCGGGGAGATTTAGTCGCCTGGCTACTAATCGCCTCTTCTTTGTGGCGATAATCTCCCCAAACTGCCTTCCCCTGCCTTCCCGCTGGCTACAATGAAAAATCACCAGCGGGATAGCACATACGGCGCTTCATTTTCCTTATAAAGAAACTTCGGAAAACAAAGAGCCCCGTGTGATATCCTGCTGGCGAATTTTCATTGCAGCCAGCGGGAAGGCAGAGATAGGCAGTTCCCTGAAGAAGAGGTGATTGGTCACCAGGCGACTACATCTCCTTGAATCTGCCCGTGTGCCCTTACCCTAAATGAAATAATTTTTACAGTGTTGTCACACACTGATGTCTTTTAGAACCGAAATTTTCTCCATGTTTCTTCCCCCGGGTCAACGTAGTGATTCTGCAGGCACAGAAGAGCATTAATTTGATGGAAGGTAGAGTCCTGCAGAGGGTCGGGTATCTGTAGGAAACCCGCGAGTTCAGTGTGGGACTGGGACACCAGGGGCCCACCATAAAACCTTGGACCAGGGGGCCACTCTCAGTACTAATATTCTTCATCTCCTCAATCAACCTCTATTTTCCTAATTTTTTTTCTTTACATACTATAATCAATTATTCCATCTATTTAGCCTCTTTGTTCTCATAGAAATGCCTTGGCCCACCGGGAGTTTTCCTGGTATTCTGGTGGGCCAGTCCGACACTGCGCGAGTTTCAAGCAAAGAAAGTGGATACCCTGTATGTTGTGGGTAGGATTTTCAGGAGTCGGTATAAATGTGGTTCTGCGGGTCAGGTCACAGGTCAAATCTATACTTCTTGTATTAAATCATCTATATGATCTATATTTCATACCTCCCAACATTTTAGATAAATAAAGAAGGACAAAAAAACTTGCAGCGCAGAGCCCACCAATTGCCATGTACATTTTACAAAATTTGGCAGGTTTCTGTGGTTTTTATATATTATTACAGTTTTGCTAATGAAGGTTAGTGATGGCGCGAACCGCCGCAAAAAAGTTCGCGGACGCGTTCGCGAACTTGCGACAAACGCGCGAATGGTTCGCGAACGTCGCGAACCCCATAGACTTCAATGGGAAGGTGAACTTTAAAAGCTAAAAAAGACATTTCTAGCCAGAAAAATGATTTCAAAGTTGTTTAAAGGGTGCAACGACCTGGACAGTGGCATGCCAGAGGGGGATCAAGGGAAAAGAAAAATCCATTATTTTCTTATGTCAAAAGTGTTACAAAGTATCTTACCGGCACCTGTTAGCTGTTCTGGACTCTCTGCCAAAAGCCAAGTTCAAATCTTTGCTTCTTTTTCTGGCTGTTCAGTGAGGGTCTTTCCAGTGAAAGAGGGTCCTCCAAAAAGAGGGTCTTTCCAGTACAAATGAGGGACAGAGGGTTGAGCTCGCAAAAGAGGGACTGTCCCTCCAAAAAAGGGACAGCTGCGAGGTATGCATATTTTTTTTTTTTGGTCCAGGGGGTGTGTGGGGGTGGTCCAGGGAGATCTTCCTGTTTGGCTGCCATGTATCTGCTGGTCTGGGGTGAGAGGGCAAAAAAAATGCGGCAAAAAAAATGCGCCAAATTGACGCGAACCCAAAATGCGAACGTCGCGCGACGTTCGCGAACTTTTGGCGAGCGCGAACAGCGGATGTTCGCGCGAACAGTTCGCGCCATCCCTAATGAAGGTGAATTGCCTTTTAAGCTGCAAGTCACATTTTCCCCAACACACCTGTTTATCTTAAATTGTTACAAAAATATTCAAGTGCACCTGGTACATATTCTGGGCTCTCTGACAAAAGCCAATTAAGTTGGAAACATTGTATCTTTTTCTGGCTGTTCAGTGCAAGAGATCAAAGAGAAAGTTGGAAGATTTCATTAACAATACAGGACTGCGGGTTGAACTGTCAAAATCAGGACTGTCCCGCGAAAAATGGTAGAGTTGGGAGGTATATTCTACTCCTTTAGTGATGCCACTTCCAGTTTGCAGTAATGGCACTTGCTGTGAGGGGGTTGTGTTTTGGGTTGCTGATAAGTCGGTTGTGGGTGGGACAGGTAGCAGGTTATTGAGGGTAAAAATGACGGTCTGGGTTTCAAAAATTGGTTCCAGTATGGTCTGATTCTCAGCCTTTGTTTATCTGCAGCTTAAGAACCAGTCCAGGGTGGGCATAGCCCTTAAGCTGTTGGCAGTACAATGTTGACTAACTAAAATTTTAGCCCCAACTGCCAGAAAAATTATTCGGGATGCAATGGAAAAACCCACAAATAACTTCAGGTGAAATACAAAACACTGGGAAAACACCCTGACACTCATGGGCCCCCGCCGGGCCAGACCCCCCCTTCTCCCCTTCCTAATTTAAAATTAAAAATAGGTCAAGGCGCGGCGCCGGGCACCTAGCACACACAGCGCAGTGATATGTGGCGTCCTGCTCCGTGCAGTGACATCAGCGCCAGGCAGCGCCACTGTTATAGGTTGGAGGGGGTGAGAGGGGGGTTGGCGGGGGGGCCATCGAGGCAGTCCCGGTGGGGCCTGGGCCCCCAGTCCGACCCTGATTGTGAGTCAGTTCCTAAGCTCAGGTACTTGACAGCAGCCCTAAAGTATGTGCTGTGTATCTGAAGAAAAAAAGATGGAGGGGGGTTACTATGGTTACATTCAGTGGCACAAATCTTGCCTGTGATTGCCTTTAGCTGGTACACAACCCAAAATCATAATGTGTAGCATTTCTACCCCACTTCTTTGCTACACTTAAGTTCTTATTGAAAAACGGAGCAAAATTTTCAATTGCATCATGGAACCGGACAGATGATTAAGTGCTGTGATTGTGGCCGTGAATCTCACAGTTCAGTCCCTGGTTACTTTACAGGGTGGCGACCTTATAAAAGCACTTACTCACTCTGTATACTCTGCTGTGCCCAAACTCCTTTATGTCTCTTGGGGGGGAAACACATTATTACATTTATAAAAGCCTCTCAGGGTGAGTAATGGAATAGTTGCCCTTAGTTTGCCACTTATTAAATTTGTATTTCTATGTTAATAAGCACCGAACCTGTAATTGATCCAAATACATTTATTAACTGGACAGCAGACACTTTCTCTGACAATCACTTGCTTGTTTCTCTCACAGCTGTGAGTTCTATTCACTTAGAAGTGCAATCATTTATCATAAGTCACTAAGAGATCATTACAGAGAACAGATGTACAGTGTGTTGCTGAAATGATTAAAATTACAATAAATATTCTTATAGTTACTGCATTTCAATAACCATAGACTTCAGTTGGTCCTTTATCACATATTACTGATTCTAAATTTAAAGGACCTTAACATCAAAACTATACAGTAACGGGGCCGCTTTACCAACATTCAGATTTATGTTTTTTTCATGAATTGTAATTTTTAAAAAAATTTTAAATTTCTCTAAAACGCTAAACATTTTAAGTGTAAAACCCATGAAAACCTCTAATATAAAACTATGCCAAGTAAAAGCATCTGAGGTCCCCTAGAAATTGGAGCTACACTGATCTTATTGGATTATTTGTTTTCTAGCCATTTAGATTTTTAGAGGTTTTTGGATTTTGTTCGCTAGTAATTGTCTGAAAAACTTAAATATTATATCTAAGTTTGAGAGGTTTTCATATTTTTATTCAGATCATTCAGCATTTTTTTCATATATTTCATATATTCAGATATTTTAGTAACTTTTCATTACTTTGTGGTTTTGGAAAAAATTAGTTTAATCTAATGAGTTTAATTTAATAAAAAAAGCTAAAGTTCAACACCTAGGGGCAGGTTTACTATTGGTCGGATTTCAAATAGAAAAAAATAAAAATTCCAACCAATTGAAATTTTTTGGTGGTTTTCGATCGAATTCGAATCGTTCTATCGCATCATTCGAACCTAATGAATCAAGCTGTTTAAAAAAAAAAAGGCTGTGGGAGGTCCCCCATAGGCTGAAATGGCAATTCAGCAGGTTTAAGGTGGGAAATAGTCGAATTTACAGTTTTTTTTAAAGAGACAGTACTTCGAAATTCAAAGTAATTTTAAATTTGAATCGAATTTTGGGCTATTCAACAGTCGAAGTAGCCCAAAATAACTTAGAAATTTGAATTTTAAAAATTAAAATTTTATTCGAAAATTCACTTCAACCCTTAGTAAATGTTCCCTTTAATAAATGGATCTCCTCGATTTACTTCAGAATTGAGTATGTATGATAGGTTCTTGTTATGGTTTCTCACTCTCTTAAGACTATGAACAAACTTAAATTTCATTATTGCCCCCTAATTTGGGCTCAGGCCAGAAGAGAAGATTCGGGGAGAATAATCGCCTGCGCCTATTCAGATGCGGCGCTGCACTTTCCCGAAATTGCTTGAAATTGCCTAAGGGGGCAACTTCGAGCGACTTCAGAAAAGCCAGCGACACGTGTGAATAGGCGCAGGCGATTATTCATTAAAGCTGCTGGAAGGCAGGGGGAAGTGGTTGGGGCATTTTTGAGTTCAGATTCAGTTTTCAGTATTCTGTTCCTCTTCCTTGGTAGCACTCCTCATGTGTATATGTGTTATGTGCTTAAAGGGGTGGTTCACCTTTAAAGGGAAACTGTCATGGGAAAAATGTTTTTTTTTTAAAAACTCATCAGTTAATAGTGCTGCTCCAGTAGACTTCTGCACTGAAATCCATTTCTCAAAAGAGCAAACAGATTTTTTTGTATTCAGTTTTGAAATCTGACATGGGGCTAGCCATTTTGTCAATTTTCCAGCTGCCCTGGTCATGTGACTTGTGCCAGCACTTTAGGAGGGAACTGCTTTCTGGCAGGCTGTTGTTTTTCCTTCTCAATGTAACTGAATAGAACGCAGTGGGACATGGGTTTTTACTATTGATTGTTGTTCTTAGATCTACCAGGCAGCTGTTATCTTGTGTTAGGGAGCTGTTATCTGGTTACCTTCTCATTGATCTTTTATTAGGCTGCTGGGTGGGGGAAAGGGGATATCACTCCAACTTGCAGTACAGCAGTAAAGAGTGATTGAAGTTTATCAAAGCACAAGTCACATGACTTGGGGCAGCTGGGAAATTGACAATATGTCTAGCCCCATGTCAAGATTTCAAAATGAAATATAAAAAAATCTGTTTGCTCTTTTGATAAATGGATTTCAGTGCAGAATTCTTCTGGAACAGCACTATTAACTGATGCATTTTGAAAAAAAAAATTCTTTCCATGACAGAATCCCTTTAAGATAAGTTTTAGTATTAATTCTAAGCATCTTTTCAATTGACCTTTATTTTTTTTTTTGTTTTATAGTTTCTTAATCAAACAAATGTTCTGTAAGGCTACAAATATATTGTTATTGTTGTTTATTGCTACTTTTTATTACTCATCTTTCTATTCAGGCCTCTCCTATTCATTTTCCAGTCTCATATTCAAATAAATGCATAGTTGCTAGGCAGGGTCGGACTGGAGGGCCCGGGGACCACTGGGACTGCTGTACAGGGCCCCCTCGCTGCGCCAGTTCCATGCGCTGCCTACCTTTTATTCCATGTCAGTGCGGCACTGGAGCGCATGTGCAGATGGTGAGGCGCTCCGGCTTTTTAATTATCACGATTGGGGATCTGGCCTGGCGGCGGCCAATAAGGGTTGTGGCCCACCACGTATTTCCCTGGTGTCCTGCCGGGCCAGTCTGACCCTTTTGCTAGTGTCATTTGGACCCTTGCAACCAGATTGCTAAAGCTGCAAACTGGAAATCTGATTAATATAAATAATGAAAAAATAACTGAAAACCACAAATAATAAAACACGATAACCAATTGTAAATTGTCTCAGAATTTCACTCTCTACATTATACTGAAAGTTAATTCAGAGGTGAACAACCCTTTACATTTGCACTGGTGCATGCTTGCTGGGCTGGTGCATTATTGCTCCCGACTTACATGAGAGGGATGAGTGGCATTGGGGTTTCAGGCCTTCTGTAACATTAAATTGGTGGTTGACCTTCAAGTTAACTTATAGCATGTTATAGAGTGGCTAATTCAAAGCAACTTTTCAATTGGTCATCATTGTTTATTTCTTATAGCTTTTCTTCTGACTCAATGGGGGGTCACTGACCCCATCTTTAAAAAAAAGCTCTGTAAGGCTACAAATGTATTTTTGTAGCCACTTTTTATTACTTTCTATAAAGGTCTCTCCTATTCATATTCCAGTCTCTTATTCAAGTCAGTGCATGGTTGTTAGGGTAATTTAGGCCCCAGCAACCAGATGGCTGAAATTGCAAACTGGAGAGCCGTTGAATAAAAAGCTAAATAACTCAAAAAACACAACTAATGAAACATGAAAAGCAATTGCAAATAGTCTCAGAATATCACTCTCCATCAGTGATCCCCAACCAGTAGCTCATGAGCAACATTTTTCTCTCTAACCCCTTGGATGTTGCTCCCAGTGGCCTCAAAGCAGGAGCTTATTTTTGAATTCCAGGCTTGGAGGCAAGTTTTAGTTGTATAAAAACCAGGTGTACTGCTAAACAGAGCCTCAATATAGAATGACAATCCACACAGGGGTAACCAAATGGCCAATCACAGCAATTATTTGGCACCCCAAGAACATTTTTCATGCTAGTGTTGCTCCCCAACTCCTTTTACTTCTGAATGTTGCTCACAGGTTCAAAAGATTGGGGATCCCTGCTCTACATCATACTAAGGGGCAAATTTACTATTATTCCCCAAAAATCCTACGAATTTATTCCAAATTCGATAAGCATTCGACTATCGAATGCTTATCGAATAG
>CM044431.1:206596046-206630163 GCA_024363595.1 Xenopus borealis
GAGTCTAAGTCCTGATTGAATAGGATTTGAACGATCAAAGTCTTCGATCGTTCGAATCGTACGAATCATTCGAATGATTTATTCGACTGATCGAATAAATTGTTCGACTGATCGAATACATTTTTTTCAAATGATCAAATATAGAATAAAAGGTAGCCTAAAACTATTCGATTAGCATTCAACGATTGAATGCTAATCGAATATAGAAATTGGTCGAGCTAATTATGGGGAATAATAGTAAATTTGCCCCAAATATTCAAATATCCGATTAAATCGTATGGTCGTAATTCGATCGAAATACGATCTATTCACGTGAATTTTGTAAATTTGCCCCTAAATGTTCATTTAAAGGTGAACAACCCTTTTAAGTATTGCCACTTAACACAACGATGGCACAAACATGCTATTGGTCTCCTTTCAGTAGCTTTGCAAGGGCACGTAGTTCCACACCACCATAAATTTGCATCCCAGCAGAATAGATGCTTTGAGTGGAGACAGACTGGCTGGAGCTGATGTAGTTATCTTTCATTTACTTCACTACTATTAAACAATCCTTTGGAGAATTCCGAGCACTGATATCAACGCACGTTGATCATGGTTTACAGACCGAGACTTATGATTCACTAAGTCAACGGACAGTAACCTCACAGTGATATCAGTGATGAAGTAATGTGGGTATTAGTTATGGGACTGGCGAGGAACTAGGAGTTTACAAATAAATCATCAGACATGTCGCTGGGTGCATTGCTCATTCTGTCTAGAAGCCATTAAATCTGTTTAGATTTGCCATATGTATAGAACTTCTGTTTCCAGGCGTACTTTTGGCACTGTTACTCAAGTCACTTGATGCACGGCTTTTATTTTTATATTAACTAATGAGATAAGCGTATCAGGGGTATTGCTGTAGACATCTGCTGCCTGAGCTCATTCCTGTTGCTGTTGGTGCTTACACATTTAACATGAAATGGAAACTTTATTTATTTAGATTATCTGCAGACTAAAAGGGGAATGTAATTAAAGTCGCTAAGAGCAAAACATTACGCACCAAGAATAGTAAAAATCCACATCTCGCAATATTGTTCCTTAAATTATTGCATTGTGAATCGTAATTGCTAGTGATGGGCTAATCCTGTTTGCCGAAAGATTTGCGTATTTCAAGCAAAAAATTCACGAAATGAGTTGCATCTCGTTTTTTGACGCTTTGTGTCATTTTTATTAAATTCGCAAACGGCAGTAAAAAAAAAAAATGAGACGCACATCAAATGCGTGATGCGCGTCGAAAATGGAGCGACGTGAAATTCGCGAAACAAGTTGCGTTTCGTTTTTCACGTGTTGCGTCAGTTTTGACACACGACGCGTAGTTTTCGAAGCATGTCGCATCATTTTCATAGCGCGTTGCGCCATTTTCGACGCGTCGCATTTGTTTGACGTGCTCACATTTCACCGGCTGCGAATCGCGGGAATTTGCCCATCACTAGTTATTGCGCACTCTTAAGAAGTGCTTGAAGGTGTCGTAATCTTTTGGAGCAAACATTGCGACTTTTTCAGTAAGAAGTTTTATTACATTGACAGAGCATTAGCGCAAACTGTAAAATTCGCAAATGGTCTTCCACTGGCAGAAGTGGTCGCTAAACAGTTTCCGGGTTCGCAAAAGGTATATTGCATTCGTGCAAAGCAAAATTTCTTCCCGCAAAGGCTTAACTTTTTGCATTGCGAATAATTTTGCGTTACCGACTTATACTGTATTACATTCCCCTATACGAGTTACTGGTGAACTTATACCATGGCCAGCAAAGATGATTACCTAGAATACTACTGGGCCATTCACACTGAGAAAAGTAAAAGACTCGCTCATGGCTTGGTAGTACAGATATAGGATCTGTTATCTGGAAACCCATTATCCAGAAAGCTCCAAATTATGGAAAGTCCATCTCCAATAGAATTCATTACAATGAAATAATTCACAGTTTTCTCTGTAATAATAAAACAGTTTTGTGTACTTGATCCAAACAAAGATATAATGAATGTTTATTGGAAGCAAAACAATTCTGTTTAAAAAATCAGAAAACTCTGGATTAAAGGAAGGCCATCTCCCATAGACTCCATTTTAAAGATATAATTATCATTTTTAAAAATGATTTTATGTCTGTAATAATAAAACAGTAACTTAAACTTGACGCTAACTAAGATATAAGTTATCCTTATTGGAGGCAAAACAACCTTATTGAGTTTATTTAATGCTTAATTGATTTTTTTAGCATACAAAGTATGGAGATTCAGATTACGGAAAGACCCCTTATCTAAAAAACCCCAGCTCCCGAACATTCTGGATAACAGGTCCCATATCTTTATAGTCATTCAGGGGAAGAGTGTAATTTAGGGAATAAATAACAAACATTGCATATAGGTGTAACGCTTTTCTGGGCTATACAGCACAAAATAGTTAAGTTGTCCAGCTATTGGGAGAACATGGGTTACATTGGACTCACACTTCAGGGTCAGGGCCTTCGCTAAGTGGAAGATTCCGTTGAGATGAGGTAGTGTAACTACAACTCACAAGCTATGGTGCTATGCATAAGGGTGAATGATGGACGCCAGGAAATTCTTGTGATGCAAACAGTAACTGATGTTTATTATGCACAAGGCAAATGTACGCAGGTTTAGGATACTCACGCAGGAGTGGATCTTAGCAGATGTTACACAGGTAGTAGAGATGTCAGCAAATATTCATACACACATCATAGTAAAGAATGTCCTCAGAGGTAGGGTAGTCAAGGTTCATCAATTCTCATACAAAGGTCCTGTGGTTAATGGAATACCAGATGAGGCCGGGTAGCTGCTGCTAAGTGCCCCAATCCTCATTACAATGTTATCCCTGCACTAAAAGCTTCACAGGGGAGCTTTGTAAGGAAGATCACTTCCTGCTAACTCTCCTCGTTGGAACATAGATCTGTTCATACTAAATAACACTCGCTATCTTTCTCTCTCTAGAGAGACTATTACAAAAGCTAACCTGTATCTTGCTAATCCTCATTCATGGGATGGCCTGGTTCCCGACTCAGGTCTCTAACAGTGGAGGTCCTGTTAGGGCAGGTGGCTTGCTGGGGCCTTGTTGATCCCAGGCTCAATGGAAACAACCAGCCTGTTCAGTACCAGCAGCCAAAGAGGCAGAGGCCCCTCCCTGCACACAATATAAAGCTTTAGTGGCAGGGAGTGGTTATTGCACCCTTTGTCCAATAATAATTGGTATTGGATAGAAGTGTTACAGGTAGTTACACCCAATAACAGAAAACATACTAAAGGGTAGGGATTAACTCCATAGGTACCGTATAGAAACCTATGGGTCCCTACATAGGGTTGCCACCTGTCTGGTTTTGACCCGGACAGCCTGGTATTTTGAAGGGCTGCCCGGGTCAATGCTTCCTGCCCGGTTTTCCAAATAAGGAAAACCGGGTGGGATTAGCTTGATTGACGCAGCGATCGGGCAATTGGTGATCGCGTCGTCATAGCTCCGCCCATGACGTCACGGCCCGCCCACCGACGTCATGGGCCCCGCCCCCTGTCCGAGTTCAGCCACCGAAAAAAGGTGGCAACCCTAATTGCATACCTGTAGATTGAAAAAGTCTCTGAGTGTGATAAAGAACTAGTATGGTTAATATACACAGCAACCAGTTAGCATATCTCTAACTTAAAAGACCAGCAACAGACATATTAAACTTTAAAATTTTTGGAAATTAAGCAATGGAAATAACCCACATCTTATAATATCACCCACACGTACTTTTTAAGGCAGTCATGCTGGTGAAAGTCAAATTCAATTCAGCTTACCTCTTGTAATATATTGTTGTTAAGAACATCACTGTATGGTTTGAATCCATGAAGTAGCTCACCAAATCAAAACTGACAAGTCATTTTATTGATTATGAAGTACTGCACCATATTAGCCATCTGGCGAATGCACAAGCACACATTCTAATTAGGTCCCATGTCAAGCAGATGGCTGAGATAAATACATCTTCTGCTATTTCAATGTCACATACCTACATTTTCTGCCCTTTCAGACCAGTGCTGATTGGTTGCAGTTCTGGCTTTTAGGTCTTCACATTATCCACTGCCTTGTTGTGTTCAGGAGTGGATTAACCCACTTTAATTATGGACATACCGTATGTATATCCATAATTCTCTGGTAAGAAGAAAGGAAAAGACAGAAGTGCATGGAAATAGGTGGCAACATGGTGGTTAGTATTATTGACTTGTAGGGTCCTGAAATACAGTTGGAGCTGGGTACTCTTTCCAAGAAATTTGTATGATCTCCTGTATGGGGTTCCTCTCCATTCTTCTCCAGCAATCTTAAAAATACAGGCTGGTTAATTGCTGCATAATGATACTGGCCCCAGTGCATGTATGTGTCTCTAATTGGGTCTATCTTGACCCCTGCAGTAGGCAGTAAGAGATAGATTACAGGCATGGCATCAGATCTAGTAACCCATACATATCGGGTGATTGCTTTTCAGCAAGTGGACATGAAATGCTACCTGCTGATTTTTTGTTATATGTTAATAGGTCTGGTGCCAGTTACCCTACTTTTATTACGGTATTACGGCACTTCGGGATAAGATAACTTGTATGGCATTCTGCATTCATTTTACAGGAACACTGTTGATTTATTATTTCTAAAAAGGTATATGCTCTCTATAGAGTGGCACAGAGAACATGGAAGCTCTCTACATTGATGCAAAGGTATCCATTATTACTGCAGCTGTATGCAACACATTGCCTCGGATGATATTCCCTTAAAGAGACAATGCATTTGGCAGGTGCATGGTACATTCAGCTACTTATACGGCATAATTAATTAATTAATTAATTAATTAATTAATTAATTAATTAATTCGTCTCTCTGGAATTAATTGTTTCTGGTGTTTTATGTTACATTTCTAAGATGATGAAAGTACCAAAATAATAAAATACTCTTCCATGTCTCAGTGCAGGCACTGCAATGGAACAGCACCTCTTTAAACACATTAAATACGACATATGTCAGTCCTGTCCTGCTTATGCCATGCAGGGGCCAGTTACCCAATATACCAAATGGTCATACTAGAATTAAATGATGGTATCATACAGTAACAGAGTTCTTGTGCAGGCTAGGAAACAAAAAAGTAGTCCAGACTTGTGTGACCTCACTTGGCTTCTCCAATTCCTATTAGACATGTACGGCTTCTTGGACTATGGGGCATAAGTGACTGCACTCAAGACTGTAGGTGGTAGAGCACATATATCTTTTAGCTTCTCTTTACAGCTGGTGCAACATGTTTACTTGCATGTGTACTGGTGATTCAGACACCACTGCCCACTACAGATCATTTTACATTCAAATGGCATTGCTGCCATCTTTATCTAAGGTTTCCTTCCTTCTGATGGTAGATTGATGATGGTGTGGGGGTTATGGATGGAATGGTGATATCATTATGGATGGAAATGGGCAGATCAGTGGATGGAGAAAGGGAAGAAGGTCTTAAAAGGTAGGGTCCGGCAGGAAAATAACAGGTTATTACCAATTCACTAGACACTACATTAGTAGCTGCTAATTTACAGGTTAGGTCAGTGAAAGGCAGGCTTGGTGGCTACCCTAAGGGCAGGGGTATTTCTTTAACTATGTAACTATGAATAGTCCATGTAGTTCTACCCTTAGTGGTGAGTCAGCTGTGGAGGGAGCTGTACCTAATTCGTCCCACAATAAAGCCTGTGCTGTTGCTTATAGTTATAAATTCGGGTTCCTGCCCTAATTTTACTTCACTTCTCTTAGTCTCTCTCTCTATATATATATATATACCAGAATTCTTGCCTCCAACTTACATTAGCTAAGAATTATATGTATTCTCTGTCAAACATTAAGTTCCCAAAGTCTTAAAGGGCAAGGAAAGGCAAAGAAATAAAATCCCATTTTTACTTTCTTTAATGAAAAAGAAATCTATCTCCAATATACTTTAATAAAAAAAAATGTGTACCGTTTTTATAAGAAACCTGACTGTATGCAGTGAAATTCTCCCTTCCTTTAGTGCTGTGGATAGGAATTGTCAGACGGTCCCAAACTTCTGGCAGGGAAACAATCATACTTATGAACAGCAGGGGGTGCCCCTGCCTTACTTACCAGCCATGCAGAACTCAAGCAGCTTTGTTTTTTGACAATTTATGATGATCCCTAAGAAGCCCAGATCACACTGAGCATGTGTATGTAGTCTAGTCTTGCAAAGATGTATAACAAAGTTACAAGATGACAGCCCCCTGTGGCCAACTTTGAAAGCATAAATCATGTGTTTGATTAGGCTTGTGGTGCAGTAAGTTCATGTTTATGTTTAGTATACAAAATACAGCATTTCTAGCCTTATTTTATTTTACACTTTCCTTGCCCTTTAAGCTCAACTTGTATTGGTGTTCTCCACTCTGTAATTAGAGTGTGCCATGATTAGCGCATTACTTAATAAAACTGTGCCCTCATCATGGACAGGTTTCTTAAATGATCCCTAGAGACAATGGGGGTGCAGCTGAGTGGCTTTACTGTCATTCCTTAACAAGTGAGCCCTAATGATTTTCTTTCTAAGAGAGGTGAAGGTTACCTTGTGTTACTAGGAAATCTGCTTTGCTGAAGCCCTGACTGTAGTAACATTTTCAGTTATTTACTCATCATCATGTAGCCTTTTGATAAAGCGCTGAAACCTCTCCAGAGGCAGGGAACACTTCATCAGCAGTATAGTATTTTTATCTTTGCTAGTGATTCCTCTTTGGTAGATATTATAGTTTGATAACTACAACTAGAAAAACTATAAATGATTGAACTAGAAATGGCACGACATTGTCTAATTCTTTTTCTTTTCTATCAACTCTCAACTACCAGATTTTTGTTCATAATAAGGCTCTACATATGATATGTCTAATCATTTGTGTCTTGCAATTGGACCACTTTCAGTTTCTTTGTTTACTAACACCGAATAATCCATTGAGACTTGTTCAATACCAAATAAATTGATAGTTTAGATAAACGTGGACCCTGAATTATGAGATTGAGCCTAATAAGTCGCTCAGTTGCTTTGGTTGAGTGGGTGCCAGGCCACTGTATTCTGTTGGTGGAAGAGTGTTACTCGTTCTGTATTATATTCTTTCGAACATAACTGAATGATCTCAATCCTTGAATAGATACTGATACCAGAAATTAAACTCTTTTTTACATCTATCATAATATTGGCTTTGAAAGCTACTTATAAAGTTGCCATAATGTAATTGCATGATGCTTTTACATTACCTGTCTGATCCCCCATGTTCCTGTATGAGGGGGCTGCCATATTTGTGCAGCAGGAGTCTGTTATTATAAACTGTAACTAACAGACTGAGATGAGACAGTCAGTTTGGCAAAACAGTCAGGTTTAGAGACTTCATCTAACAATAACTTAAATAAACAAACCTCTCAGAAAAAAATGATTAACATGACCTATAGGTAACTTTTAATGTACATTTATAGTTTTTTAGTGTCAGTATCACTTTAAGAGATATAAGATTTTAGAATAACCAATAAACATTATTTGGTTCCTTATTGGCATGTTGTTAAACAACATTACTGTTACTGACAATAGGGGTCAATTACAAAACACAACTTCAGGGAGCAAACTGCAATTTAGAGTGCAATTGCCATGTCTTGTCCCCTACAATTCTGTGTTCTCCCCTCCCCCCACCTAATTCCAGCCCTGTAGTGGTTGCAGGGGAATGGTCAAACTGGGCTGGCTGGACCCCAAGAAAATCCTGGTGGGCCCCACTGACCCAGACCGAATCTTTGCCATCACTCCCCAACTGCCCTCCCTCCCCCAATTGCACCAAAAGTAAATTAAAGGAAATTTATACCCCCAAAAAATGTAGGTCTATATCAAAAGATATGTATAGATTTGTCTAACTGCTCTTGATTCAGAATGGGAGGCAGGAAGGACTGAGCGACAGAGTGAGTGCAACTATACAGCAGTGCAAAGAGTGCATTTGAATGCAAGTACCTGTTTTCTGTAATAATGCCCAACCCCATGAGCTGACGCGATGGGATGCGCATGCGCAGTAGGATGCCGGCACTACTGCGTATGCGCCGAAAATTCACAGAGTTCGCCGATTGAACTCCGTGAACTTTCAGAGCATGCGCCTTTGAGTCCTTGTAGATGATAAACTTGGCTGTAGCAAGCAGTGCCAGTCAGCAGCATCAAGGGCCAATAAGGTCTTGAGCTGTATTAAAAGGGGCATAGAGTCACGGGAGGAGGGGGTCATTCTTCCACTTTATAGAGCACTTGTAAGGCCACATCTAGAATATGCCGTACAGTTTTGGTCTCCCTCACTCAAACAGGACATTATTGCATTAGAGAGGGTACAGAGAAGGGCAACTAAGCTGGTAAAAGGTATGTAAAATCTTAGCTATGAGGAAAGACTGGTCAAATTGGGGATGTTCACGCTGGAGAAGAGGCGCTAAAGGCAGGGCCGGACTGGAAGAAAGTGGCCGGAGGGTTACGAAACGCGTTAAGCATAATGGTTCTCAATATTTTTGGCTGATTCCTGTATTGATGTTTCGTGAGACATTTTAATTGAAGAATAAATATTGTGCTTTTAACTCTAACATGTGCTCCATGCTATCTACAATTATCACAGATGATGCTACCGGGAACAGTTTTCCATGTGCAGCACACAGTGAGTTAATCTTTTGAGTGCCCCCCTGGACATTTTATCTGATCGGCATAGCTCTGGCTAGCTATTATGGACAGCATATTAATATTACATATTAAAGACAGACCTAATTTGCATTTTAGGTGAGCAGCCCATTTCATTTTAAAGCAAGCAGCCCATCAGGCATTTGCCCAAACCTACAGATTGCCAGTCCAGGCCTGGCTTAAGGGGTGATATGATAACTATGTATAAATATATAAGGGGATCATATAATAATCTCTCTAATGCTTTATTCACCAGTAGGTCTTTCCAGCTGACACAAGGTCACCCATTCTGATTAGAAGAAAGAAGGTTCAACCTAAATATTCAGAAAAGTTTTTACAGCGAGACCGGTGAAGATGTGGAATTCTCTCCCTGAATCAGTTGTACAGGCTGATACATTAGATAGCTTTAAGAAGGGGTTGGATGGTGTTTAGCAAGTGAGGGAATACAGGGTTTTGGGAGATAGCTTATAGTACAAGTTGATCCAGGGACTGGTCCAATTGCCATTTTGGAGTCAGCAAGAATTTTTTCCCCCTCTGAGGCAAATTGAAGAGGCTTCAGATGGGGTTTTTTGATCCTCTGGATCAACTAGCAGTTAGGCAGTTTAAAAAAAAAAAGTTAAATGGACATGAGTCTTTTTTTCAGCCGAACTTACTGTGTTACTATGTTACTATATAAGATTTTGCACATATCATTCAAATTTTTTTTGTGCAAATTTTTTTTCATAAATCACCCCCTTGATCTAGCCTTTTTTCATTTATTGTACAGATACCGTGTAAAGAGCCAGGCAAATGTTAATTAGGATTTCAATATTTATTTTGCCCCATATGCCTGCCTTGCATTTAAATGAAAGGATGGTGCTGCCAGTATGTTTCTTTAATAAGTCCATGCACTATTTTTAACCCCGTGCCATCTGTTTACTTGAGGTTTATTGAACCATTTTCAGAGGCAAATATTTGAGCAATTCATTATAATTATTATTATTATTGATGTTACTGCATTGCCAAAAATACATTTCAGTGTAAAATATACAAAGACGGTACATGGTAATTAAGCTGATGACTTGTAGAATTGAACTAGGTCAGTTTATTCCTGCAGGCATTGTGACATCAGTTTAAACATGTATAATTAAATAAACTGCCGAGCTCTCCAGGGGAATAAAAGGAGATGAGGATTCTGTAATCACAAATGTGGATATTTGGGATGGATTTTAATGCTGCTTTCTTTCCCCCTGCTTCTGAGTTAAGAAATAATAATAAAGATAAATCTGGATATATTGTTAATGTTAAGATCATGCTTTCCTGTTGTTTCTCTAAATACCAATAGGATACATTTGCAATAAATGCTGAGCTGTGCCCATTCCAGGTAGCTGCTGTATATGCAATTATTTCCTCTCTCTGTTCTAGTGACCTTGTACTGGGCAAAGAGAAAACTGCCTTCCTGGAAGCATTTCTACCTTGGGTTCTGATTTCTGAGGCAAGTCAGAAGGTGACATAAACACCTTGATAATATATTCTGTGGCCGTGTGCTTTTTATGACCACAGGGAATCCTGAAAGAAAAAAAAATCAGTGGCCTAGATCTGTAAAATGGTGATCCCTGGGTCACTTAAAAGGTCCCCAAGTCTTACTTTATTTTCCATTGACAAATCAGTGGCTGGACCAGCAATATTCTCCAGTCATTACGATAATCATGTTCCTACAACAGCATAATATACAATTTTATTACTGTATAGTAACTGAACCTGCTTACCTGAGCTAATGTCATTAAAGGAAAACTATACCCCCAAAATGAATACCTGAGCAACAGGTAGTTTATATAAAATGAAGTGGCATATTAAAGAATCTTATCAAACTGGAATATATATTTAAGTAAATATTGCCCTTTTACATCTCTTGCCTTGAACCACCATTTTGTGATGGTCTGTGTGCTGCCTCAGAGATCACCTGACCAGAAATATTTCAACTCTAACTGTAACAGGAAGAAGTAGAATACAATATCTTTTTATAGAGACCTACATTGTTTGAGGGGAATAGTTTTCCTTTAAAAATGTGTATTTAGCCAGTGGTGTAACTTGTGTGTGCTCCCCCCCCCCCACAAAAAAAATCTTCTGAGGGGCCCAGTGCACAACAATCCCTACCTCCCTCATTGTCTTACTCTTCACCCACTCCCCACCAGCCCACTCCCACCGTCTGTTAGACCATTTTCTTACCTTCCTTTGTCCTCCATCCCCAGAGCCCCCATTCAAAGGTAGGCAAGCAGCTGGGGAGGGATTATTTAGAACTATAGAGGAAGATGAACCCGCAGGGTCTCTCTACAGCCGCATTGTCTGCTTCCTCTACAGCTTCTGCCACAAAGCCCCCTCTGCCCACCCCTAGCCACAAAGCCCCCTCTGCCCACCCCTAGCCACAAAGTCCCCTCTGGCCACTCTATAGATGCAACCCCCTTCCCTCCCCCCATATCTTGTGAAAAGTGAAAGTGAGGCAATGCTTCAAGCAGGGAGACAGTAATGTAACTAAAGTCTTTCAGGTGCAGTATGTGCACCCCTTTAGATGGGCTGCGATCTCCGGGGGACCTCGAGGGGAGTGGGCCCTGGTGCAATTATACCCCCTGTTCCCCTGGTACTTGTGCCACTTGTAGCTGATCAAGACTGGCAGGTCCCACTAGAGCTGGTGGCCCAATGTGTTTTTTTCTGGTGTCCTATCGGCACAGTCCACCACTGTATTTAGCTGTTTCTATCACAATAGGAACAGTAGTGCTGAGTGAATGTGTCTTGACTCTGTCCCAGAAAAAAACGGCATAATGCATAGAAGTCAATGGGCATTTTGTTCACATCGGCTTTAGCTGCACAAAATAATATGAGAACTTTTTGCAGTGTTTTTTTTGGTGCAAAATACTAATACTATGTACTTTTCTCATAAAGATTATGAGGCAGTTTCACAAAAATGTTCGTAGATGGCAACTTTTCTCCTTGCATGTATTTGCTTGCAATAAGATAAAGATCTTTATTCTATATGTGTATATGTGTATTTACCTTTAAAATGTAATTTTGGATGCACAAGACATGGCTAAATGATTTACAATTCATCATTCAGCATTCCATTAGTATAAATTGGTAAAAATGCATTTTAAAAAAGAAAGCGAGTTACCAAATGTACAGGCAGCACTTTCTTTTTAAAATGCATTTATACCAATTTATACTAATGGCATGCTGAATGCCAAGCCTTGTGCAACTGAAAATACAATTTTTATACCATAGGATGAGAAACAGTACTGATGAATGTATATAAATATATATATATATATTACCGAAACCAAACCAAAATGCACATGCAATTTTTTCAGTACACTACCTGAAAATATATATATAAGTCCTTGTCTGCAGTTTTTTTATGTCTTTTGACATGTATAATATGTGACTGAGCATCAGACAGCTGTAAGCAAGGAAAATGTGCTGCCCATTTATGCACACACACACATACATATATATATATCAGTGGGGGGGTAAAATCAGTGGGGGGGTTGCCAAATATTAAAATTCAGAGTTTCGCTCTGCTGCACATATGTACCCCGCAAGAAAGAGGAAGAAGCAGGAAGAGTTTCACTCCATGGTTCTCACTCAGACGTACCTGGGGTCGGCATACTGTAGTTTTCTGCTAACAGGAGCACCAGCCCCAGGGTAACAAGGAAGTCATGGGAAAAAAATTGTTTTTCAAAATGCATCAGTTACTTGTGCACCTCCAGCAGAATTCTACACTGAAATCCATTTCTCAAAAGAGCAAACACATTTTTTATATTTCATTTCGAAATCTGACATGGGGCTAGACATATTGTCAATTTCCCAGCTGCTTCAGGTCATGTGACTTGTGCTTTCATAAAATTCAGTCAGTCTTTACTCCTGTACTGCAAGCTGGAGTGATATCACCCCTTCCTTTTTCCCCACCAGCAGCCTAACAACAGAACAATGGGAAGGTAACCAGATAACAGCTCCCTAACACATAAGAGATGTTTAGGAGACCTTTCCACCATCTGTCGGATGTACATTTCATATTAATTCCTTAGTACCTCCCTTATTAATTCCATATATTCCCAGTTAATGAAGTCCATATGTGCTTGCCTCTGGCTGATCCAGGCCGCATCAGACACATTGCACAGCTAACGTAATGACTTCCTCCAACAAAACCATTGTCTGTTGAGTCCATATGTTACTCTCGTCTTCACTGTAATTGGTTTGTGAGCAAAGCACAAAAGCAGCGTTGTTGTCATTTAAGAATATTTTTTTTCTTAAGCTAAAATTCATGAACTCTCCTTTTCTGATTGAAGAAGGTAATTTCAAGGGGGGATTAGGGGTGAAGCTATTCTCATAAACATAGCTTCTTTTTTACTCTTCAATTGAAAACAAAGATATATTGTTGGGAGGTGCACAATGCTGGCTCTGCTGCAAACACAAGCCTAATTACTTATAAAACAAGGTAGGAGCAAAGGCACACTCCACTCAATGCTTCTGCACAAGATATCCTCCTATTTTGACATGAGTTGAACTTATGTAGAAAAGGTGCATAAACATTGACTAAACAAATTATTGATATTTAAATAGAAATACTTGATTCAACTGTTTGAAGAAAAAAACCTTGATAGTCTATCTGTGATCACAGGAACAATTTCCCGGGCCCCCTTATTCTCACAGTTTCATGCAAACCATCTCTCACCTTGTTCCATTGACAGACTGGAATGAAATCCTGAAGAAAGGGGTTTACAATGGAAATCTCATGAACAAGGTTTAATTTGAGTTACAGAAATATACATGAATGGAGGGCACTCCGACTCACACATATTAATCACAACTGGATGTTACGCAATGAACGCCCCTCATTAGTGGCTTGTGTATCCGCTGCTTGTAGGTTGACATTTTTGCCTATTGTTCATTTGTCCTCATTGGGGGTATGTATACCTTTACTCAAATGGTTGTATACCTTGTATAATATACACTGTTAATGTTAATGTGATGTTGTATTGTATTTTGAATATATTTAGTAAAGATTTTTTTATGCATACACCCCATGGTTTGGTGTCATAATTATTAGAGTGTGCATACCCATATGTTTTGGTTAATTTGAGTTACAATTCTATTCAGAAAAAGTATCTCACAGGAAAACTCTATTGAAGTCTATGGGAAAAAACTGGAACTGATTATAGGCCATTTACATGATGTTAGCAGAGACCAGTGTATTGTGGCCTAGTGCCAGAAGGATATGGGAAGGCCCTTACTGGACTGTAAATGGATGATGCCATAGGACGGCAGCTCCATGGGATTTATCGTAGCCTGTACAGAGTGATGCCACAAATACAGGGCCGGATTTACATAGCGGGTGCCCCTAGGCCCACTGCTGTCCATTGCCCCCCGTACTCTGCCCTTTATTTGCAAATTTTCATCATCAGGACCGGAGCAATGGGGATTGGTGCATGGGAAATTTAAAAAAAAACTATTGTATCTCCTGCATATCCCCAGTGTTTCTGAACCAATGTGGGTGTGTTTGGGGAGCATGCCACCCCTTAAAATCCTGTCACCCTAGGCCTCGGCCTAGGTGGCCTTTCCACAAATCCGGGCCTGCACAAATATATATTGAAATAGACTCTAAGCACAATTCTGCAGTGCAATTTTAAGGAATTCTGTTCTTTTAGAACCCCATTTGTAGAGTACAAACTAAAACTCTATTTTGTAAATCGTGCCAGTATCAATCAGAACCTCATATACTAGGCTCTGGCAGTTATATACCATGTTTGTTTATGCGTGACATGCCCTGGGATTATCCTATTGTAACTGAACAGTAATAGAGATTTGGCAAATCAGATCTGTTTACACAAGAAATAAAACAAACAAGATTACAGGGATTTTAATGTCTACACAGAAATGCAATATCTCTTGGCATACAAAATTTCAGAAATAATAAATAAATACCAATCAAAGCCACAGAGCAAATAGAACACAGAGAAATAAACAAGAAAATCCCCAGGGAAGCAGTTCCATGTACTGATTGATTGCAATTACATTCCAGCTATAGGGAGTAGAAGACTCGTTTTATATTCATATCAGCATAAACGAATAGAGAGTTTACATTAACAAAATAAGAGATCTTAAAGAGCTTGATAAAAAGGTGGGAAAGGCTTCAAGTGTTGGGCATATCAACAAGATATTATGTACTTTTTCAAGAAAATATTGTAGAAAATCATGGCATTATTCACATAAGGAACATGAGCAACAGTGGTCACAAGCTGAAGCTCACTCATAGTGGGACATTCACTAAGATCCGAAGTAACGCTAGCGCAAGCTTCGCGAGTGTTCGCCGCACTTCGCCAGCGCTACGCAAATTCACTAAAGGGCGAAGTTATGCTCATGTCGGCGAACGGTAGCGTATTTGCGCTAGTGTTACTTCACTAGGCAAAGCGCAGTTACGCTAGCGAAGCCTAATTTGCATACGGCGCGAATTACAAAATATAATAGAAGCGTATATTAAAGGGCACCTATTGGGGTAAAATGATACCCCCAACCAAAAGTGCGGGCTGATAGAGCCCGCATTCCGGTTGGGAGTTTCACTGTTTTTTAAAAAAAAATATGCCCCTCGCAAGCGCTAGCGGCCCCGCTCCGGGAGGGAGCTCCCGGAGCGAGCAGCCATATCTCCATAGGCGCGCATGCGCAGAATGAAAAAGCGGCCTCAATTCAGGCATCTTTTCATTCTGCGCATGCGTGTGACGTCATTCAGACGCGCGCCTATGGAGATACGGCTACTCGCTCCGGGAACTCCCTCCCGGAGCGGGGCCGCTAGCGTTTGCGAGGGGCATATTTTTTTTTAAAAAACAGTGAAACCCCCAACCGGAATGCGGGCTCTATCAGCCCGCACTTTTGGTTGGGGGTATCATTTTACCCCAATAGGTGCCCTTTAAAGCCACTAAACATGCCCAGGAAACCTTTAATCTCAAAATATAAAGTTGTCCTATTGCCCTACATGTGCCCCCTTTATAGTAGTGTTGCCAAATGTAGGGGGAAAGGAGGGTAACCCCCCCAAAAAAATCGATCTTTTTCAGACTATCACCCACAATGGTAAAACACGCCACAGCGTTTTTTGGGACTTAGAAAAAATGTAACTTTTTTTTTAACCTCCTATCTATTGTATTGCACTTCGCCTGGTCTGAGCTCGCGAAGTTACGTCTAGCGGAAGTGCTAACGAACACCAAAAAGTTGATCTTAGTGAATTTGCATAATTACGATCCTTCGCCAGTGCGCAACTACGCCTGGCGAAAGGGTGCGAAGTTGCGCAAGTCTATCCACTTCGCTAGCGTAAATTCGCCAGAGACGGTGTTAGTGAATTTGCGAAGTTCCGATTTGACGTCACGTTGGCGAATTTGCGCTAGCGTTAGCCGCTTCGCGCTTTAGTGAATCTGCCCCATAGAGTTCCTGATGCCTTCGGTAGAAGTGGAATGGTGTTAAACTCTTCTCTTTCATGCCTGTGATGGTCAATAAATCTTACTTTACAGAGTGTGCGATCCTTCCTTTTTTTGATTTACATACACAACCTAAAGCAATAAGCGATTGGTGCAGGACTGTATAAGGGGTACACTAATTGGAATTGACCATTTACAGGCAGAACCATGGCAAAATATACATCTGGTTAATAATTTAAACATCTTTATTTCACAAATAATAACATAGAGGGAAAAAAGCAGTTTTTGGGAAAACGAGGACAACATTTTGATGTAAAATCAGGGAAATGCGCCCATTGAAATGCATTATTAATTGGTGGGATCACAAATAAAAAATGTAAAATGTGGGAAAACTTAAAATTGAGGTTCCACTGTATATCTTAGTGGTGATCAAGTACAAGGTACTGTTTTATTATTACAGAAAAAAAGGAATCGCTTATTAAAATTTGGTAATTTAGGCTATTGGTTGAAGTAGAGCCGTATTGTCTCCCAGTTTTTATTTTTACACTGAACTGTCCCTTTAAACTCCTTTCTGTTGTGTTCTTTAATAATTTCTATCCTGCTGAATTTCTATCCTTTCTGAAGAACAAAGATAGTGATAATCACACCCCCACCCTTCTCACCAGTCTACAAAGCTTTCTCCTCGGACTCTTCCCTCTTGAGAAAACTGCCTGCTCAGTAACC
Source organism: Xenopus borealis (assembly GCA_024363595.1). Classification (NCBI taxonomy): domain Eukaryota; kingdom Metazoa; phylum Chordata; class Amphibia; order Anura; family Pipidae; genus Xenopus; species Xenopus borealis. The sequence continues at coordinate 206,612,941 of CM044431.1, forward strand.
AGCAACTGCTTTTCCCTCACTGCACCCGGCGACACTCTCTCATTCTCGGCTCACTTAAACGCAATGAAACCAGCCAACGCTGTCCCATGATAAAATGAAGATACCCGAAGGAATTTCTTTGCAGTCCATCATTTTTTGTCTTGTTTCAGAAACTGCAAATCAATCTATTAAACTGAGCACAAATGCAGCATAGGAATGAAAATCTGTATTAAGGGACCATTCTGTTTGTAATTCACTTCTGTTATGACAATTGACAATGCGGATCATTTTTTCAACACTTGGCCCATGGGCAGTTACCTATAGCAAACAATTTGTGATTAGATTTTTAAAGCCAGTTGCAAGTAGGGATGCTCCGAATCCACTAATCTGGAAACGGCCGAACCCCCGAATTCTTTGCAAAACATTTAGGGGTGGGATGGAAAAAACATTTTTTACTTCCTTTTTTTGTGACAAAAACATCACGCAATTTCTCTTTTCACCCTAATTTGCATATGCAAATTAGGATTCGGTTTGTATTCGATTCGGCAGACGAAAAAGGCCGAATCCTGGACAAATCCCGAACCGTATCCTGGATTCTGTGCATCCCTAGTTGCAAGTAATGCAATGCATGCAGCAATTTGATTGATTACATGGGTTACCGCCCATGGGCAAATTTGCCCAGTGTTGACACATGTATTTTAGTTTTGCAGACAGGGCCGTATCTGCCATAAAGGCACCTATGGGCCCGTGCCTAGGGCAGTAGCCTTAGGGTGCCTAAATGTTAAATAGAAATATCACAGGACAGACAGGCCCTCTGCATGCACCAATCACTAGGAGAAGGGGACAGGCTAAGTTCACTTGCCTGGGGCAGCAGCAGAACTAAACACAACCCTTTCTGCAGGTCAGTAGTTTGCCACTGAACTGGTTGCTATGTTTTTGGTTGCTTAAAGGACCATTAACATCAAAAAAACTAAATTGTTTTAACGTAATAAAAATATAAAACAGTGTTGCCCTGCACTAGTAAAACTGGTGTTTTTGCTTCAGAAACACTACTATTGTTTATATAATTAAGCTGCTGTGTAGCCATGGGAGCAGCCATTCAAAGGAGAAAAAAAACACAATGGTGTTATCTGTTATCCACTATTTAACCTGTGACACATAGCCTTTTATTGATTTCTGCCACTGCTAATCAGCAGCTTGTTTATATGAACTATAGTAGTGTTTCTGAAGCAAACAGATCATTTTACCAGTGCAGGGCAACACTACATAATATTTTCATTACTTTAAAACTTTTTCATTTTTTGGTGTTACTGTCCCTTTAACAGAGAAAGCCCACACTCTGTATGGGAAACAATAGAATTTTTCAAACAACTGAACCCTATTGATTGCTGTGATTGAGTTTTGCTAGCGAGGGCAGTCAGGTTTGGCCACTTTTTATTATTATGCACATGTGTGCCCCAGCATGCCCATCCTCTCGTTGCAGGGTCATAGCACTCAGTTGGGTGCACTGCTTTGGAAACTACTATCATAGTAATAGTAACATAGTAAGCTTGGTTGAAAAAAGACAAATGTCTATCAAGTTCAACCTTTTTTGTTTATCATTTCCACTGGGCTCTGGTAGAAACGACTTGTATGTGATAGGTGCCCTTTAAACACTAGTTACTAGAATCAATAACTGGTTAATATTACACATTCTACTCACTATATTGATGTCATACAGCAGTGATCAGGGGTGTAATTACAGAGGAAGCAGACCCTGCGGCTGCTGGGTCCCCCAGGAGGTATGGGGACCACATGATAGCCTAATTCATTATCAATTTCAATAATAATTGGTAAAACAGGTCAACCACTAGACATTTTGTATGCCTAAAAAAATGTTGTGGGGCCCAGTAATCTCTAGTTACATCACTGGCAGTGATAGGTGGATAACACATTTTCAGGAGAAATCTCCAGTGCCAACCTCTTTCATTCTCATTCCACTAAGGATAATAGCAATGCTATCATATTATGTTCTTATGTAACTCTGGGAGTCACTCTGGGAACTACAATAACATCAGAAAATACTTAGGAATGGTCTGTGAAAGTATTTAGGAAGAGCACGCAGGGGCGGGGTGCGTGAAATCAGTCATCGGATCTGAAGAGACACATGAAAAGGGCAATTAAATAAGAAACCACGAAAACAGCTAGAGAAGAGCAAAGAGTTCTGTTCCTGTAACCTATAAGCAAAACAAGGAAAATGAGGGTGAGGGGTAGGCATTGGGAAATATAAAATATGTTGTTTCTTTCTCTTTCCAAGTTTATATACAAGAATTCAATCCCCCAGTGAGTTTGCACATGGGAGAGTGACAGTTACCCAGCAATTCCCTCTGTCTTCTATATGCCCCAGTTATGTCATTTAGCTTAGAGCTGTCAAACCAAAGGCTGTAGTGACAAGCTTGGAGCTGAAGTTGAACAAGAGCTTTGGCTTTGCAGACTGGACATGCCTGATTAAACTAAATAACATCTGTCTTCTCCATATGCCCCAATGCAAGATTTTTTTTATTTTCTGACCAACAAATGGAAGATTCTATGTAAAGATGTCCCAAGTGGACTACTCTCAGCAAGCGTTCCTCTCTATAATAGGTCCCTTTGAGTTTTCTTGGTTCCTGTAGTACTACAGGAGGTCAAGATTTGCCACTTAACATTCCCAGCACTTCCAGAGAGGATGGTAAGGTACAAAAGTAGAGGCTACATTAGAGTCACGTCACATGCTAAGGCCAAAGGAGGTTCAGCCAGACAAAGAAACACAGAGAGGCTCTGACAAGAGAGACCTCCATCATGCAGTCAACCCTAGCAAGGGCTCCTGAATACCTAAACAGGCTTCAAGTGCATGTTGCATTCTCTTGCTCTTTGGATACAGATTTAAAGGTGTAAAGATAGCCATAGATGTAGAGATCCGCTCATGTGGTGATGTCGAGTATCCTATGCCCACATTGAGGTTGGCGATAATGGACTGATCCGATCATGGCCCTAGGGTCCAACGTAATAATAATGCATCTGTGAATTGATGCAGCCATGATTAAATAGGATTTTTTAGCCTGCCCAAGATCGATCCGATAAACCCTTTGGATGGCCCCACACACGGGCCAATAAACTGCCAATTCAGCCTGTCACATACAGTGGTCAGTGTGTAAATGTAATAGATGTAGTTATTTGTGAGCTCAGATGTGGTAGATGGTTTGCTCATTTACTGGAGATATCCCATTGTCATCGTAAAATTGATACATCATTGTATATTCCTAAGAGGATGGGAGGGGTCAGGGTGAGTGATCAAGGGCACAAAGTGGGGGTCATTTATCAACAGTGCGTAAATTTGCCCTTGGGCAGTAACCCATGGCAACCAATCAAACCAACATAGATGCTTTTATTTTTCAACCTACAGCTGCCTGAATAAGGCCACTGTTGATAAATGAGCCTAAGTAAGTCCACGGAACAAATAAAGCTTTATAGAGTAGGACCATTGTATCTAAATAATGGCCAGGGCTCTGGAACCAATAAAAGAGAGTTGTTTGTTTGGGGTATTCCACCCCCTTCTTTTGTGCTGTAATATACAGAAAAAAACCTGCACCTATTTCCAGGCTGTCTATAGCCTTTGACAGGCATAGGCCCCCTCAGCTGTAGTTGAACACCTATCCCCCTCTCCTCGTACCTATTGCTTGTCTATCAGGCACTACTGTGTGCAGGGCCCCAACATCGCTCTCAAATCTAATGTCTAATCCAAATTTAAAGTGGGACCAATGTATTGCTGTGTATTACATAATCGTTTTTAATCATTTGGCATCTTTCTACATTTCAAAGTTATCATCTATAAACCACAGTGCCTCTGCAGGATTCTTCTTTAATCGACAGTACAGAGTGTGTGCGTGTGTTTTTAAAGAGGCAGACCTAGTTCTTGAATTCAAGATCTGGTAGCCCTGGATGATAATGCTGCATTGTTGGAACTTGTAAGAAAAAAATAACACCCTACCAATCCACACCAAGGTTACACTTTATTCAAACTCCATCAATCTGAAGGCACATGATAGTCGACTTATAATTCTATGCTTTTTCTAGTGTTAGTATGCCATTTGTTTTTAGGGTTTTTCTTTGTTCCTGCCTTCTAATGTGCATTGTATATAATAGGTGAAAGGTCTTTTCAATGTCATTCATTCCCTTTCTTTATCAAGAGCAGAATTGGGCCGGTATGAATTCAACTATCCAATGAACATGGCAAGTGCCAGTCTGTGCGTCAATTCTTGCACAAATTTATTTCCCACTGCTTTGCCTTACTTTGCTGCTGAAAACAGAAGGAATGAGCTCACCAAGTGCTGGGTATTCCCACAGTCACACATCAAATACATGAAAATCCCATATTCAGAAATGTGCTCTTGAGTGCCCTTGTGGAATTCCCATCATGTCATTAAAGCTAAAATGCTGAGGATCCGCATTCAGGTTCCAGGGGAGTATATATTTCATGGCATTGCCATGGTTTCTTTACAACTGTGGGCTTGATGGTAGGGCACAAAGGTTCAGATTGATTTACATGTTTAACTCAGTATGACAAACTGAAAAGTAAGACCAAACTTGAAAACATCTCCAGTTTTTATATACAGTACTTCACTGGGATAAAAAATACATGACTGGACCCCCATGCAGCAACTAGTGCTTTGTAAATCTTACCCCATAGATGTTATAATGTGATCAAGGTTTCAATCACTAAACACAAATGTGTGGTTAAAAAGATGAAGACAATTTAAGCCACAACCCCAATGTTTTGGTCATGAATTAATTTTCTCAAAGAGGCCCCCAGATCTAGACCTTCACTGTAGGCTGGAGATAGAGTAGCTGACCTAGGTTTTGAAAAATTGGTCTAATTGGGAGGTTTGGTTCTCCCATCATAAATTGCTGGTGTTGGGACCTCAAATATTCTGAAAAGACTTGGTAGACCTGATATTTCCCATACACTCGAATGCTCTATTGGGAATTCTCTGGCAGTGCTACACTTCAGTCATTGGCAGAAGGTCTGATTATGAGATAAGACTTGGATGGTGTAGATCAAGTGGATTGGAGTGGGAAGTCCTCATAGGGTAGAACAGAGATATGGACAATTTGGCACCAAAGCACCACTATGTCATGTCCGGTGCCCTGCAAACTTCCTGTCACTTGATCTTTAAATCTGGACTATAACTAAACAAACTAAACTGTAACAAGGCAAACACAGCCAGAGCCATGTATTTATGAGTAGTTCAGCAAGCCATATTGCCTCTGCATATTTTTTTTTTTTGTTTGGAAAATAAAAAATAGATTGATTTTCTACTATGTGAGTTGCCAGATATAGAAGACCTTTATTAAAATTATTAACAATAAATGCAATAGATTAATGGTATAATGATATGGTCATAGTAATTATGATAAAAATATAGATGGAATTGTAAGGTGTAGAAAATGTACTTTGCAGCCAGAACAACTTAAGCACAGACTGTTCATAAAGCAGAGCTGCTACTGCCTTGAATTAAGGTGCTAGATTGTAATTAAACACAATTTGGGCAATTCCAGATTCATGAAAGTGTGCGGTGTTAATGAGAAACCAGAAATACCGGGCTAAGATCCTCAGCTTGGCTAACCTAACAAAAAGTGAGCTTTGCATGTGCAAAACACGCAATACATGCATAAAACATTATTTTTTTCGCTGAATATATCTACATTTTATTCTAGAGAATTCTTTGCATACAAATGATTAAATAACACTACTAAAAAGCAGCTAAATTGGAGATATGTCATATGTGAATATTTTTATTTTAGGGAGCAATTATTCCATCTAGATGACTGTACAGGAAACAAACTGTAAACATCACTAGCCATATTTTAATAAGCAAATTATGTTCAAGTGTCTTTCTGTGGAAATGTGATACTATGCAAGAGAGTTTTTCATATTGCAAAATTTTTCCTCTTCATCAGGAAAATTGTGTCTTGCTTGACAAATGGATGCATTTTTTAATTATTAATTTTTGGATATTTCTTCAAAGAGTTTATATAAAATTTTTCCGGTGCTTTTGTTTTGTATTGAATTTGAAAATAGATTACAGGGAATGGGTAAAGGTGGTGAGTTTTCAGGCAAGTGACAGTTGGGGCCCAAGAGCAGGAGTGCCCCAGCCATAAGACATCCAGGACAGGATGGAGCGGAAGCTGGAATAGGCAGAGCAGGATGGAATGGAAGCTGGAGTAACATAGTAAGTTAGGCTGAAAAAAGACTCACGTCCATAAAGTTCAATCTTTTTAACTTTTTTTTTTTTTATTTTAACTGCCTAACTGCTAGTTGATCCAGAGGCGTTTCGCGCTATTGGGCGCTTCATCCTCTGATGAAGCGTCCAATAGCGCGAAACGCGTCAGGAGGGAGTGGCTAACACAGTTAGGCAGACAGAGGGGTAACACTGCACTGTGGATTTTGTGATAAAGATGTATATGTGAATATTATTATTTTTTCTGTGTTTGCACAATAAATGTTTTTTCAGTATGAGGCTGCACACCTTTTGTATATGATTTAAAGTTTTCCAGATAGTGGATCTTTTTGTAATTTGGATCTTCATACCTTAAAGGGGTGGTTCACCTTCAGGTTAACTTTTAGTATGTTATAGAATGAACAATTCTAACCAACCTTTCAATTGGTCTTCATTATTTATTTTTTATAGTTTATGAATTATTTGTCTTCTTCTCCTGACTCTTCTCTATTGCTTTCAATGGGGGGGGGGGGTCACTGACACCCTCAAAAAACAAATCCTCTCTAAAGCTGCTACTTTTTATTATTCATCTTTATTTCCTACCCTATCCTATTAATATTCCATATTCTCATTCAAATCAATGCATGGTTGCTAGGGTAAATTGGACCATAGCAACCAGATTGCTGACACTGCAAACTGGAAAGCTGCTAAATAAAAAGCTAAATAACTCAAAAACCACAAATAACAAAAAATGAAAACCAATTACAAATTGTCTCAGAATACCACTCTCTACATCATACTGAAAATCAACTCAAAGGTGAACCCTTTAAGTCTACTAGAACATCATGTAAACATTAAATACACCCAACAGGGTGGTTTTGCTTCCAATGAGGATTAATTATATCTTAGTTGGGATCAAGTACAAGGTACATCTTTATTGTTACAGAGAAAAAATAAATAATTTTTGAAAATTTTTTGGATAAAATGGAGTCTATTGGAGATGGCCTTTCTGTAATTCAGGATAATGGGTTTCCGATTAACTGATTCCATATGTGTATCATAAAATACATAGAATAGCATGTACTGGTATGGGGGGGGAAACAAATGGGTTAATTTAAAGACGTGCCTGTGGACATATTACATAGTTTTCCCCTCCAAATCAAAAAAGAAAAATAAAGTACTATCTTTATAAGGTCTAGACAAAAAAATCTGTGTGGGAGTGTTCAGTCTCCAGTAAGAATAAAAGGAAACCTGAATTGTTAGGTCCTTTCCTCTCCATACTGTACCTGCTAGTTGGAACATCTATGGAATAAGCCAAAGATGTGATTCCTTTTAAAGGTTTGGAGCATGTTTCTGCTAATTCTCTCCTGGATTTCTCAGAAATACAAATACCATCAATGCACAATAAACACCACTTGCCTCCTTCGGAGGTGTACTTTTTTAAGAACATGCATTTCGCTACCAATACCCTAATCCTAACCTCTGATATAGTGCCTGTGCACAGAATGCATCCAACCAACAGCAATTTTACTGTTACATGGTGTTATATGCTAAGCAACTGATTATAAACATGCCTTTAACATGATATGCTGAAAATTATTTAAAGGCAAATGATCAGTAGAACAGAAGGAGAAGACTCTATTTTGTTTATTTTCCAGCTTTGACCAATGTATTTAAAGGGTCTGAGGGACTCTGGCATTTTATTTGTGTTATGTTGCTAGCTATATGCTATTATCATTATCTGTTATTTATATAGTGGTGACACATTCCAGAGTGGTTTATAGAGATTAAACAACATCAACGTCAGTCTCTGCCCTAGCAGAGTTTCCAATCTAAGGTCACATACACTACTATGGTCAATTTTATCAGTAGTCAGTTAAAGGAGACATCTTGGGCCAGATTCAATTCAGTGAGATAAGGGTTTATCATGTGAAGTCATGGATGAGGTTCAATTTGAGAGGCAATTTAATTCAGAAAAGATTATTTCACTGTGTATTACATGAAAAGTAAAAGTCTAAGCAAAAAACTGGAACTGAATTTGGAGAAAAGTTTTTTTCTCCTCTAATTGAATCTCGTCAATGACTTTTCACGTGACAAACCACAATATTGCTTTTTCTCACTGAATTGAATCTGGCCCATTGTGTGAAAACAAGAATTTGCCAGTGCATTATATTCTTTTAAATAGAGACGGAAAAAAGTAGTGTTTCAGGAACCAATCAGCAGCTATGCTGACCTTATAGGGAATGGAAGCCTCTGCTTGTGTGACTGCAGGGCTGTGATTGGCTGTCCCCTTCCAACCGTGCTTCTTGCAGGGACAGGCCAGGACTGGAAATCTGTGGGTTCTGGCAAATGCCACAGGGGCTGCTATAAGGTCCCATAGAAAATCAGTATTTAGTGGGCTGGTGGGGGCTGTTTGGGCATCTGTGTGGGCTGATTGGGCCTCTGTGTACCTGAAATGCCAGGGCCTATTTTAATTCTCAGTCTGGACCTCAGCAGGGACCATGGATCATTTGAAACAAGGAGAGGGATCTATAGGGGGATCCAATAAAGAAGATAATGTTTTGGCCAAAGAAAAACCTACTTCATATAGATTAGCAGGTTTTCACTTATCCTATATGTCTCCTTTAGCCTGTCTGTATGTTAGAGTGTGGGAGGAAACTAGATTAACCAGAAGATTGAATAGAACATGCAATTTTAATTCTTTGGCCTGATGAAGATTCTTTCTGTAAAACCAACTATCAAGGTTGTTTCCAACAAGGCAAATTGATTATTATTTTTTATTATTATTATTAACATGTATTTCTATAGCGCCAACTTGTTGCGTAGCGCTGTAAATTGAATGTGATTATACAACCAAATCACATGAATTACATATATAGAACATAAAGAGTTACATACATCACAATAAATATGGAGTTACTGTGCATGCATCACAATAAATACTGGTACAGGAGGTGAGGAAGGCCCTGTACAGAAAAAGCTAACGGGAAGGGAGTGATACACAAGGTGTGGGAGAGGGCAAGATCAGAGTAAAGTGGGTGAGAGATGTAGTAATGTAAGCGGTATTGCATTGAGTGGTTAACAGTGAGGGTAGGCTTCTCTAAAAAAGTGGGTTTTTAGAGATTTCTTGAGAGCTGAAAGATTGGGAGAAAGTCGGACAGACCGTGGGAGAGAATTCCAGAGGAGGGGTGCAGCTCTTGCAAAGTCTTGAATGCGAGCATGTGAGGAGGTAATGAGAGAAGAGTTGAGTAGCAGGTCAGTAGAGGAGCGTAGTAGGTGGTTGGGTGAGTAAATGGAGATTAGTTCAGAGATGTAGGGAGGGGCAGAGTTATGAAGTGCTTTGAATGTCAGGGTCAGTAATTTGAATTTAATTCTGAAGGGGAGTGGAAGCCAGTGCAGGGATTGGCAGAATGGTATGGCAGAGGAGGAGCGGTTGCTGAGGTGTATAAGCCTAGCAGCAGTGTTCATTATGGACTGGAGAGGTGAGAGTTTCTGGAGGGGAAGGCCAATTAAGAGAGAGTTACAATAGTCTAGACGCGATATGATAAGAGAGTGAATAAGAATTTTGGCAGCGTCTGGGGTGATAAATGATCGTATTTTGGATATGTTCCTTAGGTGGAAGTGACATGACTTAACAAGTGACTGGATGTGAGGAGTGAATGTCAGGGCAGAATCTAGGATAACCCCAAGGCACCGGGCCTGGGGAGATGGGGTGATAGTGGAATTGTTAACTACGATGGATACTTCTGGGATGTTAGTGGTGTTAGTTGGAGGAAAAAGAACCATTTCTGTTTTGGAGAGGTTTAGTTTAAGGTAGCGTTGTGACATCCAAGTAGAGATAGCAGACAGGCAGGAGGAGACACGAGTTAGGAGTTCAGGGTTAAGATCAGGAGAGGAGAGATAGATCTGAGTATCGTCAGCGTAGAGGTGGTAGTGGAACCCATACGAGCTGATTAATTTGCCGAGGGAGGAAGTATATAGAGAAAATAATAGGGGTCCCAGGACAGAGCCTTGAGGAACCCCGACAGAGAGAGGTAGGGGGGAAGATGCTACTCCATTGTAGGAGACACTGAAGGAACGATTGGTGAGGTAGAAGGAAAACCAGGATAGGGCTGTGTCACGAAGGCCGAGCGAATGGAGGGACTGGAGGAGGAGAGGGTGATCTACAGTGTCAAAAGCAGCTGAGAGATCAAGCAGAATTAGTAGTGAGAATTTTTTGTTGGCTTTAGCTGTTAGAAGGTCATTAGTTAGACGGGTCAGAGCAGTTTCAGTCGAGTGTTGCGTTTTAAAACCAGATTGTAAGGGGTCCAGCAGGTTATTGTCAGAGAGGAATGAGGTTAATCAGTTGTAGACTAGGCGCTCAAGTAGTTTAGAGATGAAAGGTAGCAGAGAGATAGGTCGGAGGTTGTCAAGATTAGAGGGATCAAGAGAGGGTTTTTTCAGAATGGGGGTGACAAGAGCATGTTTTAGTTGGGAATAGTCCAGTTGAGAGCAAGAGATTAAATAGATGAGTTAGGGCTTTAATAAGACACGGGTCGGTATTGCGGAGAAGTTTTGAAGGAATTGGATCAAGTGGGCAGGTGGTAAGGTGAGTGGAGGCCAAAAGTTTTGAGACTTCCTCATCAGTACTGGGAGTGAAGCTCATTTCAGGCAGTCCAGATAGTTCAGGAGATTAAAGGCCCAGCAAGTATCATTCCCATTGCATAGTATATGAATTATGCAAAAATGATTGAATTCATTTCAAATGCAAAGTAAAGGAACACAGAATGATATTGGCACAGAAGAAATAGTTCCCTGTGTAGATTGCTATGCAGCTGCCTGACATACATGGGATCATTAAAGTAAGTAAAAGAGCTTTGAACCAAACTACTAAGTCAAAGTTAAGTCAAGATGATCACAGGCCTAGAAATAAAGAGGGCGGCCATTGCTTTCAGAAGATAGCCACCAATGAGCAAAGCAATAAGCCTAAACAGAGACAAAGAAAAACCCTTAGTAATATAAATATAGACTAGTGATGGGCGAATCTCCCGCGATTCGCTTCGCCGAAAAATTCGCGAATTTGTAGAGAAATTCGCGAATCGTCGGAAAATTCGCGAAACGAGTCGCGGGCCGATTTTGTCGCACGTCGCGTCAACTTTGTCGCGCGTCGCGTCAACTTTCGCGTCAACAAAAATGACGCGCGACTGACGCGCGACTCGTTTTTCGGTGAATTTTCGCCAAGCGAAATTTCGCTGGTGATTCGCAAATTTATTCCCCAGCGGCGAATCGCGGGAATTCGCCGCGAATTCGACCTAGGCGAATAAATTCGCCCATCACTAATATAGACAGCTGCAATACAAAACTGACCACAAGTAGGACAATCAGCCTGAAGGATTTAGTCATTTTCTACCAAAATGGCTCCTTATGTAGCTGTTTCTTAGTCAGCTGAACTGAGCGATCGATGAAAAGAGAGCGCACATGACAGTACAGTAGGTAGGAGGTAGGTGGATGTGCTCCCTAACTGATGCATCTGAGTAGAAATTAGAGGGTGTCTATTATATACATATATATTTATATACCCATTTACCCCAGTCTGCCCCACATAAATACAGTGCTGAGCAATGAGACCTAATATATCTTTATATTTTACGTTACTGGTATGGGATCCATTATCAGGAAAAATATTTTACAGAAAGTTTCAAACTACAGGCAGGCCATCTCTCAGACTCCATTTTAATAAAATATTTCACATTCTTGAAAATAATTTCCTTTTTTACTGCAATTTAACAGTAAATTGATCCCAACTAGGCTGTCATTAATCCTTATTGGAGGCAATCTAATAATATTCTAATTAATTAATGTTTAAATGTTTTTTTAGTAGACTTATCGTATTCAGATACAAATTACTAGTGATGAGCGAATCTGCAAAATAATTTGTGAAATGCTGAAAAATTTGCGAAACGCTTTGAAGTCAGTGGGTGTCAACTTTTTTTATGCTTGTGACAATTTTTCTCGTTCCAAATGCATTAAAGTCAATGGATGTTTTTTATGTTGAAAACGCTAATTATTACAAATTTTGATGAAATGGAGTCTGTTGGCACTTTCTGGATAATGGGTTTCCAGATAATGGATCCCCTATCTGTATAAATATATATCAATATACAGAACTGGTAATTTGATTCAAAGGCGAGGCGCACACTTTGATACATGGGATCCCTGAACTCCATTATGCAAAATGCAAACCTCCAAACTATTTATAGGTTCTTTTATTTGGAATGCTTGGAAACTTTTCATAATTTGAATTTCTATACTTTACACTTGGTAAAAATCATTTGAATAAACCCAACAGGAAAGTATTGCCACCAATGGGCTAGATTCAATTCAGTGAGAAAATGTCATGGATGAGCTTCAGTCTGAGAAAAATGTATCTCACTGTTTATAAAACTCTGTTGAAGTCTACGGGGAAAAAAATGGAACTGAATTTGGAGAAATTTAATCTGTACCGAGGGATGGGCGAATTTATTCGCCAGCAGCGAATTCGCAGCAAAATCCCACGATTCGCCGCCGGCGAATAAATTCACGAAACACCAGCAAAAATTCGCCTGGCGAAAATTCGCCCCAAAAAAAAACAAGTCACGCGCCGAAAACGCAGTGACGCACGTCATAAAAGATGCGACGAAAACGACGCGCGTCAAAAACGAGACGTGCGCCGTTTTGCTAATTTTTCACTAGAAATTCGCGAATTTTTTTAGCGAAGCGAATCTGCCTAGTTCCCCAACACTATCTGTAACATGACTTTTCACATCATAAACCGAGAGATGACTTTTTCTCACTGAACTGAATCTGGCCCTTTATGGATGTAAGGACTCACCCTGGTGGTCTAGTGGGCAGTGGGGTCCACGGCCGCTCCTTTGGCGTGGACACCTGCTGCGCTGCTCCTGCTTCCTCCTCTGCATGGTCCTTAGTGCGAGCGGCGCGCACTTCTGGGTTTTAAAGGCGCATGCATGCTGACGTGATTATGCAATGGAAAGAAAATTCAAGAGTTTAAAAGAACAGTTCGGCCTTTTACCAGTGCCCATTATAGATTCAGTTTTCTGAGTTCCTGGTGCCTGTGCTGTTTTGTCTGTGACTCTATCTGATTCCTGTTGTGACCCCTGCCTGATTCTGACTACTCCTGACTTCTGCATCCTGACCCTGCCTGTTATCCGACTCCGAGTCTGCCTGATCCTTCTGCTTGACTACCTGGTTTGACCTTGGCCTGTTCCTGACTATTCTGCACTGTAATCCAGTTTTGACCTTTGCCTGTCTGACTCCACTTGAACTCTGCCTGACCCGGCCTGTCTGACTACTTATCTGCCTTGTCTTGTCCTGTGACCTTCTGCCCTAAGTACTTTGCTTACATTTCTGCTCCTTTGCTAGCCACAACTTTTCGCTTTGCACCTCTCGTTAAGTCCAGGTGGCATCTGAGTAAGGTGAGGGCTCCTCCCGAGGCTAAAGGCGGTCACACTACTGGTGAAGCACGAGCCGAGAGCAGGGTGCTTGGCATCTGTTCTGGTTTGGGTGCAGACCGTGACAATGGATTTATGCTACTTAGTTACCTTCAGGTACAAGCTACTGTTTTATTATTACAAAGAGAAAATAGAATTACAATTTGCTTAAAATGTACTGGCACGTCATTCTGAGCTTTTTACTTTACACCCCTGCCTGTGCCACAAGTTACATAATATCCCAGAGTCTTTCATTGTGTTGCCTTATGTTGTTGTTTGGAAGTTATAGCAATGTCATAACCAGGCTGGCAATTTGAAGCATTTTATGAGCTCATTAGTGTCATTTTATCGTCTTCCAGCTGGATTTAGTTCAATATATTTACTTATTATTACTTTGAGAGTACTTCGTACAAGTTTTAATTTTATTTAAATGGGGAAGGCATTAGCCGGAGGGTGATACATCAGCACTTTCCGCAGTTTATAGCAAGTTTAAAGACCTCTTTGCTCAACAGAAACCACTGAAATATTTTGCCAACAGAAATTCGGAGGTTGCACATAAATGTTTGACAACAAGACCGCAATGATAAAATGAAGCCATTAAGCCGCAGCCCTGGAAATGAATGCAAACATCATTGATCATTCCCATTTTCATTTAGGAACTTTTTGTGCTGGTAAATGTGCTGAGCGAGGAACATAAGAGCAGACCTGGCAGAGTCGGTCAGCACGGGGCACAATTATAACCAATGCTCAGCTTTTCCTGCACGTCACTGGATCATTCCAAGCAGAAAGCTTGCTAACTAACCCCAAGTGAATGCTACATTTATTTCCGCTCTCCAGTCCTTGATCCCTAACAAGAAACATTAAATATTCATAGAAACCAAGGTATGGGATCAGTTATCCAGAAACCTTTTATCCAAAAAGCTCTGAATTACCCATAGAATCCATTTTATCCATATAATCCCATTTGTTCTGTACTAATAAAACAGTACCTTGTACTTGATTCAAACTAATATATAAATAATCCTTATTGGAAGCAAAACCAGCCTATTGGGTTTATTAAATGTTTACCAGATTTTATAGTAGATTTAAAGGGGACCTGTTACCCAAAAAAATCATTTCAAATCCTATTTTATTGCATTACTCAAGCCAAATACACTTTAATTACACTATATAAATTATTTGAACCTTGTTTGCTTTGTTCTGGGAATTCATAATTATAGCAAGCAGGCAGGAGCCATTTTGTGGACACTGTTATTAAGACAAGCCTTGTATCATCTCAGAATCTTGTTTGTGCACCAGAATGGGGGACCTGATGTCCATCCCTATGCACTGGTTACACAATTATATGGATAAGAGGGGCGGGGGGTGGAGTGCAGTGACATCTAGTAAGTGCTAAATGGAAAGTGAAAGTAATTGCCCAATGCTGGCCATAGACGTAAAAATTACTATCTTTTTTGGAAAATATCTTTCCAAAAAAGATTGTTAGTTTCAACACACACGTGTAGAGCTGAATCGTCAGATATACACGTAGAAACAATAGAATTCTACCTGTTTCTGATGATTCAGCACTGACAATGGGCGATGTTAATGGTGCCTCGGATTAAAATTTTCCATCCAGCCTGATCAACTATATTGGTCAGCTCATTTCCCACCATACACGCACCGAATATCGTATGAAATTATCTGTGCGTCTATGGCTACCTTAAGACATAGAGAAGGGGCAGACTATATAAGATTGACAGATGCAATTTTTAAATGTGTTTACAACAGATATGATTGCTTTAATAAAAAAAAAATTTGGATGTTTAATTTGAAAAGGACTTTTATTATACAGATTTTTATGTCTGGGTGACAGGTCCCCTTTTATGGGCACCAATAATAACTAAAATCATTTACTAAGTGAAACTATGTGAAAGTTCAAGAAATCTGATTTATAAAACAGTTAAAATTGTTTGTATAATGTAAATCATAAGCTCACTATACCTTCTGCAAAATCTCCCCTATCTCCATTGCAGTTCTAGTTGAGGCAGGCATCTTGGATTTCACTGGCTCCTCCTACCTATATCTTCCCAGCCAACTGCAGCTCTGAAATCTCGCACGTGCTCAGTTGAAATTTATTGATTGCTTATTAAACCTTCTAGGCTATTTTAAAATCTGCCAAAACGGCTGTGTTAATGCTGTTCAGTAGTGCTGCCACCTTCTGGCAGTTAGTGTGTGCCCTTCATTTGCATAATGGCATCACCAGCAGGGGACATCTAATAGAGGAGTTTACTAATGCTAGGAATTCTGGGTAGAATACTCAGGGCAGTGCTACAATCTGAGCATGCTCGTGAACTCATTTGCATGTTATAGTCACAGTATGGACTCCCTCAGTGAAAGAACCCATTTGACAAAGTATGGGATTTTATGTTGTTTAATTAAATATGTTTAGGTTATACTGGTCAGGTTGTTAACATGTGTTTGATTTTGGCTGTGATTGGTGCCCTTTGAAGATCCAAATAACCTAAAGATCCATTATCCAGAATGCCCCAGTTCCTGAGCATTCTAGATATCATAGGACATATGGCTTTGCTGTTACCTAATAAGTACAGGTTGCAGCACAGGCTTCTTTGCATATATATAACATAGAGCACCTTGTGTTGAATATATAAACAGACGTAACCCTCAGATATAAACTGTAATAACGTGCATCAAAGGGGCAGACAGCATCAAGAGAATGGAATGGTTTCTGAGTAACTAAACATTCCACCTATTTACAATGAATGGGCCACACAGCAAGCCGCTAGCTGCATTAATGAAGTGAATAGAATGAAGCTGGGAAATCAGGCATCTGATACCCTTTGGCTATTTCATCTGCTCACATCTCATGTTGTGTTACACTTTCAGTTAAATGTATTATATTCTAATCCTGCATAACCCATTCACATTAAGCAAAAATGAGCTGTGCTAAGGCAAGACCTTCACCACCTGCTTTCTTGGGTTATTACTGTGCTAGCTCGTTCACTAACATCACAAAATTAACATGCATGTAGAGCCATGGTTAGACTTTTTTCCTTCAAGTTCTCTTTAGAACAGTTGTCCCCATCCTTTTTTTTTTTTTGTACCCAGTCAGATGTAAAAGGTTGGAGAGCAACAAAAGCATGAAGCATGTTTCTGTGGGTTACTTTTATGGGCTGTGATTGACTATTGGTGGCCCCTATGTGGACTGACAGCCTACAGGAGACTCTGTTTGGCAGTGCATCTGATTTCCAAGCAAACAAAACATACCTTAAATCCAGGAATTCAAAAATAAGCACCAGTTTTGAGGCCACTGGGAGCAACGTCTAAGGGGTCATAGAGCAACATGTTGCTCACAAGCTACTGATTGGGAATCACGGTGTTAGAGGTTCAAACTTTGTTCATAAAAGGGTTATAAATCTTGGGTCCTCTAGCAAGGGTCTGGGAGATTGAAATATCTTGCATGTTCCTAGTGCTGCACACTTCTCTGATGTTCCTTGGATCTTTTGGAGACTTTTATCTCTTGGGTATATATATATATATAT
>CM044431.1:206643714-206684310 GCA_024363595.1 Xenopus borealis
ATATGGTTTTTGTGTGAAAGAGTGGAAGGGTGTGTGTGTTTATATGCTCGGTTTTAATTTGGAGGGGTTGAACTTGATGGACTTTGTCTTTTTTCAACCCAATTTGACTATGTAACTATGTAACTATCTGCAGGATGGAATCTATATACTGAAGCCTGTTCTATCCAAAGGACCAATCAGAATATGATTGTTGTGAACTAACACAAATAACATTACAACTGACTTGAATGAATAACAAGATGTAAACTGTATTGTAACCAAGTGCATCCAATATGGTATAGGTGCAGATACCATCCCATTAGGCATTATGAACACAGTTTACCAATATTTCAGCTACTAAGGAAGAGACCCCACTGTAAAATAAAATGTCATTTATTCATAAATAACCTTTAGGTTGGCATTGTAAGTACAGGTATGGGACATGTTATCCAGATAGTTCAGATAATGGAACTTTCCATAATTTGGATCTTCATATCTTAAGTGTACTAGAAACCCATGTAAACATGAAATAAACCCAATAGGCTGTTTTTGCTTCAAATAAGGATTAATTATATCTTAGTTGTAATCAAGTGCAAGATACTGTGTTATTATTACAGAGAAAAAGGAAATCATTTGAAAATTTTGGATCATTTGGATAAAATTGACTCTATTGGAGATGGCCTTTCCATAATTGGAGCTTTCTCGATAACAGGCTTCCAGATAATGGCTCCCCTACTTGTACATTCTACATTTTACTCAGTTGCAGGATGTTTCCACTTTGTAGCGTTCCTGGGTAGAAACTGGCAAATAAGGTACTGTATAACATTAATAAAAAGAAACATTATGCATTTAGGCAAAAAACAATGTTAATGTAAGGAAAATAGTAAAGGAAACAGTGTTGGGGGCCTCCTTAATTGCAAAGGCTTTGGGTGTTACTGTGGATAACAGCCTTGTTACTCTAGGCAGTGCCAGTAAGTGTCTGCTAAAGATATTACAATACTCCTTGGGCATGCTTATGTTTGTGGACAAAGAACTGGGGATTCAATTGGCAAATGACAAGGGGCTCAGTCTTAACACTGTAGAAAAGGTATTGTCATTAGAGCAGTGATCCCCAATCCCCACTTGTGAGAAACATGTTGCTCTCCAACCCTTGGCTATCGCTCCCAGTGGCCTCAAAGGAGGTGAAGAATGTGCTTACTTTTGAATTACAGGCTTGGAGGCAAGTATTGGTTGCATAAAAACCAAGTATAGTGCCAAACCAAGCCTCCTGTAGGCTACCAGTCCGCATAAGGGCTACAAAATAGTCACACACTGGCCTTATTTGGTAACCCCTGGAATTTTGCTCATGCTTGTGTTGCTCCTGGTAAAAAAAAGGCTGGGGCTCCCCCATTGGAGCAATGGAAATGGAGCATTGATGAGACTGTGTGGAGCTCTGTTTCTGTGGCAGATTCCCTTAAGACAGGGGTGTCCAATCTTTTGGCTTCCCTGGGCCACAGTGTAAAAAGAAAAAATGTCTGGGGCCGCACATGAGACACACAAACACTTCTGATTTGTAAAAGTAAAGAAAATGCACACACAAAAAAACTACAATACCAGTTGGATAACCAATAATAGTAGAGTCGAGCAGCCAAGCTGTGAAGATTCTTAAGATATCCGATATCTAGTTCCCAAACTTTATGTCCTTGAATAAAGTGAAATTGCTGTAGCAGAAAAATCAAATGCGGGAACAGATACACCAATGCAGGAACTGTGCTGCTGTTTTTTATTCACACAACATGTTTCGAGCTGTGGGCTCTTTTTCAAGTGTTACAATTCAATTAACTTACACAGAGGTATTTAAGATAATGAACCCTCCCCATTCTTGTGACATCATAAGTGTAATCCAACAATATACCTAAAAAACCTACCCAGTGGGAGGCGACTGCTGTGGGGATTCCTTTCCAGCCTCGTCTCAAATCATATGTAATTCAAGGCATGACATATACATTACATTGATTACACATATTGTACAATATGTGTAATCAATGTAATGTATATGTCATGCCCTGTCCATGATTAATATTAAATGAATTTAGATGGACTCTAGTAGGCGTTATAGCAGTACTGGGGACAAGTGCTACACGTTGTGCAAAATGGAATTCAAATTTCGACTTATGAACTTTGCCTTGAATTACATATGATTTGAGACGAGGCTGGAAAGGAATCCCCACAGCAGTCGCCTCCCACTGGGTTGGTTTTTTAGGTATATTGTTGGATTACACTTATGATGTCACAAGAATGGGGAGGGTTCATTATCTTAAATACCTCTGTGTAATATATAATATAATGATATATTCTTCAACAGGCAAAATATCCAGGGCTACTGTATAATACTTGTATGTACTAATGTGTGTTTCTGTACACATTCTTTAACTTTACTTAACCATATGGAATTATTTTTTATACTCTGTATTTTGGACTCAATTACTTTTAGCATGGGCACTAAAACTCTCTGTTTCTTAGATTTCCTTGACAAGTTTTGATTGGTACCTCCAAGCCTGTATATTGCTTTGTTAGAAAAATATCACTTGTTCATGCCAAGAAACCATTCTATGGCTTTGGGTTAATAAGATCTTATGTATATATTAAAAGTATACATTTATATTTGAAAAGTAACATACATATGTATATGTGTTATTATTCTTTCAAGGTTCCCCTTCTTTGTAGTACAAGAGTTCAACTCTTCAGCCAAATGGGTAGGCGTTATAGGCTCCACATTCATTATATGCACAAGTGCTATGGCTATACAATTCTAATTAAATGTATATACATTATATAATACATTTCTGTTTATACTGAACAATGGACCTAGAATGAAAAAGCACAAAGGCCTATATGTTTCCTCACTGATGGTCGTGGGAGAACAATGCATTAAGACACTTATGTCCAGAGGAAAATTGCTGGCTTCCCACTCGTGGCATTTCAAGACACTGTTCCTTAAGAAGGCTTGCCAAGTCCTTTATTTGTTTTCAATGTTCCCTGTTTTCCATTAGTCAGCATTGAGAGGAAAAATCTTGATGTTAGGAAACAAAACTTCCAATTAACAGATATCGCATCCACGGGGGAATCACCAGGAATAAAACGAATCTGACAAATTGGCACAACAGGGATATATATGCCATATATTTGTTTTAGGAAGTAAAGAGTCTTCAATTTCTAGTTTTTACTGAACTTCTATTATTCTGCATCAGATTAAATGAGTGGTGATGATCTATTGCAGGCGTCCCCAACCTGCTTTATCCATGAGCCACATTCAAAAATACAAAGAGTAGGGGATCAACACAGGCATGCAAAAACTTCATGGGGCACCAAACAAGGCTGTAATTGGCTATTTGGTGGCCCCTATGTGCACCAGCAGACTATAGGCTCTATTTAGCAGTACACCTTGGGGCAAATTCACTAAAGAGTGTAATTTTGCCATTGATGGCTTTGCAGCCATCGCAACACTTCGCCAGATGAGAATTTGCTCAGTTAACACTAATTCACTAAGGTGCAAAGTTGTGTATATTACACTGAAAAGTTAATATGTCAGTAACTGAAGATTGAGGATGTTCTATGCACTCTAATGCACTAAGCCAGGTCAGAGCTGGCAAACGCAAGTCTGGCGAAAGAGGTAACGTTCAGTAAAATCTGCATATTAGTGAATTTGTGGAGTTACGTCTATTCGTATGTGTGACGCAACGCTAACGCACATCTACTTCACTAGCGAAGGGGCTCCTGCGCTCGTTACTAATGACGTCACAAAAATCAAGCACCTGTTTTGAGGCCACTGGGAGCAACATCCAAGGGATTAGAGAGCAACATGTTGCCCATGAGCTACTGGTTGGGGATCACTAGTCTATTGCTTCTCATAGTGGAAAATGCCCAATGGCCACAAGCATTGCAATTTTACAACATTTTTACATTAAAATTTTGTCCAGATAGGAGAAATTTCTCAGTTTAATAAGTTGAGTGAGATTTATTTTCTATATTGTGGCACAAGGCCAGTTTTTCCTGGAAACAATGTCCCCTTTGTTTCAGCATATGTGTTGTATTAATCAGATTATTAAGATTATCTTATTCAACCAATACACTGTGTCTCTGCACACTGTGTCTCTACATCTTCTATAGGTTTTATCATAACATTTGATTTTATGGGCAAACCTTATGGTTCCAAACAGTGATCTTAGGGGTTTATCATGTCAGTTTAGCACTTACACGTGTTCAAATACACAAGAAACACTACTAAAGTGAGACTAATTGGTTCTTCTCTGTACAGGGAAACTGAAGCCAAAGCAGAAAGCTGTCCGTTGGGATCTATTGAGCTGTTTGCACGTACAGGTACAAGTGTAATTTATTTCCCACTGACACTTTCTCAGAACTGGCACTCATCAGCTACACGGACACAAACTGTATATCCTTTGCTCTTACAAGAAAATGAATGACATTCACTTGCAGGCCAGTATTGCTGTAGTAGATTCATTGAATCCCCCTCTGTGCTATCATCAAAGGTCAGGAATATCAGGGGTGTGGGGTTTTACAGTATTTCCCAGAGCAGAAGTTAAAATTGCTAGGGAAAAAGGAGTGAATGAAATTAGGCTACAATTAAGTAGTACAGGAAGAAAGTATGACCTGAGCTGATTAATTAGATATATATTGCCTGTCTACATTCAACTTTTCCTGCTGTTCTACATATTATATTAATATCCATTGGTCACTGTGTATTTATTAAAGGGTGTGTTCACCTTTAAATGAAATGTCGGTGTGATGTAGAAGGTTATTTCTGATACAATTTGCAATTAGTCTTCACAAGTGTCAATAGCAATACATTTGTATCCTCACAGAGCATATTTTTTATTTTTTACATGGGGTCAGTGACTCCCATTTAAAATCTGTGAAAGAGCCAAAAGAGGAAGACAAATAATTCAAAAACTATAAAAAATTAAAAATGAGTACTAAATCGAAATGTACTAAGAACTGGCAATTCTACAACGTATTAAAAGTTAATTTAAATGTGAATCACTCCTTAAATATATTTATTGAAATAAATATCTAGGGTTCTATCGCTTTTATTAGCCTATTGGCAATCAAATGACATTGAAGGAGTGATTTATAAACTTCTAACTCAAATTTTTGACACATTTCAAGTATTTTTGCACAAAAACTCACAAATTTTAATGATATGTTCAAAAACTTGAGTGATTTCTATTTATTTAGCACAAAAAAACCTCTAAAAAACTTGAATGTAAAACTTTGGCATCTGAAAGCTTATGAGTGCATGCAGAAGTCAATGGGAGCGGTCCTAGGCAAAATTCAAGACTTTTTTCAGTTCAAGATTTTTGAGTTTTTAAGCTTGCAGATTAGCCATTTTCGCATTTTTCAAGTTTTATTTTTGAGTTTGTAAAGTCATAAATTCAGAGTACAGGTATGGGATCTGTTATCCATTTTTTTCTGGTGGGGGAGCCCAGTCTCTGGTAGTTACACCACTGGTGACTGCATCTAAAGCTGTACAACACAACTTCGCTTGCAGGTCATAATTTACACCTTCTGTCTGGAATCTGGGGAGGGCCTGGTGCTATTTAGTGATGGGCGAATAAATTCGCCAGGCACAAATTCACGGCAAATGCCCAGAGCCAGCAAATACATTTGCAAAATTGTGGCAAAAATTAGCCAGCAAAAAATTTGAGCTCTGCACAGCCTTGCCAATGCTCCATTTCCATTGCTGTAATATGGCGGCCACAACCTTTTTTTACCCGTGAGTCATGTTCAAATGTAAAAAAAGTTGAGGAGTAACACAAGCATGAAAAAAATTACAGGGGGTGCCAAATAAGGGCAGTAATTGACTATTTGGTAGTCCCTATGTGAACTGGCAGCCTACAGGAGATTCTGTTTGGCAGTACACCCGGTCCTTATACAACCACAACTTGCCTCCAAGCCTGGAATTCAAAAATAAGCACCTGCTTTGAGGCCACTGGGAGCAACATCCAAGGGATTGGAGAGCAACATCTTTCTCACAAACCAGTGGTCAGCGATCACTGTTCTAATGACCACAAGTGATGGGTGAATCAATTCTGCAGGCATGAATTGACTGTGGATTTCCATGTTTCTCTGCTAGTGAATACATTTGCAAAACTGCGGCGAAACATTGACTTAAATGCATTTGGACAATACAGTTGCATGTATGAAAATTGTTGATCGTGTCAAAATTGTCGCTGGTCAAAATTATTTAGATGCCCATTGACTTCAATGCACTTCAATGTTTTGCTATTTTTGTAAATTCGCAAGTTTTTTGGCCCAGATTTGTCCATCCCTAGAGCTATTATATTCACAAGATTGCTGGCATGAGGCTGACATCTCAGACCAGAAATAACTGAAATTTGACCAAATTATACAACATATACTTGTTTGCCTTTGAATCGGCTAAACTTGCTCAAACCTGAACAGAATCCAGTTGAATACTGAATGTTCAAACGGTTGCATATATACAATGATCAGATAAACAGATTGATTATGGCTTATTACCTGGTTGTTTCAGTTGGAAGAGCAGCTAATCTAGCATGTATTGACCGAAAGTACAGATAGATACCATCATTTTAGTCATTAATGCTATACCATATTGTATACAGGGTGCAGACCCCAGACATACAGTATTGTGCATATAATATGGACTAGAACACTGCTCCGCAGCTTCAATATATATATCAAGAAATATTACTAGTTAAGCTGTCCAGCAGGTGAATTGAGATTTAACCTCTTAGCAGATAAAACCCAGACAATTACTGTATATCAGCAGTAGAACATATACAGCACAGCTCATATGGAACGTATAAAGAGTCATTTTCTGCAATAACCGCAGTGTTAAGTCCCTCGTGTTTTCAGATGTTGCAGCCAGTAAATGACATGGGATCAGTACTACTCCCACGCCGCCACAACTGAATATACTGATTTGTTTGCATCATTATTAATTCAAGGACTATAAAGACGGATAAGGTTTGGTTCAGCAAGTTCATCAGGATTTTCTGCAGAGAGAGTATTATATCATTGTTTACCCTGCAGCATAGAACCCACATATCAGTGATTAATAAAGGGCTGTGAAGAGTTGGAATGGTGCCTTCCACTGTTTCCTTAACCTTAACCCTGTCTGTAAGATTTGCTCTACCTTCCAGGGAGAAGTAGGACACGTTAGATATACAAAAGTACAGTTTTATCACATCTTTTGGTGGAATTTTAGGCCAGTGATCAGCCAAGCGTATTCACATGGGATAGAATAATATTGTATTTTTGCAGGAAGTTGGATGTATTCTGCTTCTGCCTGATGCTTATATATTGGATTATGATTTCAGGGTGCTAGGATGGGGCACCAGGAGTGTATATACAGTAGAAGACAAATGTTCTTATTTGGTGTTGGGTAAATGTGATTTCAGTACCAGTATATGCTTTATGGGATCTGTTATGCAGAAAGTTCTGAATTACGGAAAGGCTGCCTCCCATAGACTCCATTGTAATCAAATAATCCTAATTTTGATTACTCTTTTCTCTGTAATAATAAAACAGTATCTTGTACTTGATCCAAACTAAGATATAATTAATCCTTATTGAAAGCAAAACCAGCCAACTGAGTTTATTTAATGTTTCAATGATTTTCTAGTAGACTTAAGGTATGAAGATCCAAATCCTGGAAAGATCTGTTTTCCGGAAAACCCCAGGACCCGAGCATTCTGGATAAAGGGTCCCATACCTGTACTTATGGAATAGTTCATGTACTGCTTTTGCATGATAATGATGAGGATTTATTTGGGTGTCTAATCTTCACAGATTCATATACAGGTATGGGATCTGTTATCAGGAAACCTGTTATCCAGAAAGCTCAGAGGTAGGGAAAGGCTGTCTCCCAATGACTCCATTTTATCCAAATTATCCCAATTTATCAAATAGATTTTCTGTAATAATAAAACAGTAGCTTGTACTTGATCCCAAATAAGATATAATTGATCCTTATGGGAAGCAAAACCAGCCTATTGGCTTTATATAATGGCTCCATTATTTTCTAGTGGATGAAAGCTATAAAGATCCAAATTACAGATAGAGCCATTATCCAGAAAAATCCCAGGCATTCTGGATAATAGGTCCCATATCTGTACTGTCTTGCTCTATAGCTTACATTTATTCCATTTATCATTATAGTAGTAATCCATATAATATGTCTGGTTCCTTATATACCAGCATGATTTCCCAAAGCACACAAGAGCATCCCTTGATACTGGAAGAATCAGGATTTCATATTCATTTTTGAACTGTGGAATTGTCTCCCTCGACTGACTGTAGTGGCAGATAAAACCGTTTGAGAAAGTATTGAATGACTTCAGTGAGACAGTACAAGACTACTGGGATTTATACTTTAATGATATTCCAGGGACAGGTCATGCCATGAAAGTTATTAAAAGATCCAAATATAATATATATATATATATATATATATATATATACACACATATATATACATATAAAAGCAGAAAAAATCCAAAAACCTCTAAAAGTCTGAATTTCAAGGCTAAAAAAAAGAGTCTCACCCAGTGATCCCCAACCAGTAGCTCGCGAGCAACATGTTGCTCTCCCAACTCCTTGGATGTTGCTCTCAGTGTCCTCAAAGTAGGCAGGAGGCATGATTTAGTTGTATAAAAATCAGGTGTACTGCCAAACAGAGCCTCAATGTAGGTTGACAATCCACATAGAGGCTATCAAACGGCCAATCACAACACTTATTTGGCACCCCAAGGAACTTTTTCATGTTAATATTGATAATAATTCTGAATGTTGCTCACGGGTTTAAAAGGTTCCCTGGTCTAACCGGATCAGTGCAGCTC
This sequence comes from Xenopus borealis, assembly GCA_024363595.1. Lineage (NCBI taxonomy): Eukaryota > Metazoa > Chordata > Amphibia > Anura > Pipidae > Xenopus > Xenopus borealis. The sequence continues at coordinate 206,652,576 of CM044431.1, forward strand.
CCATTGACTTCTATACTGCCTCAACTTCTTTTACTTGGAGAAGTTTTGTAGCAACAAAACATCACAACAAAATCAAGAATCAATTCATATGTACAATTAGCACTCCAAAAACTTGATTTTATCACGTTTACACTGGAGAAACTCAACATTTTTTGATTATCGGTCGAAAACCTGAAATTTTCTGGATTATTCAGAGCAGATCACAAGAAACAACAGGGATGCCTGCTATGGACTTCAACATGACCTCGACAGGTTTCAGATGACATATATTCAGTTTCGGATATCAAGCAGCTTTAGGGTATAATATACTGTATCTCTAAAAACTCAGGGGCAGATTTAAAAAATTCATTAATAGATCGAAGTTCGATCGAATTCCGATCAAACGATTTAATCGGAATATTGATTGATATACTTGAATACACAAATTTGGCCACTTCGATCATCGAATACCGAAATTTTTTAGGGAATAATAGTAAATCTGCCCCTCAGCTCTCGTATTATAGTTTTTACCTTGTTCAAAATGTTGCATATGGTGCCAGGTTTTGTCTGGTAAATGTATTGAGAGTTATGGAAACAGGATTGGCCCGGCAGGTTCCGGAAAAAACCCGGGGGGGCCCCAGCTAGGGTTGCGACCTGGCCGGTGTTTTACCAGCCTGGCCGTTAAAAATAATGGTTGATCCCAATGTTACTAATAGGGAAAAAATATAAATATATAGCTAGGCCGGTATTTTTTTCCAGAAAAGGTCACAACCCTAGCCCTGGTCCTTAGGGGGCCCCCGCCTGGGCCAGACACCTCTCCAGATCTCCTGACCCTACAAAAAAAACTATTTGTAGCGCCACACAGCGCCGTCCATGCACGCGCTCAGTGCAGTGTCACTGTAGTGGGGCCAGGGGGGCCCTGGACAGCGTTACTGGTGAGCCCTGGGCCCCCCAATCTGACCCTGTGGGGGCCTGTTATCCAAAATTATCAGGACCAAAGGATCTTTCCGTAATTTGGATCTTCATACCTTAAGTCTACTAGAAAATCATGTAAACATTAAATAAACCCAATAGGCTGGTTTTGCTTCCAATAAGAATTAATTATATCTTAGCTGGGATCAAGTACAAGCTACTGTTTAATTATTACAGAGAAATAGGAAATCAATTTGAAAAATCTGGATTATTTGATTATAATGGAGTCTACGGGAGACAGCCTTTCTGTAATTCTGAGCTTTCTGGATAATCGGTTTCTATATAGCGGATCCTGTACCTATTAATCGAAAGAAGGTGTACCTAATCTTGCAAAATTTTCTTCAAACTTACAAAACAAAAGGGATTGATCCATGCAGGCCAACTTACCATGTCAAGATAAACCCTTCAGGGTAGGGACAGACAGGGAGATTCGGGGAGACTCTGTCGCCTGGCGTTTTTAGCAGGCGACAATCTCCCCGAATTTGCTTCTCCCTGTCTGCCGCTAGTATAAGTGATAAAGCGCCAGCGCCTGTGCACACGCTGCACGGTGATTTCCGGAATCGCCCGAAGTTTCCTCACTAAGTATCTTCGGGCGATTCCGGAAATCGCCGCGAAGATACTTAGTGAGGAATCTCCCCGAATCTCCCTGTCTGTCCCTACCCTTATGGTGGCTCTAACTATTTACCTTGGCTCATATTTCCCATAGGCTGCCGCCTCCAAGCTTGATTGATTTTCCCGAGATATGTGTCTCCTGCCCAAAGCAACGGTCTCTCAGGCTGATCCGCCCACGCTGTTGCTTTTATTTGATAAATGAATGTCTTATGTAGTGGCTGGGACGTTTAAAAACCTAGCCAGTTTAGTAAAGCTAAATGTACATTTCCAGATGTCCTATACATTTGCTGTGTATTTACCAGCAGAACTGCTGCTGCACAACATACAGTGCATGATTAGTATGAATCATACCATTATCTACAAATAGATTCTCAAATGATATGAATTATAGGGATGCCTAAATGAAATGTTACCATCTAGTACACGCTGTGCCTGCTGCTTTCTTAGAAAGGATATTTGTTATAGCACAGGGTTCATCAACCCAGAATAAACCAAACAGCAGATATTTCATGCCCATTGACCAAACCTGCATTTACGTGTTCTGCAGACTGTTTTGTCTTCTTCCCAAACGCGCACTTGTATATCTATTCCAAAACACAAAACAAACAGCCGACTGTTGTAGTGTGATACACAAAAGAAATAAGGGAACAGGGACCCAGTATTATTAAATCAACACCACGATTCCCTTTCTAATCAACACTGCACCTCTGGCTCTTCTTAGCACTGGCTCTTCTTAGCACTGATAAGAATATAGTGAATAAAGTAGCCCCTGTAGAAAAATATAAGGATATTATTATAAGTTACCAAGGAGTTTCATGACCATATAAAAACATAAGACCGAAGTCCGAGTGTTTTTATGCAGGTCATGGAACTCCAAGGTTACTTCTAATATCAAAATCAAAATCAAAAGGAGGGCACTCCAAAATAATTTTTTTTAAAAGGACATGAATAGGATGTGCAAACTACCCAAAAATACTCCCTACAGCAGTGATCCCCAACCAGTAGCTTGCGAGCAACATGTTGCTCTCCAACCCCTTGGATGTTGCTCCCAGTGGCCTCAAAGCAGGAGCTTATTTTTGAATTACTGGCTTAGAGGCAAGTTTTGGTTGCATAAAAAACAGATGTCCTGCCAAACATTCTCTCCTGTAGGCTGCCAGTCCATATAGGGGTTACCAAAAAGCCAATCAGAGCTCTTATTTGACATCCACATGGACTTTTTCATGCTTGTGTTGCTCTCCAACTCTTTTTTATATTTAAATGTGGCTCACAAGCAAAAAAGGTTGGGGACCCCTGCTCTACAGAGTATCCAAAATGCACAATGCTACAGATATTTGGCTTGCACACAAAAAATGTAAATTCACAATGGTATGAGATGTAAAAAAAAATGTTTATGTATATTTTCCAATTAACAAGTGTTACAAGCAGGTCTATCAAAGAATCAAAATACATATACACACAATAATAAGGTAAAGATACATGCAACAAATTGTGTGATATGAAGGCAAAAAAATTAAACTACAAGCAACGGATAGATACACTTGCCAGAAATGAGAATTAACGCCAACGTTTCAGCGTTGCTTGTACGGTATTTTATTTATTATAATACACAAGTTTCAGTGAGTCATGTGACAGAGATGACATCAGAACTCATCATTTATAACTGATGACATCAGAACTCACCATTTATAAGGATATAATTTACAAGATATTCTGTATTATACATATGTATAAATCATATTTAAACTCAACATTTGCTTGAAAAAGGTGCAGAAGCTATAAAACAACTCTTATTTGCACCCTTGTAGGATCAGTGACCTTATAATGAGAATTAGGCATCCCTTCTGATACGTATGCTTCCCCTTTCTCTTTTCTTCTTTTTCTTTTCTCCCCTAAATTAATTGTCATTCCTAAAGGTACAAAAATGAAAAAAATTAGGGTACAGGAATGTTGACAAAATGCTTAAAGGGGATTTAAATTTTTTTTTTTTTTTTTGTCTTAACTGTTGTCACTGAATGTGTTTCAGAAGGCATGCAGGATGGATGGCTGTTCATTTAATCTGGATGAAAGGATCTGCATAGGCATTTTTCAGATCTGTCACTGTATTAACGGCATAACTGTCTTCTAATGATATATATTTTTTAATTAGTTTGTACTTAATTCTTTTCTTCTGTTCCCAAGAGCAGCTGGATTCCGGTGAGTTGCTACACCATCCTGGAAAAAAAGGCTCAGTGAAGAACAAGATGGCAGGTGAGTAATGGCCTTAATTTTGAAAACCTTCACTTTGCTAAGAATATGCCATTTTTAACCACACCGTGTACTAAAAACTGCATTTTTTATTAGTAAATTGTTAACAGTGTTGGAATGCTCCCCAGTGCTGCTGTGTGTGTGCTGGCCTCAGTGTAATACAGTATTACAGGGTCGGACTGGATCAGCAAAATACTGGGAGAAAACCTGGTGGCCCCTGACCTCCAGGAACACTCCCTCCATCAGCCTCCCACTAAAGATTTAGTACCTGAAATGATGCTGCATGTGCAAGTGGGGGTGGGCATCCCGAAGGCCCTTGGTGTTGTAGCCCCAGTGGGCCCCTCATTGCCCTAATCCAATGTTCCAATGTTGCTGTATTATGTTGCCTTTACTTTGCTGATGGGCGAATTTATTCGCCAGGAGCAAATTCACTGCGAAATAAATTTGCGAAACACCAGCGAAAATTCACTGGCGAGACGCGCATAAAAAAAAACACAACACGTGCTGAAGAAGACGCAACGCAGGTCAAAAAATCAGACGCAACTTTTTTCGCCAATTCGTGAATTTCGCTGAAAATTTGCTAATTTTTTGGTGAAGCAAAACGGGATAGATTTGGCCATCACTAGTGATGAAAGCCCTGTGCAGAAAGAGATTACAATCTAAAGGGAAGGGAATGATACACAAGGTGTGGGAGTGGGCAAGATCAGAATTAAGTGGGTGAGAGATGAGGTACTGTATGTGGTATTGCATTTGGTAGTTAAGAGTGAGGGTAGGCTTCTCTAAATAAGAGATTTCTTGAAAGCAGAAAGGTGATGAAGGTTGAGATGATCCCCAGTGGTGCATAAATTACAAAACCATACATCATAAAGCAAAAAGGACATCATATGAAATCTTGTTCATAACACATGGCACATCACATGCAAAGGTTCCTTGGGATGACCATATTACATAGTTATTTAGATAGTTCGTAGCTATCAATTTATCAGGTTCAACCATTCCCAATGAACAGATGCTGTTATTAACATGTATTTCTATAGCGAGAGGATATTGCGTAGCACTTAGATACTTTTACTAAACTCTGGGCAGATTTATTATGTGTTGTTATAAGTCACCACCATCACCAGGCTAAAATAAAAACGTAAACATTTTGCAAATTTTTTTTTTAGAATGACTCGCCAGAAGCAATATAAAATTTCGGTGCAAATCTGGCATTCGCATGGCGTAAAATAAAAACACACCTTGATAAATTCACCATTTATTTCACACAGTTTTTTTGGTCTATTTTTTTTTTTACACAGCATAATATGTCCCTTGATGTAGCTTTGGATATAATCCTTGGTCAAGAAATCATCCACAGCCTCACTGTGAAGAACCATGAAGAACCATCTTCAGTGCATCTAATGAAAGTTCAGTCCCTCCAATCCAAAGATATTTCTTCCATCAATATCCATATCATTAAAATCTCTCATCATGAAACCTTGTCTTGAATGAGTATTTCTATTTATAGCAGCATATTTGACATGTTTTATCTCACTTGGGAATTGCAATTCATAAGGCCACTGATGTTGCTTGGGTTAGCCTGCTCCTGTCTTCACTTATTTGAATATGTCTCTTCTTACTAGGATACACGCACACCCAAACACACACACGCATTCCTAAACCACCATGTGCTTTGTCAGTGATCCTGCTCTACCATCATATAGAAATCTCCCTATTAAAATACAGCTTCATGGTTGGGGCAGATGGGCAGATTCAGGGAGATTTGTCACCTGGTGACTAATTCTAATTCGCCTCTTCTGCTGGGCGACAATCTTCCCGAACTGCCTTCTCCTTGCCTTCCGTCTGCTGAAATGAAGAATCGCTAACGCACTCACGGCGCTTCAATATCCGAAGTCGCCTGAAGTGTCCTCATGAGGCATCTGATATTAAAGGGGTGGTTCACCTTCAAGTTAACTTTTAGTATATTGTAGAAGGGCCAATTCTAAGAAACTTTTCAAATGGTCTTCATTATTTTTTTTTCATAGTTTTTTAATAATTTTCAGTTTTCTTCTGTTTCTTTGCAGCTTTCAAATGGGGGTCACTGACACCATCTAAAAACAAATGCTCTGTAAGGTTACACATGTATTGTTATTGTCACTTTTTATTACTTATCATTCTATTCAGTCCATCTCCTATTCATATTCCAGTCTCTTCTTCAAATCAATGCAGGGTTGCTAGGGTAATTTGTACCCTAGAAACCAAATTGCTGACACTGCAAAATAGAGAGCTGCTGAATAAAAAGCTAAATAACTATAAAACCATAAACAATAAAAAATGAAAACCAATTGCAAATTGTCTCAGAATATCACTCTCTACATTATACTAAAAGATAACTCAAAGGTGAACAACTCCTTTAAGGAGTTATCTGATATTCCAGATATTAACTAGCTGCCTAACTCATCAACTGTACATGGCTGAAAATACTAAAAATCTTTTTTAACGTTGGATCACCTAAGAAACTTTGTGAGCTGTGCTTTATAATGATTCCAGATGTATTCTGTTCCAAAATTCCAGTGGGTAGGTGGATTACGTTAACATTTAATAGCCGTTTACTACTAACAATTTACCTGCGATTTAAAGTGAATTATGGGTTGATTATGTCAGTGCCTGAAATCATTTGTAGCTGTAACCGTAGTTCTGTCTCCGTTGCTCTTTTAAATGTCTTGATCTTTGTTGAGAAAATACGGATCTGTCAAATGTATATCAAAATAATAGGCGACAAACACAAAATAAACTCATGCAATTAAAGATAATTCTATCAGAGGATTCAACTGTAGGAGGATAGGGCCAATTTTCCAAGAAATATATATCTGAAGCAAAATAACCGAGAGCACGACCCAAGGAAAACTTGAAGTTATTATTACAAACTTCCAGAGATGCTCTTTATATTTTAATCAAGACACTGCAGTCCCAATTTTTTTTTTTTTTAAAGGTTTTATTTTTTGAGTTTTCATTAACACAAACAACAATACAAGCTATACAACCTTAGAAAGAAAAGGAAAGAAAAGGAAGAGAAAGATTCTCAAGGGCCTTAGGAGGTTGGGTCAAGTGAGTTACTCATCTATATGTTTGAGTATCTGTATATAACATTCTTATCTTTGTACTACTACCCAGGTACCCCACACTGCATCAAACTTTTTTGGGCAGCCTCTGGCTACATATGTAAGTTTCTGTTTAGGTAAGAATCATAAATTATTTTTTTTCCAAAAATTTAGCGAGGGGGCTGTCATAGATTTCCAGTGAAGTAATATTGACTTTTTGGCATAATATAACAATTGTAAGTAGCATAGTCTGGTGTACAAGTCAATGATGGAATCTTTCAGGATGCCCAAGAGGCAAATCAGGGAGGAGTATGTATCAGGCATGTTAAGCTTTGCTGCTATATATTGTATAACCTCTTTCCAGAACTTAAGAACTTAAGACGAGGCAGGCACCACTCCGGAACTCCAAAAAATCAATGAAATTAATGAAATCCAGGAGCAAAAATTATATTTAAAAATACAAAAAATCTTTATTTTACATCATGTACAAAAAAGCCTGACGCATTACGTGTCGTAAGACACTTAATCATAGGCTATAGGCATAGGCATGAGCCTATGATTAAGTGTCTTAGGAAACAAAACGCGTCAGGCTTTTTTGTACATGATGTAAAATAAAGATGTTTTGTATTTTTGAATATAATTTTTGCTCCTGGATTTAATTAATTTCATTGATTTGTTGGAGTTCCGGAGTGGTGCCTGCTTCATCTTAAGTTCTGACGTGCTTTACTCCCCTCTGCTGAAGGTCTGGGGCATGAGCACCTAAAGAAGCGGTAAGCTTATTGATTACTAATAGACAATCCATTCACTTCACAATTTTTTATATAATATAATACTCTTTCTAGAACTGCTGTATTTCTGTGCACTCCCAGAACATGTGAAACAATGTCCCTACTGATGTTCTGCATTTTGGACAGACTTGTCGCTGTAGGGTACAATTTAGCTAGCCTATATGGTGTATAGTATACTCTGTTCAGGAATTTGACTTGTATATACCGGTCTTTTGTGGAGATGGTCAGTTCAGGAAATTGTTTTAGAGTATCTTTCCACATATCATCCTCTATTTCAGGAATGTCCCTTAACAATTTTTGTTTAGGTTTGTCCATTGGATCAGGACCTGCCTGCAAAAGAATTTTTTCAGGCCTGGTTTAAGTAGATACTTTTATGTTGTTTCTTTAGTTAGTCAGGAAATTGCGATAGAAAAGCATGTTTGGCATGTTTGAGTTGAAGATAGTGAAATAACATCCTAGAAGGGAGGTTCTATTCTTGCTGTAGGACTAGAAATAGTTTTTTATAGTTTTGTCTCCATGAATGGCCCAGCAACTGATATCCAATATAAGTTTAAAATGGGGTAGGTTGGTGTTGCCCCACAGAGGGGTCCAAATAGACCATGTCTGGGAGGTGCCCATTACGATTTTTAGAGCTTTTTGGTATGCTCGGATGACTGTGAGCATGGGAGTTGTTGCAGTGTAATGTTGTGATGTTCCTCTATACCAGTGATCCCCAACCAGTAGCCTTTTCATGCTTGTGTTGCTCTCCAACTCTTTTTTAAATTTAAATGTGGATCATGAGCCAAAAAGGTTGGGGACCCCTGCTCTATACAATGATCTGGCAAGAGCTTCAAAGGAACCCACAGCCTCAAGAATGGTAGCTTGGTTATCCAGTGCCGGGTTAATCCACCAGTGTGCCAACACTAGCTGACTAGCCAAATAATATAGTTTAACAGGGAGGGCTAATCCTCCTCCCGTTGTAGGGTCGCACATTGTCTTAAATGCTAGTCGCGGGTGTCCACATGCTCAAAGGAGGTTTCTTATCAGACTTTCAACTCGTTTAAACAGCAGGCCCGTTGTGTGATAGGGGAATTATGGAGGGTATACAGAAATTTTGGTAGGAATACCATGTTAAATATGTTCACCCTACCAGTTATGGAGAGTTGGAGGGCTTGCCAAGTCTCTAGTTTTTCCTCAAAGGACCTAACTATGGGATCTAGGTTAAGATTGGAATATTTTTGTAAGTCCCGCTGTATTACTATTCAAGTATTTAAAGGTATCTACTACTTGTACATTACCTACATTTTGAGGGAGTCAATGGGAAAGATGACAGACTTTGGGGCAAATTCACTAAGATACGGAAATTCGCTAGCATTGGCCGCACTTCGCCAGGTGAATTTTCGCCAGTGCTACGCAAATTCACTAAAGTGCGAATTTACGCTCAGGTTGGCGAACGGTAGCGTAGTTGCGCTAGTGTTACTTCGCTAGGCAGAGCGCTGTTGCGCTAGCGAAGCCTAATTTGCATACAGCGGGAACTTTAAGTTATAATAGAAGTATATGTTACAGCCACTACATTCCACTACACAAGCCCAGGAAACCTTTAATAAATAAAATAAAGTTGTCCTATTGCCCTACATGTGCCCCCTGTATAGTTGTGTTGTCATATGTTAGGAAATGTAGGGGGGAAGGAGGGTAACCCCCCCAAAAAAAATATTGATCTTTTTTAAACTATCACCCTCCTATGCTAAAATACGTTTAACGTTTTTTGGGACTTCGCAAATTTTTTTCAATCTATTGTATTGAATAGTGATGGGCGAATCTCCCGAGATTTGCTTCGCTGAAAAATTCGCGAAACGAGTTGCGGGACGCTTTTGACGCGCGTCGCGTCAAATCGCGTCGCGTCAAATCGCGTCGCGTCAAAAACGACGCGTCGCGTCAAAAAACGTCGCGCGACTCGTTTTTTCGGCGAATTTTCGCCAAGCGAAATTTCGCTGGTGATTCGCGAATTTATTCGCCAGCGGCGAATCGCGGGAATTCGCCGCGAATTCGGCCCTGGCGAATAAATTCGCCCATCACTAGTATTGAACTTCGCTAGGACTGACCAGGCGAAGTAACGTCTAGCGTAAGTGCTTAACGTTCAGGAAAATGTTCATCTTAGTGAATTTGCGTAATTACGATCCTTCGTCAGTGTGCAACTTCGCCTGGCGTAAGGGTGCGAAGTTGCGCAAGTCTATCTACTTTGCCAGCGTAAATTCGCCAGAGCCGGTGTTAGTGAATTTGCGAAGTTACAAAGTTAAGATTTGACATCAAGCTGGCAAATTAGCCCTAGCGTTAGACGTTTGCCCCTTTAAGACCCGAGAATTCCCCAAATCTGGTTACTATTTGTAGAAGCATGGTTAATTCATTGTTAGGGTTTGCCAAGTATATCAACATGTCATCTGCATAAAGTGACACTTTTTCAGTGATTGTTCCCAACTTGAGCCCTTCAACTTGTGGGTTAGCTCTGATCATTATTGCTAATGGCTCGCTTGCCAATGCAAATAATAGGGGTGAAAGGGGACAGCCCTGCTGCATTCCCCTTTCCAGCAGGAAGGCGTCAGAGAATATTCCATTTACTAGGACTTTTGCCTGCGGGTGTGCTTATATTGCCCTGATTCAGTCTCTGAATTGGGGTCCTATGTTATATCGAGATAATACTCCCATAGGTATGGCCAACTAACCGTATCCAACACATTGGCAGTGTCTAGAGACTCTGCTACTCTATGACCTGCATTATCATGTTTGAGTACAAGATGTATGTACAGGCATCTCAGATCTTACTAGATCTCTTGATTTACTTTAAAACCCTCTATCTATTCTATTCTATTGGGAGTAGAAACTTTGCCTTCAGTCCTGTTGAAACCAGGGTTGTCACGTGGCTGGTAAAATACCAGTCATGATATGAAACAACCAAGGGTAGGCTGATCACACAAACGCAGGCTCTGCTGCATATACATTTATTCTATCACAACATGTTTCGGATCACATGGATCCTTTTTCAAGTACCAGCCAAGGTTGGGGCTGGTACTACAAATCCTCACCAGCCCAACTCTAATCCACCTCTAATTTGCCAATAGCTCTTATTTCTAAATCTGCGCCTGGTCTGATAGGACTCTTGACTTCACAGCAAGCCCCTTGTAGACCCGCCCCCAGCCAGTAAATTTATTCTAAAAAGGGGGCAACACTAGTTGGAAGAACTGTTCTAAATTACTTTTAAGACCAGAATCCTTTTTCAGTGTAGTTGAAGGAGCATATTCAACCACACACACACATCACTTGTATGCCAGGGAAGGCCACACTTACATTTAGCAGTGCCAGATTCACTCACTCACAATCAATGAATCTTTTGGAAATTAACATTTAAAACAAAGAATCTGTTAATTTACACTGACTGAGAACAAATCATTGTGAAAGGATCTCATTCAGATTGATCAGCTGGTAAAGTGCATCCATGCTTTCATTTGATCAGCATCAATCAATAATGATATTCTTAGAATGAACTGGAACCAAACTGTAGAAAATTCCATTGCTCATAGCCTTCTATGGGATCATTTGATGTCTTTCTTTTGGAGGTCTGGGATATCAGACAATGCTTACTATTGAATTTGAACTGATTGGACTCAACAGGCCGGGTTTATTGGATCTTTCAAAAAATCCTTCAGCTATGGATTTTCTGTGACTCCTCCAGGAAACCAGCGTTCCTGTTTAATGCGGTCTACTTCCTAATCACTAATGGATAGCATGATATAGTTCCCATGTTAGTAGATTATTCTCCAAGGACTCCCACTGTTATAGCCATTAAATTTAATATAAGTTCTGCTTAAAGTTTAATAGGGTTGGGGAAACTGCTGCCCATAATTAACTGATGCCATTATTTTACTGAGCAAATACAAACAACCCAAATGAGCTAATGGTAATTTTAGTATAGCAAAACAAACCTGGTTTCTAAACTGTATTATTTTGAGCACATAACTTAAAGCACCCACTATCAAAAGGTTTATATAAAGGACCAGCCAATAAAACAACTACAGTTCAGTAACGATAAGAGGCCAATTGAAAGAAACTGCAAGCATATGCTCAGACCTGGGTTACAAGGGAACACTGTTCTTGGAAAATTGATGCTAGAAGTCCATTGATCTGCCAATGAGCTTTCCAGGAAGAGATAAAATATTCTTGCTACTTTAATCTCACCCAGCCATATACATTCTGTGAATGCTTTTTTTCAGGAGCAGAGTAAGTCACATAAATCTATCTTTTACATCTTCAGGATTTATGATGGATAAATTAACAAGGTTTCTATCCAGTTACAATGTAGCTTTTATATTTGATTCATGGTTTGTGCTTTTAATGTTACACAACACAAAGGTCTATATATAATATATATATAATATATATATATATATATATATATATTAGTGTGACATGCCAGTGTCCTGCACATGCACTTTTTGGGGGAATTAGCATTTGATAGGCAGGTAGCATAGGATTTAGAGCTTTGAGACAGGGTCACGAAGGTTTAGGACAAAACACAGGTTTATTAAACACTGGCCATTCCCAACAAAAAGGCAACAGAAAAAGTTCAGGTTACAGTTCAACAATTTCACTGTAGAACGTGCAGGGTTTTCCCCTTCTGGTTGCTCACCATCAAGGGAAACTCTCACATTTTGGTATATTTGTGCTTCAAACTCAGTCCTGCTGGTTTCCCCTCCTGGGACTCAGACTCACTAGTCTCTTCCAGGCTCCAACCTTTGGAACTCTCTAAATGGCAGCAAAGCTCCTTCTGCGCAGCACTGTCTCTCACAGCACCTCACTTCCCTGGAGAGCTCTGAGCTATGGGAACACAGGCATTTTACATTTTCAGGCAGCCTCTCTCTCAGCTGCCACTTAATTACTGTACATTGCTGAGAGGGAATATTAACCCTACCTGAGCTGAGTATTCCTTTGCAACACATATAATTCAGTTTAAACACACTCTTTTATGTACATTTTCCTCTAAGACAGTGGTGTTTCCCAAACACCCTCTCACAGTATATATATATATATATATATATATATATATACACTCCATCATACAGCCCCCTGGGAAACCTAGTTTTGCACAAATAAATTGTAACTAACATAAATGATGAGAAAAGCAGGTATGGTATTTCTCCCCCCAAAGATAACTATTTTTTCTATTAGTTAGGACTGACGCATGGACACTGCCTTGGTGATGCATACTTTGTACAAACCTTTGTAACTAAAAATGTTTTTTTTGTTACAGTTCAGTTGTGCAAAAATAGTTACCCCAGGGGGCTGTATGTTGGAGTGCTGGGGTATTCTTGTACACAACGGTTTAAACACACTTATATAGGCTTATACCTGGGTGCAAAACAATACACATGCACACCAGGATTTTTCATTTACAAATAGCTTACTTTATTTGATCAAAGTTTCAGTCCACATCTGGTACGTTTATCTATCTATCTATCTATCTCTCTCTCTCTCTCTCTCTCTCTCTCTATATATATATATATATATATATGTTTCTCTATAGATTTCCATGATACTCGCCTGGGTTCACAGGCAGAGATAGGTCAAATAGTATTGGTGCCCAAGGAAATACCAACTGGTCCGGCCACTGCTCTGTTGACACTATCCCCCCACTACCATCCCCCAGTACCCCCTGCATGCTCTTCCTTTCCCATAGATCTCTCCCTCTTCAATTACACCAAGATACGTGCCTTTTCTGCCTATCCCTAGTTCCAGTTTTGCTGTGGGTCAGAATTATTGCTTTAAAATGATAATGGCCTGACCTGCAGATGTATCACCAGGGCACAGGAAATAACATGTGTTCCCTACCAAGGTGGAAATAATATAGTCAGCATAATGAACCCATGTTCTATAACTCTACAGTTTTAGAATTCAGTGTTGGACTGGGGGTCCAGCATCCACCAGAGTTGCCACCTCAGGGGTCCCCTCCCAGCCTCCCACCCCAGCCGTATCCCCCCCCAAGGCCACCCAACCATGCCACAACCCCCACCAACAGCCCCCTCACTTGTTTTTTCTTCATGACACAATGTGATCAGTACCAATAGGGCAGCCTTTTTCATACCATCTCCTCTGCTCCCTAACTGGAGTGACTGGATGGCATGCAGGCTAGGGGACACTCATCTCTCTTAGAATTAAATGAGCCCTTATATATTGCATTATGGAACAACTTTTCCAGTATCCTTAAAATACATGCCAGGAACATCCAAGGTGTAGCCATCACATAAGCTGAATGGCAATTAATCTTTTGATTTTAAGAAAGAAGACTTTTTCATGCATTTTCTCATAAAGGGATACAGCAGACTTAAGCAAGAAATAACTTGCTTTTTTTTTCTCTCTTCTTTGATAGATAGGCTTTGTGATGAAATACTTGCTTTGTTCTAGATAACATTACTTCCCTGTTTTCAGCTCTGGTTTATTTTAGTTAAGAGCACAAAAGGCTTCAGATGGCTTCTCCTGACATATTTCAGGGAGAAAAGCAAGATAATCCAATTCTCTGATAAAACAGCAGAATAGATTAAATATTTACAGTTAAAAAGGAACAAGCTATTGCCTAGCTGCTACATATTACCCTCCTTGCCTCCTCCCATAGTGAATTTCTGAGCAATAGACCCTAGGATGGGGGTACCCAACCTTTTTTTAGCCAGGAGCCATAATCAAATCTAAAAAGAGTATTGGGGAGAAACACACCCATCCAAAATGTTCCTTGGGTGCCAAATAAGGGCAGTGATTGACAATTTGGTAGCCCCTATGTAGACTTGAAGCCTACAAGAGACTTTTTTTGGCAATGCACCTGTTGTTAATGGGGATCCACCAAACCCACTATTTTGGATTTGGCCGAAGCCCTGAATCCTTTGTGAGATTTGGCGAATACCAAACCAAAGCCTAATTCTAATTTGCATATGCAAATTATGGGAGGGAAATGAAACCATTTTTTACTTCCTTGTTTTGTGACAAAAAGTCACACAATTTCCCGTCCTCCCCCAATTTGCATATGCAAATTAGGGTTTGGATTCGTCTGAATCCTGCTGAAAAAGGGCAAATCCTGGATTTGGTGCATCCATAGTTTTTAAGCCACCAACATTTACCTCCATGCCTGGAATTCAGAAATAATTAAATGCTTTGAGGCCACTGGGAGCAATATCCAAGGGTTTGATGAGTAACATGTTGCTCTCAAACCACTTTATTTCCAAAGATCAATCTTCCAGACAGACTTGTAAAATAATAAATAGTTTATTTTGGTACACAAGGATACAGTCTTATGCATTTTGTATCTTCAAGACACTTAATCATAGGCTCTTGAGCCACTGGTTGGAGATCACTGCTCCAGGATATTCAGCCTGCAGGTCACATTCTTCATCTTTATTCAAGGGTGGAGACGTTAAATTTGAATCATCACTGCTGCATATCTCATGGTGTGTCTCATAGAAACCCACTGAAGCCTATGGAGATGTCTGGAATTCAATTAGGAGAAATGTTTTTATTCTGCAATTGAACCTGTCTTATTGTGAATCAATGACATGTTGAATTTTATGACTCACATGACACACCAATAATTACCTTTTATTGGTCTTTGATTAGGCCAGTAAGAAGCTGGTAGGTTGCTAGATTTGCTCCATGTTATAATATATCTCACTGGAAGGGATGACAGTTGCAAAAAAAAAACATTTAAAAGGTGCACAAAGTAAGGGGGAGCCTTCCAAAGCTAAAATTTGCCCTTTAGTAAACTTTTCCCCTTTGTCCCCCCCTCTACTAAATGCAGAAGAAGGCAAGAGTGATATTGCCATAAAACTGAGTGCAGAACTCTGCATTGCTATTGTAATTGACGCACATTGTGGGGGGAAGGGTTAGACTTAAACATATGGTATTCCTAAAGTGACCCTACACCGGCCTGTCCAACAACTTTTTTGAAACAAAGGGTTTAAATATGAAGTTATCAATTGTCTTTTTGCTGCTAGCATTCCCATTCATCACAGCAAATGTTGTGTTGCTGTTAAGGTCTGTGTGCTGGAAACTCAGGTTATTTCACTTCTGTATACCAGTTCTGTACAGACCAAGCTTGGGACAAAGAGGCTTTTTCACGCTGCAGTGAGTTGAGTCAAAAGATGCTCCAGACTTGTGCCCAGTGAATTGGATGCAAACGCTATTTGAACAGGTGCTTTGGAAGTGGTATGACCCAACCTTGCCACATGCTTCACAAATATAACTCCGATTAATGCAGTCAGAGCAATGTTTTTCAAGCAGCTGTAGGTTTCTGCAGCAATTCTGCAAGGCTGGAATGCAGAGTGCAAGTTGCAAATAATAGGCATATTGCACCATTTTTTTTGCACAAAATGACTCTCCTCCTATTATCTAACAGCATGTCATATAATATTTAAATCTTCCTTGGCTTATCACACTTGGGAATCAAGATCCATCTGAGCTTGAATTCTTTCTTTTGAAGCCTCTGACTCTTCCCTTTTAATGTAATAAGATGTAAGTGCTGCACTTTTTCAGATGTATCTGAATGGAAACCCCTGTTGTGGTTTATGTAATGTTACCACTTTATAAATATGTGATAATAAGAATGAAACAAAAATGCAGCCCTGGCATCCAAAACAGAGTACGCTTCTCTTAACTACAAGAAACTAACAGAAGAAATTTCTCTTCATGACTTGCTGTATTACAAATGTATTCTTTCTACTCATTTCTCTGCCCTCCGATAAACTCTGTATCCACATTTTCTGTCTGCCCTTCACCCCAAATACCTCTCACCCTCAAATGTCCTTTCTTCTAAGAACTGCACAATCTTCCTGTTCTAGTAGTTTCACTATACAGACTTTCTCAAGGATAAAATCAACACAAACAGGTCATTTCTTAACATTCAGCCCCCCATCATCATCATTTCCACCATCCTTGTTTCTAAGCTCCTTTAACTTGCTATGTGAAGATGATGTTATCTAATTTATGGGACCGAAACCTTGGATCATATATGTAATCTGTGTGAGAATAAATCACTATACTTATTCACAACTATACAGAGAGTGCTGGTCTTCTGTTCCTATACCTATACAAATTGTGCACCTCTGGCTATACCTTGGATTGAGTGCCGGCACTGTGGGACTACATGATAATCCATGAGATTTTCTGAATTGAATTGCATCTCAGATTGAATCTAGTCCATGACATTTCATGTGATAAACCTTCTGACCCAATAAGTCATAAAACAAGCAGGTACCAACTCCTGAGATTTTATCGGAAAAATCTATTGGCAAAATGAGTGGGGCAAGGAATCAGGGGTAAAGGCATGCACAGTTTACAGTCAGTTATGCATTTACTTGGGGTGATTCCATGCCCAGCATGAGCAGGGTACCCGACCCAGTTCTGGCCCTTGTGAATCCCTGGTGCAAAAGGGTCCCACAAATTATGTATTCATTGGAGGAATAATAAATTGAAATAAGAAGACCAAAATTAAAATCTGCAACTATCAATAGGCCGAGCACATTACAGTAATTGCCACGTGTATTCTGTTTGCTTTGAAAGATTTCTGTTTGCAGATTCCTCCAGACATTGCACATACAGTACAGCAGTGACTTTTTGCAGCTCAGCAATTCAAATCTTAAGATCAAGCAAGTTTAGTAAATGGCCAGATGCTGCAGAAATGCCATTTATAACGTTACATGTAGGGTAAAGTAGAGTCTGTTGGCCATTATTACTTCTTATAGAAAATAGTGTTGAAATTCGTGCTTGTTTAATTGCCATGAAACCCGCAGAGTATTCCAGTTCTGATGATTCACCGGCTGCATCTGAAATACATTTATTTGTGGTTCACTTGATAGTTACAAGTTGAAATGACTGCAGCTTCCATCTGTAAATATGGATGGAAGGCAAAAAAAGCACTGGCATTTTTTCCATGGTGTCCATATGTTGTTCAGCATGTGCTGCTCCGATGTTTCCTTTTTTCTAGGATGAAATACCCAAGGAAACTTATAGAAATCACAGGACTTTTACAGAGAGGATCATTGGTTGGTATCCAAAGCATCAAGGGCAAAATGCGGTTTACGTTGCGCAAGTCACATTGACAAACAAGATGATTCATTAGGTCAACTACAATATGATCTATATGACCCAAAGAAAAAAATATGTTTACTCCACTATCACCAACAGAAAAGACACCAACATGAATTGAATGCATCGTGAATAATATGGATGGCACACACTTGCATGTAGTATCATCGCTGGGATAAAGGAATAAAATAACAGGATGACGTACTAATAGTAGTTTGCACCAAGGACCCATAGTAATCAATCTGCTTTACTTTAAATAGATGACCTTTAAATACTCGTTGCTGGTTGGTTACTGTGAGCTGCAATACCTGGTACAAGCTTTGCCCCCTTTTACTACATTATCCTATAAAACTGTTTTTAAATCCAAAAATGAACTAAAGCAAACTTAGAGGGTAATGTAATAAAGGGCACTAAGTTTGCCCAAGAGCAGTAACCCCTGGCAACAAATCAACAGGTTGAATTTACTGTTTAAAAGCAAACAGCTTATTGGTTGATACGGGCTACTGTTCCTGGGCAAATGTAGTGCCTTTTCTTACATATAGGGATTCTTACATAATTGGGACATTTTTTACATTTTTAGCAGCATCTGAGATATTTGTAGTTTTATACTGCTAATACTGGGCTTTTTGCTAATTTTTTCTCTCTGTCAGCAACACTATCAGCCTAAGCACTTTCTATGCATTTTCTGTGACATTTTACCCATGGGTCATT
Organism: Xenopus borealis; assembly: GCA_024363595.1. Classification (NCBI taxonomy): domain Eukaryota; kingdom Metazoa; phylum Chordata; class Amphibia; order Anura; family Pipidae; genus Xenopus; species Xenopus borealis. Next base: position 206,671,057 of record CM044431.1, read on the forward strand.
GATTCTCTGACAGGTAAAGCCGAAAGCCTGGTATAGCAGTCTGAAACTGCAAATATCTCAGAAACCCCACTGGGTACAATTATGTAGTGGATGCAAAGTGTTAACTCTTCTAACAGCTCCCAGTAGCTGGAATCAATACTCTGGGGTAGGGATGTGTTCCCATAGGTTCAAGGGTATCATGGGTTATACAAGGGGAGTGAGCCCATGGTTCTTCCCCTTTGGCCTCTACCCGGTGTTGTGGTTGGATGAGCTGGGGACCTTCTCAACCTATTGACAGAGAGGGTCAATAATGAAAAAGTTTATATGTACATACTTTAATTTTTAGTTTTACGTTTATTTTATTGTGTAGCTTGATTTCATGTAACCCCTTTTGGGGCACTAATACTTGCATAAGTTCTTCCTCTCCGGTCATTTTAAATTATAAAATTTGCTTGGCGGGTGGAAGGGGTCATCAAGGGCCTGCATATACATGCTGGGCCCCTACAATGGTTTCATGTGGGGGGCCTGGCCACTTGAAGGTTCACTTTGGATCCCAAAGACTAGTGTCTTTCAGCACTAAGCATGGGGCAGGTTACAAAGTAAAAAGTAAAAAAAAGTAAAAACTTTGGCAGGTTGTACCTGTTTTATGCAATATGCATCCTGCCTTGCTTCTTGTAAAATGAGCCCTTATTTACTTTAGATTTTGCTGAATTCCAAGAAAGACATTTCCATATGTATTCACAAAACTGTAATGTTTAAGAAAAGTAAATAACTATTTTCACAGCACAAAATTGCTCAGCGCAGCCCAAGGGCCTGAGAGTCACATAAATACATTTTATTCATGAGAGTATCCCTTTAATGCATAAAGCCAAGTTTCTGGATTTTTTTTCCTTTACATAGTAAACCTCTTGTTTCTCTTAAAAGTGTGTTTTATGACTTTTCTTACATTCATATCCATCTGTCAAAATATTACAGGTTGGAAATGCAATTTCCTGCAGGTCTAACCCTTTAAACAAATATTCCTTACTGTTGAATTTGGCCGTAGGTTCTGCTGTACATAGGGACAAAAATATTTGCAAATGTTTTATCATGTATAGAAACCCCTTCCATAGAAAGAGCCTCTTTATAAAGTCTCCTCTTTATTACAAGCTGTCACCTGGGGTTTCAGTGGAAGCAGCCGTTTCATTGGTTGGCTGAAGATGATGGGAGTCTAGAGGGATTGTCATCCACTATTTATAATGGATTAGATCCATCTCTCTGGTGCTATTTACAATTTAATCTAGAGGCTATTATCATAAACCATCGGGACTGGAAAATCATGTGAAATTTTGCCAGTTTTTATCAAACTCCTACATTTCTGGTTATTTTCAAGAAAGTGCTATTTTTTTACAGTTTGTCCCAGTGTCGGACTGGGACACCAGGTGCCCACGGAAGAACCTTAGACCAGAGGCCCACCATAAAACCTTAGACCAGGGGGCTACTCTCAGTACTAATATTCTTCATCTCCTCAATAAACCTCTAGTCTCCTAGTTTTTTTTCTTTACATACTATAATCAATTATTCCATCTATTAGCCTCTTTGTACTCATAAATTAGGGAATGGCCATGAAATAGGCCAAAAGTTTAGCAGCATGAGGCCCCACTGATACCTTGGCCCACCGGGAGTTTTCCTGGTATTCCGGTGGGACAGTCCAACACTGGTTTGTCCTCATTTCCTCCTAACTATAAAGTACTTTGTCTGACATGAAATGTCTGATATTGTTTTCTTCAACTTAGTTCCGACAAATGAAGTGAGGAGCAAGGACAATAGCAAGACCCACCCAGGCCTTCAAGGTTGTGCGGTCACCACGTTGGATTTAGGAGTGTCGGTGGCACTGTACATGCTCAGTGTGCTCTGGCACAGCTGCCATCTAATGAGAATTTGAATTAGTTACCAATCAGTCTTGTACTGTGTCATTGATATTATATATATTCAGTATATTGTGAGACATTCCTTAAGGTGACCTGAGATGTTACAGTTAGGAACTTTCCTGGAAAAGATCTTTACAGGAAAGAGCTGAATCGTCAGATATACAGTTAGAAACAATAGAATACTACTTGTATCTGATGATTCAGCACTAACTATTGTCTTTAGAAAAGAATATGGGGAGCTACAGGGGTCTCTTTGGAGCACAGATTTTCTCTGCTAAATGGCTGTGGATGCCTTTGCCTGGAACAAGAACCCAAAATATAACGAACAGCATTTCTGCTCAACTTTTTTTTTAGCCTTTAATTCTACTTTAAATATATTTTACATTTCAAATCTTATTAAGAATCTGCATTATGCCTCCAACTTTCTTCTCATCCATCAAAACGTTCGCCTTTCAAATTCAAATTCAACATGAGCATTTTAATAAATTTCTTTATTCCCAATACTAATTTAGCTTTGCGTACATTTAAATAAACAGCATAATATGAAACATCTGTCTGATTATGTAACATATTTAAAGCGCACAGGACCAAGGCATTTTCCGGCACTGTTTCCCTTGCATATTACTGTTTACTGCATTCAGAATACGTGTTTGTGAATTTGCAGGGAGTCATCACATGGTTTCAGGAGACTTCCTTTATTATTCTACACCAGCGAATGACAGGATGGTGCTTCTAGGAACAAATGCTAAATAGCAATAAGGTGAAACAAAGAGAGAAAGTAAAGCTGGAACCAATTCTCTGGAGAAATGCTACATACTATATAGCCAATAGTATGTGGACACCTCTTGTAATTATTGGAGATGGCTATAGGGCAGATTCGCTAGCGTTCGCCACACTTCGCCAGCGCTACGCAAATCCACTAAAGTGCGAATTTACACTCAGGTCGGCGAATGGTAGTGTAGTTGCGCTAGTTTTACTTCGCTAGGCAGAGCGCTGTTACGCTAGTGAAGCCTAATTTGCATACGGCGGGAATTTTAACTTATAATAGAAGTATATGTTACAGCCACTACATTCCACTACACAAGCCCAGGAAACCTTTAATAAATAAAATAAAGTTGTCCTATTGCCCTACATGTGCCCCCTGTATAGTTGTGTTGCCATATGTTAGGAAATGTGGGGGGAAGGAGGGTAACCCCCAAAAAAATTATCGATCTTTTTCAGACTATCACCCTCTTATGCTAAAATACGCCAGCGTTTTTTTGGGACTTCGAAAAAATGTAAAAAAAATTTTCAACCTCCTATCTATTGTATTGAACTTCGCCTGGTCTAGCGTAAGTGTTAACGTTGAGGAAAATGTTCATCTTAGTGAATTTGCAAAGTTGCGCAAGTCTATCTACTTCGCTAGCGAAAATTCGCCAGAGTCTGTGTTAGTGAATTTGCAAAGTTGCGAAATGACGTCACGCTGGCGAATTAGCGCTAGCGTTAGACGCTTCGCGCTTTAGTGAATCTGCCCCTATGTAAGCAATTGCTTTCATTACTGAAACATGTGCCACTACATCGTGCAATGATATTCTTGGCAATCCTTTGCTTCCTAATTTATGGCAACACTTTTAGGGAAGACCCTCTTTTGGCAGGATAGTACCCCCCCCCCCATGGCAAGGCCCAAATGGAAATGGTTTGCAAAGATAAGAGTGAAAGAGCTTGATGGGCCCACACAGAGCCATGACCTCAATGCAATGCAACACCCTGTCCACTCCCTTTTATGTGCTCAAATTTTCATCATCTGGACGGAGCAACGGGAATGGGCACACAGGAAATTTAAATTTCTGAACCAATGTGGGTGTGTTTGGGCAGCATGCCACCCCTAAAACCTGGGCCTAGATGGCCTCTCCACAATCCGGGCCTGGTTCCAGCTAGTGTTGCCACCTGGCCAGTATTTTACCTAGTTCCAACATGTAGTGGAAAGCTGTCCAATCTATTAATTAAAAGGGCCCCATTCTAGGAGGGCCTACCCAGGGAGTCACAAATTTTAATAATAGAGGACGGGGGAGGGGGTCAGGGGCCCACTGGGACTGCTGCATCAGGGGCCCATACATACCCCCGCCCCCTCTGCTCACCCCCACAAGGCCCCCACTGCCTCAGCCACAAACCCCTCATCCCCTCATTCCCGCTGTTGTAACCAGTTGTCACTTAAGCCTGTAGCTGGAGAAACCTGCAACAAGTAGAAAGGCACATTTTTTTTTTTTTTAAATGACCCGATCACAAAAAAGCCCTTGATTCACTCCAGTCACTCACCTATATGAAAAAAAATATAAAAATCCCACCCATCAGTGTTGGACTGGCCCACAGGGATACCAGGAAAACTCCTGGTGGGCCCAGGTGTCAATGGCGGTGACAGGTGGCGGTGGTGGTGTCTCTTGCTTCTAACAATTTGGCCTATTTCATGTTCATTCCCTATTTCTTTATGTGGAAAAAGAGACTTAATAATGGAAGAATAGAGTATAGTAAGTAGATCTAAAAGAATAGGACAATAAAGAGGTTAAGTGAGGAGAGAAGGAATAATAGCTTGGAAAATTGGACCCCTGGTCTAATGTTTTCTGGTGGGCCCCTGGTCTAAGGTTTTCAGGTGGGCCCCTGGCATTACCAATCTGACACTGCCACCCTTTACTCATCCAAGTCAGACCCACCCCCTTTGTAACCAGCAAATCATACTTTTAAGTCTCTTGGGGACCCCTCTGCCTTGAGGACCCTGACAGTACCTTCTGTAACCCCCTTCTAATCTATTATTAAAGTATCAAAGTATTTATTAATGTTTATTCTCAAGATAGACCATCACCTACTGTCCTTTCACATAACACTTTCACCTACACTATCACAACCATCTCTCTCCACCCACACATACAGAAACCTTAATGCAATTGATCCACAACATCAACAGCACAATCTATCTCTCATATCAACAATTTTTCCTGTCCAAATGAGGCACTTTCTCTCTACAACAATGCCCTTTCAACAGCTCTTGACTCCCTTGCTCCTTCTACCACCCGTCACAGCCGACCAACTAGACCCCAACCCTGGCACACTAGTGTAACCCGGTATCTCAGAAGATGTAGTAGATGTGCTGAACAAAGGTGGAGAAAGTCACGAACTGATCCTGATTTCATCCACTTCAAATTCATGCTCTCCTGCTACAATCGAGCTCTATCAATAGCTAAAGAACAGTACTTTTCTTCTTTAATCTCCACTCTGTCCTCTCAACCACAGCGACTGTTTGCCACATTTAACTCACTTCTATGCCCCCCTCCACCCATTAATGTAACTGCCCAAGATCTTGCTCATTTCTTTAATGAAAAAATAGATCTCATTAGACTGAGCATACCGTCTGACAACAATCTCAGACTAAATTGCAGTCCACTCACATCCACCTTACACTCCTTCGCCCCCGCAACACTAGATGAAGTCAGCAAACTTCTAGCCTGCTCAAAACCCACAACCTGCTCCCTAGACCCCATACCCTTTCGCCTCCTCTATCCAATCTCTGATACACTCTCTCCTGCACTTACCCACCTATTCAACCTTTCACTCTCCACTGGTACATTCCCATCCTCGTACAAACAAGCACTAATCACTCCTATCCTCAAAAAACCTTCCCTTGATCCCAGCTCTCCCGCTAACTATCGTCCGGTTTCCCTTCTTTCGTTCACATCCAAATTACTGGAAAGGCTTGTTTACAAACGCCTGATCCAGCATCTTACTGACAACTCCCTTCTTGACCCCCTGCAATCAGGCTTCCGCCCAACACAGTCAACTGAAACTGCACTCACTAAAGTAACCAACGATCTTCTATTGGCAAAGTCTAAAGGTCACTATTCCATACTCATCCTTCTAGATCTCTCTGCAGCCTTTGACACAGTTGACCACCCACTCCTCCTCAACATTCTATACTCCGCTGGCATTCGTGAAACTGCTCTTTCATGGTTTACATCTTATCTCTCTGACCGTTCCTTCCAAGTTGCCTTCTCTAACTCTGCTTCTACTACGTTCCCTCTCTCTGTCGGAGTTCCTCAAGGCTCTGTTCTAGGCCCTCTGCTGTTCTCGCTCTACACTACTTCACTAGGAAAACTTATTCAGTCATTTAGACTACAGTATCACCTCTATGCTGATGACACCCAACTCTACTTGTCCACTCCTGACCTCTCTCCTTCTGTCCTTTCCCAAGTTACAGACTGCCTCTCTGCTGTCTCCTCCTGGATGTCACAGCGCCACCTAAAACTGAACCTTTCAAAAACTGAACTCATTATTTTTCCTCCAAGATCTTCCCCTGTCCCTCAGATATCACTCACAGTAAACAACACTACCTTTCATTCCACCTCACAGGCACGCTGCCTAGGAGTTATACTAGACTCACATCTGTCTTTTTCACCACATATTCAAACACTTGCAAAATCTTGTCGTATTCAACTACGCAACATTGCCCGGATACGATCATATCTCAGCTCAGAATCAACCAAAACACTTATTCATTCTCTTATCATCTCCCGACTTGATTACTGCAACCTACTCCTTGCAGGAATTCCAACAAGTCGACTTTCACTACTCCAATCTGTTCTAAATGCTGCTGCTAGACTTATTCATCTATCTAACCGCTCAGCATCCGCTGCTCCCATATGCATGTCCCTTCCCTGCTCCCAATCTCCTTCAGAATCAAATTCAAATTACTAACCCTCACATTCAAGGCCCTTAACAATGAAGCCCCTCCCTATATTTCATCTCTGATCTCAAAATACTCTCCTACACGCAACCTTCGCTCTGCTTCTGACCTTCGCCTCGCTTCTCCTCTAATCACTTCTGCCCATTCTCGTCTACAAGACTTCTCTCGGGCTTCTGCTTTTCTCTGGAACTCTCTGCCTCGAGCTGTCAGACTTTCTCCTTCTTTCCAAACTTTCAAACGCTCCTTAAAGACCCTCCTGTTTAGAGAAGCGTATTCAATGTACCTTAAATAATCACTGCTGTAGCATAAATCACAAATTGTGTCTGAAACCCTAATGTCTCAATTGTACCCTAACCTTTAGTTGTAAACTCTAATGTGTAGGGCCCTCTAATCCTATTGTATTTGTAAATCCTTGATTGTTATCCACTTTTATTCCCTGTTTGTTATAACAGGTCATTATGCTGGAAAGTGTTTATCTATTGGGGGGGAGAAATCAATAATGCTATTTAGGAAATATAAGGTTTTGATATCACCGTTCCCCCCAGGGAAAGCCATGCTAGTCAATGCCCTTCCATTGTAGAAGCCCATCATTATAGCACACTGTAGTGCCATTGAGAAAGTATAGCTCATGCATAGTTCCCTTGCAGTGCTCTCTTCTGTGTATGTCCCATTAACAGCATGTTTCCATTTCTAAGGAATGGGAGGCAGCCTCTGTCAGGGAAGGGCGTTCTGAACATTGCTGTTCTCCCTGAGGAATGCCGCAAACTAAACAACTCATGAACCATTGCCTTAATGTCTAAATAAAACCCCTCACATCATAGATCTGCTTAAAAACTGCTGTTCAAAGTAAGGACACATGTAAAACACACTAAATCCAATCTGTAGTATCATATAGATGGGGAAAATTGTCACAATAAACTCATTTTACAAGAGAGTACAACACAAATGTTATTTACTCAAGCAGAAGCGTTTTTTTTTTTAATCAATACATTTTGAGTCTTTTATTTTTAAAGGGCTACTGTCATGGGAAAACATGTTTTATTTTTAGAACACATCAGTTATTAGTGTTGCTTCAGCAGATTTCTTCACTGACATCCTTTTTTTTTGAAGAAGCAAATATATTTTTTATATTTAATTTTGAAATCTAACATGTCTTCAGTTTTCCAGATGAACTTAGTCATGTGACTTGTGCTCTTTTAAATTCCAGTCATTCTTTACTGCTGCACTGCAGGTCCACTTCCCTCCCAGCAGCCTATCAGTTACATATGAAAATAGCACTCAATAGAAAAAATCTAAGTCCCATTGTGACTTCAGTTACATTGAGTAAACGAAAAAATAGCTTAAAAAAAATAGCTTATCCTATAGCAGCTCCATCATGAAGTGCTGGCTCTTTCTGAAAGCAGGATCAGGCACAATGACCTGAGATGTACCTACACACCAATATTACAACTAAACAATACACTTGTTGGTTCAGGGATACAATTTTATATAGTATTATTATTTGCAGAATAAACAGTGTAATTTAGGAATAAAAAACACAGAATAAAAAGCATGACAGAATCTCTTTAACCTGGTTGGACATAAAGAAAGATTTGTATAGGGATAAGTGAAAAATATGGAAATTATCAAGTAGATTATACATAAAGCAGATCAAATGAACAGTTGTGTGAAACACATGAGAAAGGGATGCAGGCAAGAAAATTACTTGTGGGTTTAATATAGTTTATATAGGAGGTCAAATAACCTCCTGTATAAACTGATAGAAATACAGATATGTAGTGATGAGCGAATTTATTCACCTGGGGTGAATTTGCTGCAAATTTGCATGATTTGCAAAACGCCAGGAAAATTCCACCTGTCAAAAATTTGGCAGCATCTCGTTCTGGACACAGGCGTCCATTTTTTCGATGCCTATAATGAGAAGGGGCGAAGTAGCGGTACTTCGCCAGGCAAAGCACATTTATGCTAGTGATGCCTAATTTGCTATTGCCCTAAATATGTGCACACTGTATAGTTGAGTTGCCATATGTTAGGAAATGTTGGGGAAGAAGGAGGGTAACCCTAAAAAAAAGTTCCCTGTTTTTCAAACTATCACCCTACAAAAGATAAAAGACGCCAGCGTTCTTTGGGACTTTTTTTTTTTCAAACTCCAATCTATTGTTTTGAACTTCGCCAGATCTGTACCCTGAGCTGGTACAAAATCATAAATACAATGTGCAACATTTCTGCCCTGCTTTGGATCTTTGCTCTTGTTCCTGATTTTATCGGTTGCACTGAATGGACTTAACAGTTTGTTAACCACCTATACAATAGGGACTCTTTCCTTATGGACCATAACCATTGTGTATTTCACAATAAAGGACAACTAAAGCACTTCAACAATAAAGGCTTAGATTAGCGGTTTCCAACCTTTTGGCTTCCCTGGGCCACATTAGAGAAAGAAAAGTTGTCTGGGGCCACATATGAAAAACACAAGCACTTTTGATTTGCAAAAATAAAGAAAATGCACAGAAAAGAATTACAATACGAATTGGATAATCAGATGGAGCTATACACTGGAATATGGGACACCTCGATATTAAATAGACTTATTATTATTATTATATTATTTTCACTACTAACTGGGCAATGGGCAGAGTCCCCCCTCCTCATATATCCTTTGCAACATGACGTTTCCTCAGGAACCAAGCGTTTCAAGCTGGGCCACATTCACATCCATCCTGGGCCACATGCGGCCCTCGGGCAGCAGGTTGGACACCCCTGGGTTAGATTGTCAGTTTGTGGGAGCAGGTAAATAAGACCTCTGGCTTCCCAACTCACCTGTTGTTTGGGCAGTGACTAAATGCAGGCACAGGCAGAGACTTCAGCTCACATGACTTAGAACAATAAATTAGGACTGCTGGGAATCAGTAACACAAGCCTGCACATTACAAAATAAAACATAAGACATTATTGTTCTAGGGCAGTGGTTGTCGTTTTATCAGAGGAGTTCAAACCTTTATTTAGAGCATAAGAAGGTTACAGATATAAGAAAAATATTTGCTGTATCAGACATTCTGTTATTGTTACAAAAATATGTAAATGCTCACATACTTTCAGGCGTATGTACAAGAGCATTGTATCCAAATCTCACCCGAACTGACCTTCTGACCAAAAGCCACATCTCCCATTCCCTCAGGACTTTTGCACCCCTTGAAATAATATTTTTGCTGATACGCCTTAGGCTTAGAAGCGGGACAGACAATTACTTTCACTTTCCATTCAGCACTTAGATGTTACTGCACTGCCCACATTCCCCCTTTCTAATTACCATTAATTTTGAAGACAGTGCATGGGGATGGACATCAGGTCCCCCATTCTGGTGCACAAACAAGGTTTTGAGATGATGCAAGGCTTGTCTTAATAACAGTGTCCACTAAATGACTGCTTGCTATAGTTATCAATTCCCAGACCAAAGGAAACAAGATTCAAATTATGTATATTGTGTAATTTAAGTTAATTTTGCTTGACTTATGTGAAGTTGGATTTGGAATATTTTTTTAGGTAACAGGTCCCCTTTAAAATGAATTAAAAAAATAAATCCAATAGGATTGTTTTGTGTATAATAAGGAAAATTATATCTTAGCTTGGATCAGGTGCAAGAGAAGTTATTATTACAGAGAAAAAAAAATCTGAATTATTTGATTAAAATGGTGTTGATGGCCTTCCTGTAATATACTGATATTTCTGGATCCCACAATTGTACATCTTTTCTTATCCTCAGCCATATGCTTAATATACATTTCTGTTAATATTAAACCAACATATTTGTGTAAAAATGTTTGTAGACAATTGTCAGTAGTTAGTGTCACCTTTAAATCAAATCGAGAGAAGAATGGAAAATATAATATTTACTTCTGCAAGCTGCCTCATTGATCAAACAGAGCTCCACCATCAAATGTCTGTCAGAAATCCCGAGGTCTGTACTAGAAAGGGCAGGACTGGGAAATATTAATTGATTTTATAAACCTGAGCTGGGACGCAGTGCCGAGAGTTAAGATCAGTACTTAAGTCATGAATTGTAATGTTTAATCTAGGCAAATATTTCAGCTTGAGTCTGTAAAGACCACACTGCAGTGAACAATTCCGAATGAGAAAGTCACACAACGAGGCCTATTTATTTAAATGAATTTGTGAGTTTTTTGTGAGTTTTTTTTTAACGCAAATGTATTGATTAAAAAATTAAACTTGATTGAATAAAATCGTGAAAAAAAAATATTTAAATGCATTAAATTTGTATTCTACTCCTTACATATAATGATGACTCTAGAAACTCTCAATAAAATATTCTTAGGGAATCTGTGAATACCCATTATATGTATACCATTTGTTTTGGCTGAGGAAACCTCATTTACATTGAGCAGTTGTGCAAATATTGACACTGTGGGGCTGATTTACTATGGGTCGAATAGGGTTCGAAAATTCTAATAAATTCGAATTTCAAAAATTTGAATTTCACAGTCATTTTGGGCTAATTTGACTATCAAATAACCCAAAATTCATTTCAAATTGTTAAAATTAGAATTTTCAAATTCCGAAGTACTGGCCCTTTAAAAATCCTTCGAATTCGACTATTCCCCAGCTTAAAGCTGCCAAATTGGCATTTTAGCCTTTGGGAGACCTCACAGAACTTGTCCTGAAACTTTTTCTAAGTTCTGAGAAATCAAAGGATTTTGGTGAAAATTGTTCGAATCGTTCAATCGAATCGAATGATTCTAAAGATTCTAAAGATTCAAACTATTCTCATTCGATCGAATACAGGCATTTTTTGATTGAAAACGCCCATATTCGATCTAAAATGACCCCCAAAAAAATTTGATTTTCCACTTCGAAATTCGACTCATAGTAAATCAGCCCCTGTATGTTAAGCATAAACATTTGTGGGACCTGTTATCCAGAATGCTCAGGACCTGGGGCTTTCCAGATAACAGATCTTTCTGTAATTTTGATCTTCATACCTTAAGTCTACTAGAAAATCATGTAAACATTAAATAACCCCCATAGGCTGGTTTTACTTCCAATAAGTATTAATTATATCTTAGTTGGGATCAAGTAGGGGTAGGGGTTTTTATCAGTTGTGGGGTTGAATTCTCCTTTAAGGTGTGAAGAGCCAAATGATGAAAAGAACTGTTATCCAGAAAAACAAGGGCCAAAGAACTCTGGATAACAGGTCCCATTCCTGTTTTTTATTCTTGCAACTGTAATTATTTAGTCATTAGAAAGAAAATTGTTCTTATGCATTGACAGCCCAACAACTTTGTTTATTTGACACAAGAGCCATGGATTCTGAGCTCACAAAATGTCAGAACCCTGAACAAAGGAATCCCAAAGTTTTTCTAGCCTTATTCACATATTAAGCATAGAGATATAATTCCACAGCACAGATAAAAAAAAGAACTGCTCTTACAGCCAAACAAGTGGCTCTGCCCTCAAGGCCAGAGTTCTGGTGACCAAGGCTAGCTTGAGAACAAAATCCATCCAAGTCAGGGCGGCTCCCAGGGGAATCTGCATACACCTAGGGGGCAGATTTTCTAGGGGTCGAATTCGAGGGTTAAAATACCCTCAAATTAGACCATGGAAATACTTGGGAATAGTGTGGGAAGTAAAGTCCTTCGAATTCGAATATCAAATTCACTGGTTGAAGTGGTCTTCAAAAACATTCGAAAATTCGAATTCGAATCTTTTTGAAAATTCGATCGAACTTCGAATCCTTCATGTGAATTTAGTAAATCTGCTTACTAATGTTTTTCTCTCTTAATAGTGAAAATAAGGCCAATTCCCTAGACCCGTAGGTTTACAATGGAGACATAATGAAAGACACAATGAATCGTCATGTAATTTATAGTCTGTCTATTCTAAATCATAGTTCTATTATGTGTATCTACCAAAACCCTTAAATCGCAATTTAAATGAGTTCCTTTATAAAAAGCTATACGCAGCATAAGACTGGGGGTCTGGGATCTACACGGTCAAGACCCATGTGCAACCCCCCCTCCCCATGTGCAAACCCCCCCACTTCATGTGCAACCCCCCTCCCCATGTGCAAACCCCTGCCCCAGGCACAGCTCCCTTTAACAGCCCCCCAACTAGTGGCGTAACTACTCGCTGGTGGGCCCGGGTGCAGGATTGGCACCTGGGCCCCCTATCTGGCTCTCCCCCTATGAATTGCACATTGGAGTTCTCCTAGCCACTCCCAAGAGGGAGTGGGCCCTGGTGCAATTGCACCCCCTGCTCCTCTGGTAGTTACACCACTGCCCCACCCTTTTTCTATCGAGATGCAACATGATTGAGGCCATTAAGTGAGTGCGGGGAGTGGGTCTGGGCTGACGGGGCCCACCGTGTTTTTTTCTGGTGTCTCACCAGTCCAGGCCATCCCTGGCTCTATGTGCTTAAAAAGCCCCCATACAGCTGCATAGCATTACAATATATATTTAAACACCACAATTTAAATGAGTTCCTGTATATAAAGCTATATGCAGCATAGGACTGGTGGTCCGGGGGTCTTTATATAAAGCTATATGTAGCATAGGACTGGGGGTCCGTATATAAAGTGATATGCAGCATAGGACTGGGGGTCTACAAGGTTGCCGCGCAGGCCCGGACTGGCAATATGTG
>CM044431.1:206684320-206711671 GCA_024363595.1 Xenopus borealis
TAACAATAATATGTAACATTTTCTGCTTGGAAAAAGAAACCACATTCCTTTCCATATATTTGGGTTTAAATTCAGTAAAAAAATGCAATTGGATACAGTCACATAAATGATTTATGGGACTGAATCTAATGTTGTTTTGTTATAGAATATTTGAATATCTGGAAATGTAAATATCTTTATAAGAGTAAAGGTGATGTATCACTTAATTATTACTGAATCCATTTAGAGGGTGTGGGCAACAGATACATCTCACAAACAGTGGTCTCTGTAAAATAAAAGGAACAATACTGAAATATGTTCTTTTTACACCAGGGTTTTTATAGTGATTTCCTTAGTAACTGCTACTCTTTCACTGCCCACATTCAGCCCTCCTCCATTTTTCCTTTGTGATCAACAGGGTGTACCAGGGATAGATTCTGCCCCTTCTGATGGTGGTATTGTTCAGTTTTCTTACAAAGACTAACAACTATGGGGCAAATTCACTAAGCGGCGAAAATGCGCTAGCTAGCTAACGTTTGCCACACTTCGCCAGGTGAATTTTCACCAGCGCTACGCAAATTCACTAAAGTGCGAAGTTATGCTCTGGTTGGCGAACGGTAGCACAGTTGCGCTAGTGTTACTTCGCCAGTCAAAGCGCATTTATGCTGGCGATGCCTAATTTGCATATGGCACGAATTTCAAAGTATAATAGAAGTATATGTTACAGCCACTACATTCCACTACACAAGCCCAGGAAACCTTTAATAAATAAAATAATGTTGTCCTATTGCCCTAAACATGTGCCCCCTGTATAGTTGTGTTGCCATATGTTAGGAAAGGTAGGGGGGAAGGAGGGTAACCCCCCCCCAAAAAAAAATGTTGCTCTTTTTCAGACTATCACCCTAAAAAGGTAAAACACGCCAGCGTTTTTTTGGGACTTAGAACATTTTTTTTCAAACTCCTATCTATTGTATTGAACTTAGCCAGGTCTGACCTGTCAAAGTAACGTCTAGCGTAAGTGATTGGGGCAGATTTACTAAATTCATTCAAAAAATATTTGTTTTTCCTCGATATTCGATTAGCATTCGATTTTCAAATGCTAATCGAATAGTTTTAGGCTACCTTTTTATTCGATATTCGATCATTCGACGATCGAATAACGATTGTTCGATCATTCAAATGAATTATTTGACCATTCAAATAATTCGTACAATTCGAACGATTGAAGACTTCGATCGTACGAATCCTATTCGATCAGGACTTAGCCTCAGAAGCCTATGGGAGGGTTCCCATAGGCTTCTATTATTAGGTTCAATCTGGTGAAGTAGGCAGTCGAATCATTTTAAAATTTTAAATCCTTCGATGATCGAATGATCGAATATTCGATCATTCGAATCTATTCGATCATTTGATCGTTCGCTATTTGACGATCGAATAGGCCAAATTTGCATATTTGACCAATCGAATTAATCCTACGATAGTTCTTTGATCGAATTTGATCTAACTTCGATCTATTCACGTGAATTTAGTAAATTGGCCCCGTAACGTTCAGTAATATGGTCATCTTAGTGAATTAGCGTAATTACGATCCTTCATCAGTGCTCAACTTCACCTGGCGTAAGGGTGCGAAGTTGCACTAGTCTATCTACTTCACTAGCAAAAATTCACCAGAGTCGGTGTTAGTGAATTTGCGAAGTTACGAAATGACGTAACGCTGGCGAATTAGGGTTAGACGCTTCGCGCTTTATGCAATGCCAGTCAGCTACATCAAGGGCAAATAAGTTCCTGAGCTGTATTAAAAGGGGGTTATTCTTTCACTGTGCAGAGCAATGGTAAGGCCCCATCTAGAATATGCCATAGAGTTTTGATCTCCAGTGCTTAAACAGGACATTATTGTATTAGAGAAGGTACAGAGAAGGGCAACTCAGCTGGTAAAAGGTATGGAAAATCTTAGCTATGAGGAAAGACTGGCCAAGTTGACATTGTTCAAGCAGCAGAAGTGGTGCTTAAGGGGTGATATGATAACTATGTATAAATATATAAGGGGATCACAATAAAAACTTTCTAATGCTTTATTTACCAGTAGGTCCTTCCAGCTGACAAGAGGGCACCCATTCCGATTAGAAGAAAGCAGGTTCCGGGTAAATATTCAGGAAGGGCTTTTTCATAGTGAGAGCTGTTAAGATGTGGAATTCTCTCCCTGAATCAGTCATATTGTCTTATACATTAGATTAGATTATACATTTAGCTTTAGAATTTAGAATTTAGAATTTTAGAATTTAGAATTTTTTCCCCCTCTGAGGCAAATTGGAGAGGCTTCCAATGGGTTTTTTTTGCCTTCCTCTGGATCAACTAGCAGTTAGGCAGGTTATATTGTCACAATCGCCACTCTTCCAGGACCTCCGGGCGGCACATCCTGTATGGCCGGTGTCGCTCCCACAATGGCGGCACCCATGGCCGCCACATGGGTTGCAGCGCCGGCGTGATGACATCACAGCGTCGCAACAGACACGCCACGGCGTCCGCGCGTTTGGCGCTAAATTAAAAAATTAAGGCACGCCGGAGACCCAAGTTCAATGCCCAAGTGTAGCTTTTGCTAATTATTCCTGGGTTTGTTCCTAAATTATACATCCAAATGGGCATGCACACTCAAAATAACCAGCAATAGTCCAAGGGTGTATGCAAAAAAAATTTTACTAGTTCTTTCACCAAATACAGATACACATACATAAATATAACAATGAACACCAATGTCAAGTAAAAGTGCATACATACCCCAAAGGAAGAAAAATGCAGTAAATGGCAAATATTAACACCTACAAAAAGCAGATACGCAGGCCACTGATGAGAAACCCCTAAACTAAAAATTTAAAGCTGAATTAGTATAAGATTAGGAGTGCCCTCCATTTATGTATTTTTCTGTTTGTTCCTAAATTGCTCCTTTATTAATTTCTG
The DNA here is from genome assembly GCA_024363595.1 of Xenopus borealis. NCBI lineage: Eukaryota > Metazoa > Chordata > Amphibia > Anura > Pipidae > Xenopus > Xenopus borealis. Next base: position 206,687,255 of record CM044431.1, read on the forward strand.
GACTGGCCTGGATTTTGACCCTGAATATTGCCTGAACCTTTGCTGTACTTTGTATTGGACTTTAACCCTATTGCTTCCTCCTTGGTCCTGACAAACTCCCTCGGGAGCCGATAGGCCCCTCTGACATATATATAGACTTAAGGGTTGAATGGGCATGTCTTTTTTCAACCTATGTTTCTATCTATTCTACAATTATCTCCCTTATAGAATAAAACTGGTCTAGCGCACAATGCATTTGTTTTTTGTGGAGGATAACATTTATCCAAGCCATTATAACCACATTTTCCTCTGTCCTAAGGAAAGAGTCAGATCATCAATTAGCATTACTATTGTATTGTAAACCCCCGCTTAATGTTTTTAAAAAATTAGTGGTGAGCACAACTTTCCCTTGTTTGTTGTGGTTCATGTAGGAGCAGTGACCAGCTCCTTGTTGTAGCTCCTACCCCTCCCAACTATAGTCAGGTGATCCCACTGGTGTCTAATAAAAGGACAACCAAGTTTGGGAGTTTTACTTTGAAAGCAGCAAGTAAGGTAAACCTTGGTCCATTTGTAAAATGCATAATGAAGCAATAGAATTATTAATGAATAAGATGCAAATAGAGTATAGGACTGGCTAGCTTAAGGCACAACATGTTTCAATGTTCTTAATATATTGATAATGTATAGAGTGCAGAGGACCTCTTGTCTTTTTCTGTATATATATATATATATATATATATATGTGTGTGTGTGTTCTTGGACAGCACCACTTCCCATTCAGTCACCTTGTAGCTGCCCCGTGCATGGAAATAAAATATCTATACAAGATAGAACAAAAAAACAGCACCAGGGGTCTTGATTTGAAAAATTACATGGTATGTAGAACAGATTGGGACCTTTATTAAGGTAAAATTACATACAAAACTCTCCCTTAAAGAGATACTGACACCTGTAATGAAACTCTTTTTTTACATATATTATAATAACTGGCTTTGAAAGCTACTTCTAACTTTGCCATAAAGTATTTGCATGATGCTTTTACATTACCTGTCTGATCCCCCATGTTCCTGTATGAGGGGGCTGCCATATTTGTGGAGCAGGAGTCCGTTAGCATTATAAACTGTAACTAACAGGCTGAGATGGGACAGTCAGGTTGGCAAAGTCAGAGTGTCAGAGAGTCAGGCTTAGGAACTTCAGCTAACAATTATATACAAAAACAAAGCTCTCAGCAAAAAATCATCATCATGACTTATAGGTAAAATGTAATGTACATTCATATGTTAAAATTCATTTTTTTGTGTCAGAATCACTTTAAATAGTCTCCACCCACATTGCTATGTAAGTGCCTGTGACATCATGTGCAAAATTTAATCCATCCAAAAAAATTTTTGAAAAACAAACATGACCAAATTTCACATGTAATAATATAATATCTGGAATATGTTATGTGAAATATGGTCATGTTTGCTTTTAGAATTAAAAAAACAAACAAGCACAGATATAAGCATTTCTACACAATGTAAGCACAGAATTTGATATATTTATGGGATACACAAAGTTATTTGTGTATTGAATGTTGCTGGTATTCAGCCATATGATGGATAAAATTTTGCACATGATGTCACAGGCACTTACATACCAATGTGGGTGGAGACTATTTAAGGGAGAGTTTTGTATGTAATTTTACCTTGATAAATGTCCCAATGGGGATCGAAACGTCGGTTTTACATACCATGTAATATTAATTTATCACTTTTTCCAAGTCTATTTGGTGTATATATACATATACAGTATTGCTGTAAAAAAATTCAAGTATTAACTGAAAGCCAAAGTATAATATCCAGGTTTCAAGTTAATGGTGGGGGTAGATAAAATCATAAATGGGACTGCTATACTACATATACTGTGTTTCAGTTGTTGATGGTTAAATACCTCAACACTAATTATGTCACAGGAAAATAAAGCCACTTTAAAAAGTGAGATATGTGTCATGACAGTACCCCTTTAATGTTTTCTTTTTAAGTTTATATATCAATATTTGCATGCAAAGAATGTACCAGAGGATATACATAGTGCTAACTGTGCATAGTTTACTGATTGATAAACATCTGAAATATGCATCTGTTACTGATTGATGGACAACGGAATCATGGCCTGACCCAGGGAAACCAGCTGAAATTGCGCATACATTACTGATTGATGAACATCGGACTCCCAGCTAAGATTCTCATTATGATAAATATAACCCTCCACTCAGAGATCAGGTCCCTCACCACCATAACACATAATATAGTACATTACCCTTTTAGCAGCAAAAATTCACTTTTTAAATTGATTTATAATATGAATTGATAAATGGGTCACCATAGTATTAGCTCTATACTGAACCTGATTATTAATATCATGTTACTGAGTCCGGGTTCTTAAACAGAGATAGGATAGCCACAATCATAAACAAGAGCTTAGACCCAGTCTCCCACTCTTCTGAACTCCAGTGCAACTTCCAGTATTTTGCTTGCAAATGAATTGTAGAAGATGTAAGAAACAAGGACTCAAGGAAAATCAGGCCTTTCTATTTTGTTGGCACTTCAACAACTGTTTTCTGCCTTTCTTCTTTATTATGGAAAAATTGTGCTTTCCTCTCTTGAGCCTACTGAACACAATGGGGGCAGCCTGATGAATAAGTGGCTGCTGTTGCTGTTGATTGAATAAACCGCCTAGTGATGGAATGCTACATCTGTTAATATTCATTTTTAAGAGTTGGGTGCATCAGATTATAAAGATTTAATTATTACAGAAAGAAGTTTAGATGTACTAAATAAAACCTCAACCACTTTAAGCTACTGCTATTAAAGAGGTAGTTCACCTTTAAGTTAACGTTTAATATGTTATTGAATGGCTAAGCAGCTTTTCTATTGGCCTTTCTTTTTTTCTTTTGTTTTTGAATTATTTGCCTTCTTCTGACTCTTCCCAGCTTTCCAATGGAGGTCACTGACCCCATCTTAAAACAACTGCTCTGTAAGGCTACACATTTATTGTTATTGCTACTTTTTATTACTCTCCTTAGTCAGGGCCTCTCCTATTCATATTCCAGCCTATCATTCAAATAAATGCATTTGCAAATCAATCATTTGCACCCTATCAACTGGATTGCTGAAACTGCAAACTGGAGAGCTGATGATTAAAAAGCTAAAAAACTCTACAACCACAAATAATAAAAAATAAAAAACAACTGCAACATATCACTCTCTACATCATACTAAAAGTTAATCAAAAGGTGAACAACCCCATCAACTTTTCATGTCTAAGGGTCGAATTTCGAATGCAAAAAAAAAATCAAAATTTGACTAGGGAATAGTGGGGGAATAGTGGGGAATTAAAAAAATGTAAATTCAAATTTTTTTAGCGCAATTCGACTGATCGAATGATCGCATAGGAAAAATTTTCAAATTCGATCTTAGGGAATGATCCCCATTTCATTGGGTTTAATCTGGCGAAGTAGGTGATAGAATTTAAATTTAAAGGGGAAGTATTCGACCATCGAATTTTCGACTATTCGAATAAAATTAAATTTGAATATTCAAATAATTCGAATTCGAATATTCGATGGTCGAATTTGCCTAATTTGCACATTCAAAATCCGAATCTTTTTGAAAATTCGATCGAATATTCGAATCCTTCATGTGAATTTATGTGAATTTAGCACATCTGCCCCATAGATTTCTGTATATAGTGTAATTGACATATGTGTGTGAGTGCGTGTGTATGTAAATTAATTTGACTACATTCTTGCCACCCAACTAAAATACAATATTTAAAAGAAACCATTTCATATCAGTATAAAGAGCCTTGCAAATTCAGGCCTGTTGCATTCTTATCTCTTCCAGTCTGCTAAATTGTTTAACTGTCTCACATTATGTAAACTGTAAGAGAATTTCTTCTCTAGCCAAAAGAGATGAACCAACAACCCATGAAAAGTCAAAGCCTCTGTGAGATAAGCCAGATAAATACAGGAAGGCCTGCATGTACCTGTTTTTCTGCGAGAAACCAGATATATCATTGTGCAACAATTATGTGGCTGGGCAAATTTCAGTATTTTGATTGTTCCAACAAAGATGAGAACATGCAGAACTAGCTGGCATCTGCCTTGTGAAGTGTTGAGTAAAAGCGATCCCCATTATTTCCTATAGGATGATCACTGATCTTAAATATAGGCTAACCTAATTCAATCTCAAAGCTTTTCCAGGAGCAGCAGGTTGTTTCTACTTCTAGTTTCAAACTGCAACTTTCACTATAACTACTGGATTTATGGCTAATTAATAAGTAAATCATAATTCTGTAAGAAACCTAGGAAGAAATGTAAAAATCTAAAAATGTAAACAAAAAACTAAAGGTTTGTTTCAGTTCTAATAACACATGACAACAAGCAAATAGTTGATTGACTGTTACTGGTTTCTAGACCTGGAGTCAAATTTGTCCCACTACTTATTCATTTTTGTGGAGCAGTCAGTAGCCATGGATGACCAAACCTTTAGTTTGGAAACCAGAAATTTCCTGTGATTTGTGGAAATAAAAGACCAAGAGATTAAGGCTGCATTTTAATTCCAAAGGGGTTGTTTCTGGGTTGTTGATGGGACATTACTACTTTGCATAAACAATGATGTTTCATTTCCATAGCCCTATAAATGTAAGAAAGGGAAAAAACTTGGAAACATGACAAAAGACCATCCAAAAATTCTCCAACAGCTAATGAAATTGTGGTTTTGAGTGTTAAATATTTATGTAGCTTCTCCTCTAGGCAATCTAATTGTAGGTGAGAAATTCCATACACCCACCTTTAGGGGAAATGTTGACATAATATAGATAAAGGATTTATGTTATGTCTAAGCTAAGATTTTTTTCTTTTAGAGATCTTAAAGTCAATTTAGGTGGCGTGCAAAGACGTAAACCCTGGAGGATGAGAAATATCATCCTTACTTGCACTGTGCCTTGTACAAACAGCAGAATGTGCTCTTGAAACGTCCTTATCAATTATAACCAAATGTTTCCTATGGGCTGTAAACTCTGCTGCCAAGATGACTATTGAGAAGAATGGTTGTTTTCAGCTGGTATGTAAGCAGGATTATTTTTGGATATTGTGGTATTGTACCGCTTAAACCACAGCTGCTCATTCTGTAGTATTCTATAATGACCATTTCATTCCCTGTGTACAAGCTCTAATGTAAACACACTTGAAGTACAACGTATATAAACACCCACAAACAAAATAAATGTGCATGTGTGTTTTTGTGTGTGTGTATATATATATATATATATATATATATTCTTACAAGATACTGGATGGCTACACACAAGGCAAGAAAATCCCATTTTTCCTAAAAATATATAACATATTCAAAGGGATGTCTTGGATATTTACTAGCAAGGACATGGTAAATATCCTATGACATCTATATATTAAGGTTGTAGAACACTTTAATTGGTCGTACTAAATAAACTGAAGAGTTAGAAAGGAGTTCCCGGAACATGAAGAAATACTGGTAGAGGAGCCAATGACGAAGTCAAGCAATATCAGTTGTCTGTATAAGGATAGCATGACACTTATTTTCACATTCAATACATCACGGACTAATGGAATTATTTTCAAGATCAATTAACCTTATCCTATATATAAATATCTTTCCAAGAATCAGCGAGAAGTATTGCTTTGGTAATGCTAAGGGGCCAATTTAATTCACGTGAATAGATCGAAGTTCGATCGTATTCGATTAAACAATGATTGTAGGAAAAGTTTGATTGGTCGAATATGCAAATTTGGCTTATTCAATCATCGAATAGTGAACAATCGAATGATCGAATAGATTTGAATGATCTAATATTCGATCATTCGATCAGCAAAGGATTTAATTTTTAAAAGTTATTCGATTGCCTACTTCGCCAGATTGGACCTACCAAATTGTAATAGAAGCCTATGGGAGCCCTCCCATAGGCTTCTGAGGCTAAGTCCTGATCGAATACAATTCGTATGATCGAAGTCTTCGATCGTTCGAATCGTACGCATTATTCGAATGATCGAATAATTCATTCAAATGATCATTATTCGATCGTTATTCGATCATCGAACGATCGAAGATCGTATAAAAGGGTAGCCTAAAACTATTCGATTAGCATTTGAAAATCGAAAGCTAATTGAATATCGAGGATAATCAAATTTTTTTGGGGGAACAATAGTAAATCTGCCCCTTAGTCCTTAGTCCTGCTCGAATACCATTCGTACCATCGGAGCGTTCCATTGTTCGATTCGTACGAATTTTTCGGACTCTCATAGGAAATTTCACGATTTTTTCTTGAAATGAAACTATCGGTATCTGATCGTACGAATTCATCGAGAAATCGGATATCGAGCAAAATGATAGCCTAAAACAATTCAATAAGCATTCGATAGTCGAATTTGCGAATTGCAAATTTGCCAGAGCTAATTATGGGGAATAATAGTAAATTTGCCCCTTAATGTCATGAAATAATCATTATGGATACTCTTCACGTTGTCATATATACTATTTGTTCTGCCAACATACAAATAAAGCGTGAGCTCTTCTATTCTTTATTAAAGAGCTCCAAATATCTATGTGCATTTCACTTTTCTACAGCCGGATAGAGTGTTTTTATGCTTGTAAAAACTTCCAAATAAGGGGTCTTCATGTAATTTTGATCTCCAAGCCTTAAATCTGCTTAAAGTTATTGAACCATTAAATAATCCCAAAAAGTTGGTTTTGCTTCCAATAAGGATGAATTATATATATGATATGAATGAAGTACAATGGACTGTTTTATTACAGAGGAAAAGAAAATCATGTTTAAATATTTGAATTATTTGATTATAATGGAGTCCATGGGAGACAGCCTTCCCATGATTTGCAGCTTTCTGGATAATGGATCCCATACCTTTATTATGAATACACAGCCACGCACATGCAATTTTAAAGGCACATTTTGTTGTTGCCTGTGGATAATATGTTTGTGGAGCATGGGGTTGGCAAGCTTATGATCCTTAAGAACCCTAATATCCTTTCAGATAGACAAATTCCCGAATCGGACCTATTTACTGAAATATTCAAATAATGAACTAGATGCATGGGCATCTGCCCAGCAAATAGGGAGATTAGGAAGTGTATGGATTAAAAGCAATAGGCACATACTTAGGGTGGTGACACACACTAAAATTCCAGGGAGATTAGTCGTCCAACAGCAACAAATCTCCTCTTCTTCGGGCGACTAATCTCACCAAATGCCTTCCTGCTGACTAGAATGTAAATTGCCGGCACGATGGCACTCGGATCGCTTCGTTTTCCGAAGTCGTCCAAAGTTTCCTCATGAGGCAACTTTAGGCAATTAAGTGATCGAGTGCCATCCCGCCAGCGATTTACATTCTAGCCAGCGGGAAGGCATTGCAGGAACATTAGTCGCCTGAAGAAGAGATTTTTTGCTGGGTGACTAATCTTAGCATGTGTCACCACCCTAAACCTATGAGTCCCTACATGTATATATATTTTGTGGTAGATAAGAATATTGTGACCCACATATTTACATTTTGGTGCCAGGTACTGAACTTAAAGCACAGAAGCATTTGGTTCTATAGAACAATGTATATTGGGGACAATTCCAAGCCTTTCATATGTAAAGCTTAGGAGACAGAAACCGGAAAAGGGTTGTGATACAAACATTTAAATATATCAAAGGGGAGTATGGGAATGATAGTGGAGCAGCAGTGAAACATAGAATTAGGGAATACAAAATGAAAACAAAGGAAGAAAAATACAAGGTAACATATGGAAACACTTCTTTAAGTGTAAGTGTGACAATAAACACAAAGAAAAGCCTTAAAACAGAGGTGGTGGGGGACTCACTCAGTAAAGGAATCAGTGTCGCACTGGGATGCCAGGGGCCCACCAGAAAACCTTAGACCAGGGGCCCAACTTTCCAAACTATTATTCCATCTCTGTTCACTTAACCTCTTTATTCTCCTATTCTTTTAGATCTACTTACTATACTATATTCTTCCATTATTTAAGCCTATTTTTTCACATAAAGAAATAGGGAATGAACATGAAATAGGCCAGATTGTTAGAAGCAAGAGGGACCACTGACACCTGGGCCCACCGGGAGTTTTCCTGTTATCCCTGTGGGCCAGTCCAACACTGAAAGAAATTCAAACACATTACATACAAAGCAAAGATGTTATACAAAACTATAAGTGGCTGCCTCATGGACTAACTGGTGCTTTCAGGTAGATTTATTCATTCAGGTAGATTTATTCATTGTTGTGTGACACTTTAAAGGAACCGTAACACCAAAAAATTATATTGTTTTATGGTAATGAAAATATCATATACTGTTATTTTGTCCTACACTGGTAAAACTGATATGTTTGCTTTAAAAACACTACTATAGTTCATATAAACAAACTGCTGTGTAGCAGTGACAGAAATTTAAAAAAGGCTATATGGCTATATGGCGAATAAAAACGAATAACGATCGTAGGATTAATTTGTTTGGTCAAATATGCAAATTAGGTTTATTCGCTCATCGAAGGATTTAAAATTTTTTAATTATTCGACTGCCTACTTCGCCAGATTGAACCTACCGAATTGTAATAGAAGCCTATGGGAAGTCCTGATCTAATAGGATTCGTAAGATCAAAGTCTTCGATCGTTTGAATAGTACGAATTATTCGAATGATCGAATAATTCATTTGAATGATCGAATGCTAATCGAATATTGAGGAAAAACTAATATTTTTTGGGTGAATTTAGTAAATCTGCCCAAAGCTTTTTCCAGTGCAAGGCAACACTGCAATATATTTTTATTACTTTATAACACTTTTATTTTTGATGTTACTGTTCCTTTAATTAATGCTGACTAAGTCCAGTGGCGTAACTACCAGGGGAGCAGGGGGTGCAATTGCACCAGGGCCCACTCCCTTTTGGGGCCCACTGGAGAGGCTAGGAGAACTCCAACTCATAGGGGGAGAGCCCAATAGGGGGCCCGGGTGCCAATCCTGCGAACGATCGAGAAATCGAATATCGAGCAAAATGATAGCCTAAAACTATTCAATAAGCATTCGATAGTCGAATGTTGAATTTCGAATAAAATTGTAGGATTTTTGGGGAATAATAGTAAAGACAACAGCACAGAGCATGTAAATCAGTAGAAAAGAAGATGGGGAGCTACAGTACCTGGGCATTTTTGGGAGACACAGATCTTTACTGCTGAAAGGCTGTGGTTGCCTTGGGCTGGTACCCAAGCACAAAACATCATGTACAACAATTCTACTTCTTTAGTTAAAGGAAAACTATACCCCGAAAATTTAATTTTGAGCAACAGATAGCTTATATCAAATCAAGTGACATATTAAAGAATCTTACCAAACTGGTATATATATTTAAGTAAATATTGCCTTTTTACATCTCTTGCCTTGACCCACCATTTCATGATGGTCTGTGTGCTGCCTCAGAGATCACCTGACCAGAAATATTTCAACTCTAACTGTAACAGGAAGAAGTGTTGAAGCAAAAGACACAACTCTGTCTGTTAATTGGCTCATGTGACCTAACTTTATAGTTTGTTTGGTATGTTTGTGTGCACCGTTGGATCCTAGGATCCCAGGAGGCTGTCCTTATTTTTTAAAATGGCAATTTTCTATTTATGATTACCCAATGGCACATGCTACTAAAAAGTGTATTATTATGAAAATGGTTTATTTACATGAAGCAGGGTTTTACATATGAGTTGTTTTATGCAATATCTGTTTATAGAGACCTACATTGTTCGGGGGGTATAGTTTTCCTTTAAGCTTTCATTCTCCTTTAAGGTGATATTCTGATTAGCACTAGCCATTTCCACTTTTTTCTGTCTGTTTTGCAAAGAGTAATGAAAGAGAATCTGAGAGGAGAAAGATGTTGGCAAGCAAACAAAATACATTGTGAAGATAACTGAATGAAATATGGAGGCGACAGAATAAGAGACAGAAGGGAGACAGAAAATTTGAAATTAACATTGTAATTCTGAAGGAGAGAGGTCATAAAGAAAAGAAAGGTTGGAGAAATAAATTGATGTAAGAGAACACAAGGGCTGATTAATAGATTTGGTTAAAAACTCAATAAAATCAAGCGAAAACCTGAAAAGTCACAATCTCTGTCACAATCTAACACCAGCATTGAATAAGTTCTACAGTATAAGGAGAAGATGTTGTCCTTGCAGAAACTCTCTGTTTTCAAACCTACGGAACTGTACCTTTGTGTTGCCTGTGGGTTTTCCCTCTTGTACATGTAAGACATCCAATTAATTGTCAGTCAGCAACATGTGCTTTTCACATCTGTCATTTCAGTACATTATGATGGACTGTTTTACATGCCCAAACGTAAGTTTCATGGGAAGCAGACCTCCAAGATTCTGAGAAACTCATACCCATACTGCTCCTCAGAAACGGCTTGCAGACAAGAAGATTACAGAAGCCGCGATATTTTATTCTTCTTGGGATTTAGCATACATTCTGTAACACCAAGCAGGATACTTTAGACTGCAACAAGACACTCTCATCAGTAAAATATTTATAATTATGCAAAGAAAACAGAATAAAACTATAAAGATGAAAATGGTGGACGAAAGATTCAAGATACACAAAATATTAGAGGAGTTATTCACCTTTAAATGAACTTTTAGCAAAGATGAGTAATAAAGATTAACAATAACAATACACATAGCTTTACAGAGCATTTTCGTTTTTAGATGGGGGTCATTGACCCACATTTAAAAGCTGAAAAGGGTTAGAATAAGAAGGTAAATAATTCAAAAATTATAAAAAAAATAAATAATGAAGACCAATTAAAAAGTTGCTTAGAATTAGCATACTAAGGGGCAAATTTACTATTATTCCCCAAAATTAGCTCGACCAAATTCGATAAGCATTCGACCATCGAATGCTTATCGAATTGTTTTAGGCTATCATTTTGCTCGATATCCGATTTATCGATGAATTCCTTTGATCATCGAATGATCGAATGATCAAATATCTGATTATTCGATCAATTCAATCTATTCGATCTATTTGCTATTCGATGATCGAAGAGGGCGAATTTGAATATACGATTTCACGAAAAATTTGTACGGTCGGTATTCCATCGAATTCGATCAAACTTCGATCATTTCACGTGAATTTCATAAATTTGCCCCTAAAAGTTAACTTAATTGTAAACCCCTTTAAAGTAAGCAATAAAGAGGATGGAAATAACTAGTTAAATTTTGGTGTTTATACAGCACTGTTATACTCTCCTCATCCTCGGCTACCAAATACAACACAAATTAAGTCATGGGTGCGTATGTAAGCAAGTCCAATGTCTTTTGAGGTCAACTGGAAAAACTACTTACTTTGTTCACCTTCATTTTATTTGTTCAACTTCTTATGCATTATTACCTTCCTAATGGCCTGCAATTCCTCGTTAGTCTCCAACAGTTACATGGGATAATGATCCGAAAACAGAGAAGTGTAGAAATGAATCTAGAGATCCTTATGTATCTCCACTGCACATTATGACAATGCGACATATAACCAAGGAGTGACGTGATTATAGATCCATAAAGCTACAGACTGATTGTCTCTCTACTCTCTGTTGACTGCTAACATCCTTATATTATCCAGCAAGGGGGTTCATCGTTCTAAGTATTCTTATTGGTAATTTATGACAAAAATGCAATTCTGTATAGTCACTTGATCTGCAGCTCTTTTCCTAAATGCATATGGGACACCTCTACCTTAGAAGTGAATCCATACAGTAGGTTTATTTTTTGTGTAAAATTTTATCCATTGGTAAAGGTATGGGATCCATTATCTGGAAACCCATTTTTCAGAAAGCTCTGAATTACAAGAAGGCTGTCTCCCATAGACTCAATTATATCCAAATAATCCAAATTTTTACAAATCATTTCCTTTTTCTCTTTGATAATAAAAAAAGTACCTCGTCCGAACTAAGATATAATGAATCCTTATTCTAGGCGAAACCAGCCTATTATATTTATTTAATGTTTTATAAGTATGGATATACAAATTAAGGAAACATCCTTTCTCTGGAAAATCCCAGATCCCAAGCATCCTGGATAACAGGTCCAATACCTGCATGTATATTAATACTAGAGGCATTATTTTTCCAAATAGGGCTATAGACACATCTATAAAAGGAGTGTATCTATTACAATCATGGCATGTTAAATTTCAAAGGACAACTGTACCTTTTTTATTTTGTTTTCCCTTTTTTATTTTTGTAATACGCATGATGACATTTTATGAAAGTTTTTATATGGCTGATATCCAGAAGACAAGAATGATTTGACTAAAACTGCAGGAGAACCAAAAATGATGCAAGATGCTGCCCACTAACTCCACATGTTTCACCCAAGAAAAGCAATGGGTTTTGGCAAGCCTCCAGTTGGGCGGATTGTTGAGGGGGTGGGAGGCCTGTGAAGGGCCTGGGTTATCAACAGGCTTCCCCTTCTCCTTTAAACAATGGGTATATAAGAAATTATACCATTACCATTAAGTTCATATTAATATTAAATATAAAACAATTATACTTCATATTTTAGATATGTCCCCCCATATGACTTTTTTAAAACCATTGAACAATGTCTGCTAAAAACATTTTCAGGACATTATGAATAATATTGATGGAAACTAATTCAAATGCATCTCGGCTCTTCTTTCTGATGCTTCATGAGGTTCCTGGAGCAGTCTCTTTAATTAACATAGAATGTTCCTATAAATACTGTACATCTTTTTGTGCCATTATAAGCTGGCTGTGGATATAGAATGGAAATTAGCCGTCCCTTTTTGTTATGTAGTTACCATGGAAACTAATAGAGCAATATAATATAGGGCAGTATTGGTTAGCTGAAATGGTTTAAAAAACAAGTCTTAAAGAACACTTTAGTATCTTATGCTCAGAAAGCTGGAAATATATATATATATATATATAAATATAGGTTTTATAAATATAGGTCCAGCAGTGGTGCACTCAAAACAAACATTGTATTAATGCCTGGGTGTTGTCACATGTATTGTAATTAGCCGTTCTCCAAAAGTGACGCACTCCGGGACTTCATAATGCTGTTAAAGAAGGTGAAATTTATTGTCAACGTTTAGGTCCCATTCTGGACCTTTTTCAAGTCTTGAGAAAGGTCCAGAATGTACGGAAGAGCACTGGGGCCAGCAAAAAAAAAAAAATTCTGAAGAATTATGACTTTTAAAACTCATAATTACAACTTTAAATCTCATAATTATGACTTTAAATCTCATAATTATAACTTTAAAAAGTCGAAATTATGACTTTAAAGTTTAAATTATGACTTTAAATCCCATAACTATGACTTTAAAAAGTCATAATTATGACTTTAAATCTCATAATTATGACTTTATAAAGTCAAAATTATGACTTTTAACATTATGAGTTTAAAAGTCATAATTATGAGTTTAAAAGTCATAATTATGAGATTTAAATTCATAATTTCGACTTTTTAAAGTCATAATTATGAGATTTAAAGTCATAATTATGAGTTTAAAAGTTATAATTATGAGTTTAAAATTCATAATTTCGATTTTTCAAAGTCATAATTATGAGTTTAAAAGTCATAATTATGAGATTTAAAGTCATAATTATGTTTTTAAAAGTCATAATTCATCAGAATTTATTATATTTATTATAATTAAATTTTTTCTTCCATAAGAATGAGACAGAAACGTTGACAATAAATTTCACCTTATTTAACAGCAATACGTCACTTTTGTTTAATGGCTATATATCTTTTTTTCTATCCAGCAGGAAGTAAGGACCTACCAGGATATTTCCAAATTTCCACTAGACCAGTCAGATTTCAGATAGGTGTGTGTATCTATATCAGCAGAGGGTTCAGAGAAGGACAACTAAGCTGGTAAAAGGTATGGAAAATTTCAGCTATGAGAAAAGACTGGCCAAGTTGGGGTTGTTCATGTTGGAGAAATGGCACTTGAGGGGAGGCTCATGAGCAACAGGCTGGTTAACAACCATTGGATATTTTTTTCCAGTGGCCTCAATGCAAGTGCTAATTGTTTTAATTCTTGGTTTGGATGAAAGTTCTGGTTTCATAAAAACCAGGAGTACTGCCAAACAGAGCCTCCTGTAGGCTACCAGTTCACATAGGGGCTAACAAAGGACCAATCACAGCCTAAGTTATTTGGCACCCCAATAATATGCTTCTGTTGCTCCCCAAATCTTGTTATATTTAAATGTAGCTCACAGGTATAAAAGTTTGGGGACCCCTGCCCTATATTTTGCTAGATCAACACTTCTACACTCCTAGGCCCAGGAAAGGAGGCTGCTCTTAGTATTTTTGTTATTCTACAGTACTATTTTTTTTTTTTTTTTTAAAGTGTTGGAAAAGCTAAATAAATTCGAATGAATCCTCAAATATACTTAAGGAACAACTTGTTTTTAATTAATCATAGCATCAGGTACATTGTGTAACAAACTCCAGCCGGAGCGTTACTCAGAGCGCCTGGTGGTTCTTCTCTTCCTTCTCGCGTTGAACCGAAAACGGCAGCACCCATGGCCACCACGTGGGTAGCGGCACCAGTGCACTGACGTTAGTGTTGGTTTTGGTGCCAAAATAGTTTTAAAAGGACGCCCAGGACACCATGACTTTGCCCAAGTAAAGGTCTCCTTGTTTGGTGTTCCTGGGTATTATTGTACTCTTTTGCCTAATCCCTGCCTGCTTATTTGAACTGTTGCCTGGACTTTTATTATTATTCTCTTGATCATCCCTTGTATCATTTATTGGACTCTCTGGAAGGGCTTCCTCCTAGATCCTGACTACCTCCCCGTTGGGAGCCGCAGGCCCCCTGTCACATTGTATTTCAGATCTGTTTCTTTCTTATAGTTCTTGTTTTCGTGCTACTTTCTGTCATTCACTCTATGGAAGGGTGCACTTCATTATGGCTTTGGAACATAGTAAAGGGTTCACTGCTGTAATGTCAGTTACTGAAAACATGCAAAAATCTAAAACAAAAGTCATCTATTAAATCTGCTCCCGATGTATCATAGAAGAATAGTAATAAGCATTTATAAGCTAAAGTTTGCCAAGGTTAACTTCATTTGTCAATGAAATGTAATGGATATTTGAAAGCCTAATAAATGTTTCAGGATGCTGACAGACACATTTTCCATTTGTGTTGTCTTTATTAACTACTTTATGGCTACATTATAAAGAGATACCAATCTTCAGCTATGGAGAACAGAACCTGAACAAACAGATATTACTTTCCATGTGCTTTCACATTTTGTGCCCCTATATATAAAATACTCCTTATCACCCCTAAAATAAATCCAGAAATCCAGACTGGAATCTGTGTGTCCTAAATGGTCAACAGACCTCATCAATCATTGGGGGCAGTCGCTATCATAAAAGCTCTAGTAACTTATGAATATGAACAGTCCTGGCCCGAGGGATAATGGGTTAAAGCCACAAGTTATGAGCCTTGATCTTTGTAGAAACCTCATTCAATGTGACTATATATGTATTGTTGTTCCTGCCTCATTTAGTATATGTCAACAGGTAAGGATCCTCGGGGAGCAAAAGTCCATTTTTACCTTTGGTCTAAATATTTTGGTAGAAGTTAATTATCTGTTCTCAACCTGCCTTGTTTAATTTCTCTTCTGTTGTATTGTACACTATAATCCTTTCTATTGCCCTACCACACCTATGTTACTACCTCACATATTTCATCTCTTATCCCAGGGGTACACTGACTCTACTCCTTCCCAACCTGGGGAGCTTATATTATAACACAATAGTCTTATGCAGGTATGGGACGTCACCTGTTATCAAGAATATGAACTTGGGGTTTTCTGAAGAATGGATCTTTCCGTAATTTGGATTTTCATACCTTTGTTCCTTGTAGACTTTTATATATTTAGTTTTATGTTTCTTTGTGTCGTTGAACAGAATATATTAGTTGAAATATTCTATTTTACATAAATGATGATGATGCTGAGGGGATGGTGTATTTTTGCATTCTCATATGAATGTCTTTAGTTTTTGGCTGTAAAAAGGGACTCATGAAACAAACCAACACAGTGGAAAGGAACTTCTTTAATAATGTAGGGCAATGTACAGTATATGCCATTGCAGGGCTAAACCCTTACCTTTGACTTCAATGCATTTTGAACATGAAGTGAAATACTAAAGTTTGCTCATCACTATTCTTTACAAATAGGTCCCCAAATGGCATTATAAAAAATGGGATCTTTATGTGATGATGGTAAGTAATTCATTAAAGTGCGAAATTGCGTCCAGGGCGCTGAACACTGGCAAATTTTCTCTAGCGTTACTTCGGCAGAGCGAGCAAATCAAAGCGAAGTTGCGCTAGTGTTCAATTCTGCCCAGTTCTTGCACACAGGCTAATTTGCATACAGAAGGCAATTTAAAGTGGAATGGAGCCATTTATGTTACATGATGCATCTTTACACTGATAACTAGACATGCCAAGGGAACCTTAATAAAGTCAACAGTGTTACATATTTACATAGTTAAATTGGGTTGAAAAAAGACAAGAGTCCATCAAGTTCAACCCCTCCAAATTAAAAACCCAGCAAATACACACACACCCCTCCACTCTTTCACACAAACCATATATGCCCATAGCTATACTAACTGTAGAGTTTAGTATCAAAATAGCCTTTGATATTATGTCTGTCCAAAAAATCATCCAAACCCCTCTTAAAAGCATCAACAGAATGAGCCATCACAACATCACCCGGCAGTGCATTCCACAACCTCACTGTCCTCACTGTGAAGAACCACCTACACTGCTTCAAATGAAAGTCCTTTTCTTCTAGTCTGAAGGGGTGGCCTCTGGTGCGGTGATCCTCTTTATGGGTAAAAAGGTCCCCTGATATTTGTCTATAATGTTGTTTGTTGTTTTAATGCCCTACACATTTTTTGGACTTAGAAGATATTACAGTCAAAATTAATATGTAAGTAATTGAAGATTGAGGAAGTTCTATGCACTCCAATGCACTTTGTCATGTCAGAGCTGGTGAAGGCAAGTCTGGTGAAAAAGGTAACGTTCAGTAAAATCCGCATCTGGAATTTGCAGAATTATGTGCAGCAACACTATCATCTATATCCTTCATTAATGAAGGGCACCTGCACTTGTTAGTAAATCGGCGAAGTAACAAAATGATGTCACTGTGCCAAATTTTCGCTAGTATTAGTCACTTCGCCCTTTAGTGAATCTGCCCCTTAGGCTTGGGCCATTTGATGCATACCATTGTGGATTCTCTGCAGGTAGAGAATCCATTGCCCTGCTGCTCCCCTTGTATTCTATCTGCTGGCACATTTTGGCACAAAATGCAAAATGTCTTGTTTCGGGACTGAATCAGCCAGCAAAGCAGCCATTCTGCCTGCACCCGTGGAGACAATGTTTCCAGGTACAGGCAAAGCAGGAGCGGAGAAGCAGCGGGGAGTAGATTCTTGGCCTATGGAGAACTAGCCCTAGCCTTAAGGGGTCTGTTAACTTTAAAAACAGGGGCACCCCAGCCAAGAGGTAAATTGAGAAACACGCCTGAGACAGCAGTGTCCTACAGGTTCTTAAAAAGCCATTCCTGGTAACTTTATAAGCCAAAATCCCATTTTATTAAAGTGGTTGTTCAATCTTATGTTAACTTTTAATAAAATGGCCAGTTCTAAGCAACTTTTCAATTGGTCTTCATTATTTTTTTTTACAGTTTTTTAAATTTGCCATTTTCTTCTGACTCTGTCCAGCTTTCCATTGAGAGTCACTGACACCATATGAAAGACAAATGCTCTGTATGGCTGAAAATGTATTGTGATTACTCCTCTTTCTATTCAGGCCTCTCCTATTCATTTTCCAGTCTCTTCTTCAAATCAATGCATGGTTGCTAGTGTCATTTGGACCCAAGCAGCCAGATCAGGGCCACTCCTGCTACAGTGTAAGATGAGCGGTCAGTTACAAGGGGCGGCAAGGAGTCTTGTAACTTTAAGAACCAATTTCCAAGTTTTAACTTGGATATTTGGCTCTGCTAGTGCAGAGAGCGCTATAGCCCCCCTTTGACCCACTCCGTTGTTGAAGTTTTAAGTGCAGAGCTGGAGGTGGGCCGGCAGCAGCCCCAGGATCGCCCTTGAACCAGATTGCTGAAATTGCAAACTGGAGAGCTGCTGAATATAAAGCTAATTAATGCAAAAACCAAAAATAATAAAAAATGAAAACCCATTGCAAATTGTCTCAGAATATCACTCTCTACATCATATTAAGGGGCTGATTTATCTAAGATGGAATGTTTTTTTGCTTTGAATGATCTCGAAACTCGAATGGCATCTTATTTAAGAAAATACTCGAACATCTAAAATTCGAACAAATGCTACCAACCCGAAAACTTGAATCGAATGTCAGGAAGACTATTAACTTCTTCAAATGGGTCGCTGGACCTCTGCCATTGACTTCTACATGAATTCGGCAGGTTGTAAGTGACAACTTATCGAATGCGAGTTACTTCTAGGGTAGGGGAATGATAAATCTCGGGTTCGAATTAGAATTCAAATTCGAGTTTTGACCAAAAGCCAAATCGAAAATTAAAATTTACCATTCGAACCTTAGTAAAGCTGCCCCCAAAAGTTAACTCAAAGGTAAGCAACCATTTTAAATCATAATGTTATCTCTACTAGTTCAAAGAAAATATTTGCTCTATTGCACTTCGGCCCCTTCAGCAAAGGGGGTTGAAATTCCCCTAATTATAAAACTGCGTAAAAATTTTTCAACCAGAATAAACTGTATAAAAATTAATAAATTCAACAGATTTTATGCAATGATGCCTAGCAAGTAGAGAGCAATGTGTGTATTTTAGCACTGTTTTTGACAAAGCTTGATGTATATATATATATATATATATATATATGGCTCATAGAGAAAGAGAGAGAGAGATTGTTAGGAATGAAATAAGTGTGGAAATGCAGCAAGTATATGTGTACATGGGCAATTTCCTCAACATTATGTATTCTACAATCTTTCTGCAGAAGCATCTGGTATGTTTTGCCCAAGGCTTTGTAAAAAGATGGGCAACATTGCCTCTTTAATTGATTTGTATAATATGATCAAACCATGTATATTCAATTACATATAAAGTAAGTTCATGTAAATCCCAGACGCATTTGTGGCTTCCCCTGGAAGTAATTATCCAGATGCAGATCTGCCAACAATCTTATTTAGCCCAAAGGGAAACATGTCAGAATCCCAGAGCTCAAGAAATGCCACTGTAATGTTAACCAATACATTGTGCGAAGAGCCCAGTGACCCATGTAATATAATGTAATATACATATAAAGGTGATTATGTGTAGGTAATATATATATATATATATATATATATATACTGTATATATATATATATATATATATATACCAAGAAGGAGGAGACAGATCCCGACTTTTGTTACATCGCAAAACTTTTTTGACACTGTATCTCCCAAGGGATTCAGGGGGTAATTTATCAACACTGGGCAGTAACCCATGGCAACGAATCAGATTGCTGCATTCATTGTTCTACTTGCAGCTGGCTTCAAAAATCTAATCACTGATTGGTTGCTATAGGCAACTGCCCATGGGCAAATTTGCCCAGTGTTGATAAATGAGCCCCATGAGTATTGTTCATTTGGATGTCTTCTTGCTAAACGATAAATTAGCTTTATTCATACAGTGTGATCCATTGGGATTTGATTGATTTTTAACTTCCTACCCCCATTCGTTACCCAATAGAATCCTATGAGACACATCATTAACATATGGGAATTCGATGTCCTTGCTGGATGACTTTTTCCATGCAAACTACGTTGGAGTCACTAGGTAAATTTTCGGATTCCCTGATGGCTAAATGGTCATTGACCCCCATTTGAAAGCTGAAAATAGTCAGAGGAAAAAGGCAAAATTAACAAAAATGTATAATTAACTATAAAAAAGAAGAAAAATGGAAAAATTTAAAATATACTTAATGTTAACTTAAAGATGAACCAACCCTTTAACTATTCATCATTATACAGAACATAATAAATAACATTAATTTAAGTAATGGTTATGAGCTGTCTACTAATATAATATTGCAGCATGCTTGGCAACATCAAGCCCGTTATCCAGAAAGTTCAGAATTACAGAAAGGCCGTCTCCCATAGACTCCATTATAATAATCCAAATTTTTAATAATGATTTCCTTTTTCTCTATGTGATAAAACAGTAGCTTGTACTTGATATAATTAGTCCTTATTAGAATCAAAACCAGCCTATTGGGTTTATTTAACGTGTACATGTTTTTCTAGTAGACTAAGGGCCCTTACACACAGCGTGTTAACCTGCGCTCCGTATTGCTGCGTTCAGCCGCAGGGAAGCAAGGGAATAGACGCACTCAATTCTTTTCAATGGGGCTGTACTCACACAACCGCATGTAGGCGCAGACTGCAGGAAAAATGCAGCATGTTGCTTCTGAATCTGCGTTCGGTGCCTACATGTGGTTGTGTGAGTATAGACCCATTGAAAAGAATTGAGTGCGTCTATTCCTGCACTTCCCTGCGGCTGAACGCAGCAAAATGGAACACAGGGGAGAGCAGGTTAAAACTCCCGTGTGTAAGGGCTCTTAAGGTTTGAAGATCCAAATTACAGAAAGACCCTGGAAAGCCCCAGGTCTCGAGCATACCTGTAATAATAAAGTATATTAATAACATAGCAATATTGGGGTTGATATGGAGCATTAAGACCCAAGAATGCATTATAAGGGTAGAACTACGCGGCTGATTTTTGCTGCAGTTCTAATTGAGTCAATTAAGACAAGCACATTTACTCAGGGTCGAAGTGAATATTCAAATAAAATTCAAAGTAATTATTTCGAAGTAATAGCCCAAAATTCGATTCAAATTGAAAAAATTTAAATTTTCAATTACTGGCCCTTTAAAAATCCTTCGACTTCGACTATTCCCCAGCTTAAAGCTGCTGAATTGCCATTTTAGCCTATGGGGGACCTCACAGAACTTGTCATGAAAATTCAAAGTATTTTGGCTGAAATCGTTCGAATCGAACGATGCATTCAACTATTTCAATTCGATTGAAAATGGACCTATTCACTCAAATTAGGTCAGTTTTCGATCGAAAATAACCCCCCCCCCCAAAAAATTTTTCGATGGTCGAATTTCGAAGTTTTTTCACTTCGAAATTCGACCATTAGTAAATCTGCCCCTTAGTGTCCTTTCAGAATACAGAATGGAAAAAGGCTATTCATTTAAAATATCAGAATGTAAAAATGATTCTGGCACTTACACATTGCTGCCAAATGAGTCATGTTTTTGGACGAACTCTACAACCTAAATGAATCTCTTAATGCTCTGGGTACATAATGGCAGCAATGGAAAGTTCATATCTGACACTTTGATATAAAGTCTGCCTTCTGTTATTGTTTCTTTCTAGACAAATGGTTACATAGACCAATGGACATCCATATCCCACACTTTATTTTATACCACCCTTGCTTATTTTTCCCATCGGATAATATGAAACCATCATATATTCCTCAGTTTAAACTACTGAATAAATGTTAAAAAATAAAATAACATATGGGCATTTAAGAAAGCAAAGCAGGGCTTGGATTTTAGGGCTAACGTTAGTAACAGCAGTAACTGATTACCAGCAAAGAGTTAGATCTTTAGTAGTTGTATGGCACCTTCCCCTTATGAGTATCAAGAATCTGCATGGAAGTCTTCTTGATCTACGTTTAGCTTGATATTATGGGCCTCAGCTTTCACACACACCTCAAGCTTAAAGGACAAGAAAAGTGAAACTAAAGAAGTAGCTAGAAATGTTGTACATTATGGGGCAGATTTATCATTGGTCGAATTCCGAATTGAAAAAAATTCGAAATTCGACCATGTGAACAGGAAGGGAAGTAAAATTCTTCGAATTAGAATATCGTATTCGAAGGATTTTTCCTCAATTCGATTGGTCGAACGATCGAATAGGAAAAATTTGATCGATAAATCGTTTGAATCGATCGATGCGAACGTTTTTTTCGATCTATCAAATTTTTTTTATTCGATCAAAAATAAGGAAACCCAATTCGGTAGCTTTGATCTGGTGGACTAGGCGGTTGAATAAAAATTTAAAGGGGAAGTACTTCGACAGTCGAATGATCGAATATTCAAATGAAGTTTTATTAGAATCATTCAACTCATTTGATTTGATCGCATTTACAAAATTCACTGGTCGAAGTGGTCTTCAAAAACATTCGAAAAGTCAAATGTTTTTAAAAATTCGATCGAACTTCCAATCCTTCACTTGAAGTTTGTAAATCTGCCCCTTAGTGACGACCCCTAAGCTTACCTTCTCAACAGCTGCTCAGAGCCTACTAACAGGCAAATTTACTATTATTACTGAAAATTTGCTCGACCAAATTCATAATTCGATAAGACCATCGAATGCTTATCGAATTGTTTTAGGCTATCATTTTGCTCCATATCTGATATCTCGATGCATTCGTACGATCGGATACTGATCATTCGATTTCACAAAAAAATCGTGAAATTTCCTTCGAGAGTCTGAAAAATTTGTACAATTCAAACGATCGAACGCTGCGATCGTACGAATGGTATTCGAGCAGGACTTAGCCTCAGAAGCCTATGGGGGGGTTTCCCATAGGCTTCTATTATAATTCGGTAGGTTCAATCTGGCGAAGTAGGCAGTCGAACAACTTTAAAATTTTTATTTCTTAGATCATCGAATGATCGAATTATCGAATATCTGATCATTCGATCTATTAGATATTTGATGATCAAAGAGGCCAATTTCCACTTTACGATTTCACAAATTCGTACGACCGTTATTCGATCGAATTCGATCGAACTTTGATCATTTCACGTGAAATTCGTAAATCAGCCCCTAAGTGTCACAGACACTTTCCAAAATGGTGACCCCCTGTGACAAGTTTGAAGTCCTGGATCATTGCTACTAATGACAAGCTGAAACTTTAGGCTGGTGAAATAAGTTCACTATATAAAACATGACATTTTTAGTCCTATTCATTTTTAGGGCTTCCTACTCCTTTAAGACGTAACATTTACATAGGTCGCTTCCTCGTCTGTGTCAACCTAATCAGCAACCTAATCAGCAATACAGGCATGGGAAACCTGTTATCCAGGAAGGTCCAAATTACGGAAAGACTCTGTTTTATCCAAATAATCCAAATGTTTAAAAATTATTTCCTCTGTACCTAGTACTTGATCCCAACTGAGATACAATTAATCCTTATTGGAAGCAAAGCCAACCTATTGGGTTCATTTAATGTTTAAATGATTTTCTAATGCAAATTATGGAAAGACCTGTTATCCTGAAAACGCCAGGTCCCGAGCATTCTAGAATTATGTGCGCAATCCATCTTGCGAGAGTATGACTGGCTCATATTTCAGTTACCAAACCTGCAGATCCCACACAGTTCAATAATATGGTGTTTCCATGGCATATTGCCGTTTCTGCTGAAAAATGCAAATGCTGGTGATATGTGGTGGATGTTGGCTTTCAAGTGTCTTGTGGTAATTGCTATAGTGCGTATTCCTCACAAGAGGCATTTTTTAGACACCCTCACCTTGCATCATGGAAGGAGCGACCCTGCCCAAGAGGAAGAGCCATGTGCTCCATCCCCTAGAAAACAAGAACTACATTCCCTACCCCTAGACTTGTACACCACCACCACCCCACATAGGGATAGGGATATCCCCTACATCACCAGCACTGTTTTATCACTTATAGCAATCATTCCAAGTGAAAATATAAATAGAATATACAATTCAGCAACAAGTATCATCAGGCAATCATTAGTATCAGTTAAAAAGCATTCATTCAAATAACAAGCTAGTAATAAGCCTATTCTTATCAGTGAAAATGCTTCATAAATCCTGAGCTTTGCCAAAGCCTTCAAGCTCATGTTATGAATGACTTCTTTCCGCTAGTTCAAGCCAAGAGCTGATTAAAATATTTTTAGGGTGTGGGAAGAAATATAAGGCACAGCTTTATATAATTAATAATAATAATAATATCATGGAAGGGGCCATGCAACCTTCTTTTGGTTAAAAGGGAACTATAGATGTATTCTAGCCTGCAAATACCCAGTGTTGCAGAAATGTTAGATTTACTCATATGTGTTGCTACACTGGGGAAAATTGGCCAGTGATTGAAAATGAGCCCCAGATGGCTGATGATTTTACCCTCTGAAAGTGGTTTTAATAAACCTAATTAAATCTTGTGCATTCCACAAGATCCAAAGAAAAGACGGCACTCTGATCAGGGTCAGGTTTAATAGGGATACAA
>CM044431.1:206713653-206751208 GCA_024363595.1 Xenopus borealis
CATGCAGGTCCCCTCCAGCGATGTTCACAGAGGCCATCTTCTCTTCTAACCGATTCTTCTCTTCTTCTTCTTCTTCTTCTCTTCTTCCAGGATCTGACAGAGCTGGGCGTGCATACGCAGTAGGACGCCGGTACTACCGTGCATGCGCCGAAAGTTCATGAAGTTCAATCAGCGAACTCTGTTCATTTGCCCCAGGGGAGAGTTAGGCCAGAGGGCCAACGGTGGGATGGAGGAATGGGGGGCTTGGGGTTAGCACGGGAGGGGTTGAATTCCCCTTTAAACTTAGAAAGTGCCCTTGAAAGGCTTATTTTCATTTGTCAAAGGGGTTGTTAAACTTTGAGTTAACTTTTAGTATGATGTTGAGACAATTTCCAAATGGTTTTCATTTATTGTTATTTGCTGTTTTTCAGTTATTTAGCTTTTTATTCAGCAGCTCTTCAGTTCGCAATTTCCTAGCAGTCTGGTTGTTAGGGTCCAAATTACATTTCTTATTATTTGTTGTTTTTCAGTTATTTCGTTTTTTATCTAGCAGCTCTCCAATTCGCAATTTCCTAGCAGTCCGGTTGTTAGGGTCCAAATTACGTTTCTTATTATTTGTTGTTTTTCAGTTATTTAGCTTTTGTTGAGCAGCTCTCCAGTTCTCCATTAGTAGCTTTGAGTCACCAGATAAATCACATTTAGAGAACAGTGAAGCAGAAGGTTATCAATAAACTTGTCTTGGGATGATTTATGGGCAGGGTAACAAAATGAGTTGTGAGACTGTTTCAAATGAATAAAGTGTCTTAACATCTTCATACAGTCCAGTTTTAGTCGACTATTCCTGGAGAGCAACTTTTGATATATATATGTAAATGTATATTTATTTCGGTGTGTCCTGACAGAGTTGCCCTCTGTTACTACTGATATTATACATGTTGAATGTCCAAGGTGTGAAAAATGTTGTTGTGGGACCAAAGCCAAAGTGAGTGTCCACTTTTTCATCCTTTTGACAAGGGCTTGTTTTGTTTTCTCAAATACTGTATATACTGTAACATATACTTTACAGTGTTCATTTACAGTTTTTTTTTTATTCCATACAGGGAAACACAACTACCCTTTTTTAACTGAGATGATTTTCATCTGAAAAATGGTATAACCCAGGCATCTGGGCATGGCAGTGCCCTTATTTGAATCTATCATCTAGGGGATTAGTTACTAAACTTTGAATTCATCTCATTATTTTATTGAAAAAAACCATGACCAAACTCCCATGCCCTTAGTTGACCTTATTTGTTATTTCAAAAACTCAGATTAATCAGATTGAGATAAAATCCAATAAAATTGAGGCAAAACCCAAATTATTAGATTTTTGCCTGAAAACCCGCAAATTTTTTAGGATTTCGTGCAGAACTCAGCGATAACTTCAAACTGAGATTTTTGCCTCTCCCATTGACTTATACATGACCTTGACAGCTCTAAAATGGTGGATTTTCAGATTCAAGCTTTTTGCAGGATCAAGGTATAATAAAAAAAAAATCACGTTTTTTTCCATGAAAAATTTTAGTTTTTGCCCCAAAGCCTGACCAGATTAACTGAGGTTTCATAGATGACCCCCTAAATGTTATTTGAATACTATTGTGATAATATGTGATATCTAAATATTAATTAAACCCAGTAGGATTGTTTTGCCACCAATAAGAAGTAATTATATCTTAGTTGAGATCAAGTACATGATACTGATTGTTATAGGAAATGACCATCTCTTAATTTGGAACTTTCCAGATAATGGATCCTATGCCTGTATTATATATTCGCTCCCACTGTTGTTCCCCCATTAAGTGTTACAGTTATGTTCAATATTGAGCCATATAAATTAATTACAAAGGAAAAATTATATTTTGGGTATTTAGAAACTTTGGGAACTTCCCATAGGCATATATAGCAATTCGGTAGGTTTAATCTGGCGAATTGGGCCATCGAATAAAAATTTTAAGGTGTCGAATGATCTAATAAATTTTTATTCAAATCAGTCTATACGATTTAATTTTGCAAATTCGATGATCGAAGTGGCCAAATTTAAAATTAGAAAAAATCGTAATTTTGCAATCTGATCGAATTTGGAATCCATTCGAATCCTTCACACAAATTTAGTGAATCTGCCTCTAAGCATCACCTACATGAAAAATGCACCATTTGCTACTAACTTTATATAAAGTGAGTTTATATAGAACCTTGGTGGTGGCATGCAGGGCGTTAGAGCTTTTTAGGTTGAGAACCCCCCCTATGCTGGCAGTGGCAGACAGTACAGGTATGGGATCTGTTATACGGAAACCCGCTATCCAGAAAGTTACGACGGGAAGTCATCTCCCATAGGCTCCATTTTATCCAAACAATCCAAATTTCTATACAATATTGCCTTTTTCTCTTTAATAATAAAACAGTACCTTGTACTTGATCCAAACTATATTTGCCTTTGAGGGCATCGTTAATAAAAATTCTTGTGTTTCTGCTAAGCCCTGTGAGTGCGACTTCTACTTACAGACAATATATATGTATATAATTATCTATTATATATATACGTTATTATCTATTATATATAGATATAATTCTTCTTGGAACCAGTCTATTGGGTTTATTCAATCGTTACATGATTTTCTAGTAGATTTAGGGGCAGATTTACAAAATTCACGTAAATAATTTGAAGATCGGATATTCGAATATGCAAATTTGGCCACTTCTTCATCGAATATGTAAAATTCGAGCGTATCGAATAGATTGGATAATCGAATATTCAGTCATTCGACCATTCGATGATCGAGGTACTTAAACTTTAAAATTTTATTCGACTGCCTACTTCGCCAGATTGAATCTACTGAATAGCAATAGAAGCCTATGGGAACCCCACTATAGGCTTGAATACTATTCGTACGATCAAACTCCTCGAAAGCCCTCGAATTCGTGAATAATGATAAATTTGCCACTATTAAGGTAGGAAGATCCAAATGACAGAAAAATCAGTTATCTGGAAAACCCCAGGTACCAAGCATTCTGGATAACAGATCCCATGCCTGTATTCCCATGGAGGTGAATGGTTTGGGCCCGTGTGCCAGTGTTGGACTGCCTCTGGCTGGTGTTTGCCTATACAATGCCCTGGACTGATCTTTATACACAAAATAACTTTCATGTGCATTGTTTGATCCATGTTTTACTCAGTGTTCTTTCCTATCCACCTTCATTACACATTCCTTTGGCTGCTACAGTGCCGTGGCATAACTCTCGCCCTGCAGATGGCCCATGTAAACTGTCAAACGATATAAGGACTTTCTGTTCTCTGGCTACAAATGAAACATCTCATGCTCCCAGAATACAAATAATAAGACCTGTTACATTAATCAAATTTTTTTTTTTTCGGGACGAAGTAAGACCTCGTACATGTTGATGAGCTCTGTGCAACCTGATCAAGCGAAACATTTAAGCTCATGTATAACTTGCTCCTCTACTTAAATCAACACGGGCCATTTGCCAGTCGGCATGGTTATTCCGGAATGGAGGTGTTTGCCTAGCGCTCAAGCACTGCAGTGGCCGACTTCTAAAGAAGGAAAACAGCAAAAAGAGCTTTAAAAAAACACAGGGTTTGCCTTGAACTGAGCCCAGGGTTCTGCGGCCATGTCAGCTTTTCCATTAAATGGAGCTATGACACTGTTATTTCTGTATTGTATGTTTGTGTGTATACATATGAGTGTACTGTATGCTTTTGAGACCATTAAGAAAGGAACACTCTGTATTTCAGAATCTGAGTTCAGAATGTCAGTGGATTTGCATACACGGAGAACAGGTTGTGTGCTGGAATACAGACAGGTTTCATGGAGAAACTTCAGGGACAAACAGTGACAGTAGATCAAGTTGGGAAAAAGCAAACAAATGTAGGGACCCATAGGTTTCTGTTTGGCACGTATGGAGTTAAGTCCATGATCTTGGTTACTAGGCAGAAGGTTGTTGCAAGTGCATGCTTCTAACCAATAGTTACAGTCCAGAGTGTAATGACCATTTCCTGCCTTACACTGTATAGTGCTGGGAAGGGAGTGGCAGCTTCCTCTTTGGCCTCTGGATGCTGATCCAGCAGGGTGTGCCCAGGGGGGACCTGGGTACAGAAAGGCCTTTGCTCTGAAAAGAAGTCAGGGACCAGGCAACCCCGTGAATGAGGTATAGCTAGCCTAGGGGAGTTTGGTGATAGACTCTCTAGGAAGAGTGAGACAGAAAGTTGTAGCAGCATGAGCAGTTGTAGCTCCGCCGAGGATTGATAGAAGGAAGTAGCTTCCCGCAGGTTTTGAAATACCTGAGTGCAGGGACCTCAGAGAAGAGGGACTGTGAGGGTTGAGGCTGCTGTCCTGGAGCTCCCTGGAGAAAGGGAGGACTGTCAAGGCTTCGGGAGGGTGCAACTGCTCCAAAGTGCTGTACCTGTCTGTGTGACTTCTGTGCTCCTGCTATATGCTCAACTCCTGCGTGAGTAAACCTGAGGATATTTGTCTCTGACATAATAAACCATTTTTCCTTGTTTGAGGAACAATTTTGTAAATTGCATGCACAGTGTCTGGGTGTTGTAGTTGAACTACACCGTAGAGGGAATGCTTCCACTTAGCGAAGGCTGGAGATCCTGCAGAGAGAGTCCAATGTAACCCATGCTCATACTAGGGTTGCCACCTTTTGAAAAATTCCTTACCGGCCAGCGGGGGGCGGGGCCAAAATGGGGCAGGACGTGACGTAAAAGGGGGCGGGACGTGACGTAAAAGGTGGCGGAGCCACGCGAGCGATCGGCTGAAGACGCGAGAAAGGTAAGTTTTCATTGGATTTAAGGCAAGGGCCATTTTTAAGGGGTATTACAAATTTACCGGCAGCTACATTGCCGGTAAATTTGTAATACCGGCCCCGCCTTGGCAACCCTAGCTCATACCAATAGCTGGACATTTAACTATCTGTGGTCTGGATAGCCCAGATTAGCGTTACACAGTGTTGATCCTTGTAAATGCCTGAAGTATACACGGCTAACTACATGTGTCACCAGAGCTGAGGGTATGTGTCTGTACATGTATGTTATCCAGAATACTAAGAACCTGGGGATTTCCGGAAATGGGGTCTTTCTGTAATTTGGAACTGCATACATGTGGAGGCCTATTTATTTAAAGGAGAAGTCAACCTATAATGCACTAAACCCCATGCCCCCTCCCCCCATAAGCCCCCTGGCCTACTTCCCCCCCCCCACCGGGCAAATGCCACTAAGTTGCTACTTACCCCCTCAGCGCAGGTCCTGACCGTGGAGTTTGCAGACGCCATCTTCTCCCCAGCCGTCTTCTTCCTGGATTCTTCGTCGCTTGGCGGTGTATGCGCAGTAGGAGCATTTGCCGGTTCAGCTCTACTGTGCATGTGCCCCCAAGCGAGGAAGAATCCAGGAAGAAGACGGCTGGGGAGAAGATGGCATCTGCAAACTCCACTGTCAAAGCCTGCAATGAGGGGGTAAGTAGCAACTTAGGGACATTTGCCCAGGGGGCTTACGGGGGGAGTGGGGCATGGGGTTTAGCACATTACAGGTTGACTTCTCCTTTAAGGTCGAATTTTAGTTGAAACCATGACTACACTCACTTTCTCTAAAACCATGCATTTCACAAAATGTATTAAAAGTTCCAGATGAAAAAAGTACAAGCAGAAAATAATACTGAACAATCTGAAAAAAAATACCTCTAAAAATTTAAGGACAATTACTAAGCAAACAAACATAAAGTCAGAAAACCTCTAAAAGTCCAAAAGGACCAGCACAGCACCCGCGGACTTCTATAGGACCTCAACTACTTTTACCTGGCAAAGTTTTGTACTGTATAAGAAGTTTTTGTAGTTTTAACACTTAGGGGCAGATTTATAAAGGGTTGAAGTGAAAATTCGAATTACAAAATTTCAAATTTCGAGCTATTTTTTTGTACTTGTAATTTGTTTTGACTTTGCAAAAAATTAGAACATTCGAATATCAAAATTTATCATGTACTACTGTCTCTTTAAAAATTCGACTTCGACCATTCGCCATCTAAAACCTGCTGAATTGCTGTTTTAGCCTATGGGGGACCTCCTAGAACCAATTTGGAGTCAGTTGGTGGACTGAAAATTCAACTTAGGAAAAACTTTGAATCGAATTCGATCGAATGCGATATTACTTTGATTCGTGTGTTTGATCAATAACAGACCCATTCAATTGAAAACAGACCTATTCGAATGGAAAAAAACTCAAGTTGGTCATTTTAAATTCGAATTTAGAAGTTTTTGATATTAGAAAATTCCACCCTTGATAAATCTGACCCTTAATTAATCTCAAATTTTTTTTTTTTTTTAATTGGTAAACCACACATTTTAGAGATTTGTGGAAAAAATCTAAATTCAATGGGTCCCTCAGTCTACTAAAAATATCATTTAAATATTAATTTAATCCCAATAGGATAGTTTTGCTTCCAATAAGCATGAATTATAGCTTAGTTTGGATCAAGTACAAGCTACTGTTATTATTACAGTGAAAAAGGAAATCATTTTTAAAAATGTGAATTATTGGATTAAAATTGAGTCTATGGGAGACGGCCTTCCATATTTCAGAGCTTTCTGGATAACAGGTTTCCGGATAACAGATCCTATACTTGTATTTAAAGAGAGGAGTAAGGGGCAGAGCTGTAGAGAACAGATTCAGAATAAAAGAATATCAAATTCCAGGAGGGAAGATTGCTGACAACAACTTCAATCCTGTCTTTAGGGAAAGAAGACAAAGAGGCCCATTTATCAACATTCTCATTTTAGTTTTTAAAAAAAAACCTTTGAATGCATGTGAGTTTTTAAAAACTCCCATAAATTCGACCAATCGAAATTTATTGAGAAAAACCAACTCATTTTTAAAACTCGGTTGAATTAAAGAGATCCAAAAACTTGAATAAAATTTGAATCCGATTTGAATGTAAAAAACTCCATTCCAGTTATTTCCCGCGAAAAAAACTCAAATGGCAGGAAGGCTGCAAACAAATTGATCCCTGGACGTCTCCCATTGACTCAAAAGGCAAATTGGCAGGTTTTAGGTGGCGAATAGTCGAATTTGAATTCTTAAAGGGTCAGAGTATGATAAATTTCGAAAATCGAATTCATATTTTTTTATAAACTTGAAACGAATTTGAATAACTCCCTAGTCGAATTTGAAAGTTTTGACCATAAAAATTTTTTAATTCGACCTTGAATAAATCTGCCCCTTAGTCTCAGGCATGTTATTTTTTTTGTTGTTGTTGTTGAATTTTTACCATTCTGTGAAATTGGAAGTTTTCATTCTTAGTTTATTTCATCATTGGCCATCCATGTCAGAATTTATTCAGGGGTTATTCCACTTCTGAATAAATGCTGCCAAGGATAGCCAGGTAGAGGAAAAAAATCAGGAAGCTGGTGTTGAATTTTCCCTTTTTTGTGGCAAATACAGAATCCCAATATGACTTTTGGTAACTCAAAAACATGGCAAAATGTTCCAATTTCTGTTTAATATAAGGAACCAAAGAACCTGACCCCATGAAAAGATCTCCAGTGACTTTCCAACTGTAAAATCTGAATTGCAATAATTTCCCCATTGGATGTAATGGATGTATCTTGTATCACTTGAGCCTTTTTTAGGCCTATGATGAAAAGAAAAGAATCATAATAATTAGCAGGAGAATGCTATAAAACAGGTAATGATAAAATAAAGAGAAACATTTATTCCTTGCATATAGTTTTCCGTAGATAAATAAATTGGATTAACAGAAAGCTGCAAATTAATTGAATTTGCAGAAATGTCTATAATTGACTATAATTGTTTGTAAATGCAGTAAATGTATTAAATGCTAAAAAAGCTAAATAAAAAAAGGTACATTTCACAAAGTTTCTTCATTAGGCAGTTGTAACACTGCAAACTTGGCATTTGTTGGGTAGAAACTCTGCCCAAAGAGGCTGACATGGCAGATATTCAGCTGAACAATTGTCCCCTATAACAACCTTGTAGGACAAGGAAAGTTAAACTAAAGAAGTAGCTAGAATTGTGGTACATTAGGTTTAGTGCTTGTGTACCAGCCCAAGGCAACCACAGCCCTTTAGCAGTAAAGATCTGTGTCTCCCCAGTAGATGCCCCAGTAGCTCCCCATCTTCTTTTCTGCTGATTCACATGCACTGTGCTGCTGTCACTTACTGAGTTTAGGGACCCACTCACAATATACACTACACATAGAATAGAAATAGAATTTAATAATCAGCCCTGTAGCATCAGCAGGCCAGCCTCATTTTCTGCTGGATAATCAGTGACGACCCCTAAGCTTAGCTTCTCAACAGCTGCTCAGAGCCCCCTGACACTGTCACAGACACTTTCCTGTGACAACTTTGAAGTCCTGGATCATTGCTGCTATTGACAAGCTGAAACTTTAGGCTGGTGCAATAAGTTTAGCATATAAAACATGCCAAATTTTTGCCTTATTAATTTTTAGGGTTTAGTTGTCCTATAAAATGGCATTCAGGATTAAGTGGTTCACCCAATACTAATGTGCAAGGACTGGTGATGCAGGACAAGAGTAGGGCCAATCAGACATAACAGAATTCACTGGAACAAGACCCATACAAGTCCAACTTCGTAGACACAAAGGGAACAGATTCAATTAGACCATTAGACCAATTACCACTGCTTCTGTCCAATGAAGCCTTAAGGTGCCCATGGACACACAGATAATATCATAGTAAACAAATTTTCGTACGATATTCGACGCATGTATGGTGGGATATCGTTAGAAGACTTGGATATCGGTCGGCTTGTTGATCGGGCTGGATGGAAAATTTTGATCGGATGCCTCTGAAGGGACCCAAACATCGGCCGCTGTTAGTTAGTGCTGAATCTTCTATTGTTTATACCTGTATATCTGATGATTCAGCTTTACACGTGTGTATTGAATTGAACCAGCTTTCTTGGAAATTGTACCGTCTATGGCCGCCTTTAGAATCAACTGGTGTGGTAAAAAAAACTAGTCAAAAACAAAGCTTAGCTGCAAAATTCAGGTGCTTTGTTTGCACAAAAAAAAATAAAACACATGAATTTTGCAGATAAGCTTTGTTTCTCACCAGTTTTTGACCACACCAGTTTGCTGATTGTAAAGCCCATACAAGCCCCTAGACTACAACAAGGGCACAAACTAGCAGGACATGAAGGTGTCAGCAATAAAGTGAAAGGAGAGACAGTTCTCAGGAAACAGGCTGAAGGGCGGACACTTAGGAATAAGGGCAGACAAGGCTTATACGAGCGAGCACCACGGAGAGAGATCTACTTCCATCTTTTTTCTGTCTTTGCACAGCTGCGCATGCAAAGTAGAACAAAAAGCTGAACGTTAACTAAAAAGTTTAATTTTTCGTTAAACTGCACATGCATTATTCCGGGGAAATCGAAGACAGACGCAAACTGAAGTAGATCGCTCTGTGGTGCTCACTTGTATAACCCCAGGCCGGTGCAGATTTCTGCTGATAGGATAGGGCTGATAGGGTTTCAGGTAGGTAGATACAATCACTCGGGATGCCTAACATTTTTCACCCCCAAGTACCTCCAGCCTTTCCTTCTCCTTTAAGGAATGAAGAACCAAATTACAGAAAGATCTGTTATCTGGAAAACCTCAGGGTTCAAGCATTCTGGATAACAGGTCTCATACATATATCAGAAAAATAAATTTGAGTAGGTTCCCTCAATCCTAATTGACATGAAGACAGGGGCTGGTATTGATCTATTTCAATCCTCATGTAGTTCCTCTTGTAAGTTATAGTCAAAGAAGGATGGAACATCCGACCAACATGCCCACAAGGTTTTTCTTTTTCAGATCTGTTTTGCTGCATCGGCCTTACCTGGTGGATGTGGAAGCATTTGCAAGTGTGACATTCCGCAGAGGGATTAGCGGTGTGAGTATGGTGCTTATGCCAGCATCTTACACATGGAAATTCTCGTATTGAAACCTTATATCCACAACCTAAATGTATTTAAAAAATTCACTAATGACCCCAATTTTCCTAAATATGCTCTGTGCTGTATGTACCTGTGTTCTCTTACTGACCTGCCAAGGGTTCATGATTGAGTGGGCACAGAACAAATTGGGAACTCTTGAACTTTACCCCTGACCGTTGGCAGGTAGAAAACACAGACTTTCCCATTTCGCAAGAAAATCTCAAAACCGCAGAAAAAGTCTTGAAAGTTTGATATTTTGCCAAAATGCACTGGAGTCAATGGGAAGGGCAATTACATTGTGGTCAAGGGTTTTTTGCCGGCTGGTCCAGATGGTGAGGCTTTCTGCTCTTTCTTATTGACACTTGGCAGACAGCAAATAAATGCAAGTATTGGATGTGTTGATTTCAGGGGCTTTTTTAGGACCTTGTGGACAGGGTCGGACTGCTGTCTAGGGCCCCCCTCCAGACCCCCTGGCCCCCATCTGCCACAGTGCGTATGCATGCAGAGGAGCTGCAATATGCACTTAGAAGGCACGCATGCACACAGGAGCCGTGCATGGGCGCATAACGCTGCAAACTGTTTTTTTTTTTTTAAGTTCCAGGAGTTCAGGAGAGGGGGGTCTGTCCCAGTGGGGGCCAATGAGGGCCAAGGCCCACCGGGTTTTTTCCCGTTGTCCCGCCAGGCCAGTCCAACCCTGCTTGTGGATGCCTGTAAGAGGAAGGGGGCACATTGTCGCAATTGCACTCTCTGCACTAGAAGAGCTGAAATTCTAATTACAAAATTGAGGAGTGGCTCCTATAAACAGGAGTGGCTTTTTGCCTCCCTTGGTAAATTGTGGGCTGCTGCAACCTGAGGCAATTCTCCCATATAACACAGGTATAGGATCCATTATGCAGAAACCCGTTATGCAGAATGATCATAATTATAGAAAGGTCCTCTCCCATAGACTCCATTTTAATAAAATAACGGACATTTTAAAAAAATTATTTCCCTTTTCTCAGTAATAATAAAATAATCCCTTGCAGGTGGCCCCAACTAAGATAGAATTATTCCCTCCAGTTTTTAAGCCCTTCTTCTTTTAATTAAATCAGTTAACTTTGATAAAGGATTTGTGTTTTATAGCAGTATCCCATTTTTAACATATCAAAAGCAAGTATACCCGTCCATAATTTCACAGTAAATGGACCATACCGCATTATTTGGGTAATTGCATTATACCTATTAAGACATTAAACATATTGCCTCAGGTTGCAGCTTGCCTTAATTCTCCTTGTATTAATAGTTTCCATGGTTGGTAAAACCAGTTACTATGGTTTCTCTATAACCTTGACAAATTACGCAATGGATTATATAATGTACATGGAATAAAAATGTAGATGTAAAGGGTCACGTAGCTAAAAGAACATTTATGTACCCTGGATGGAAACATGTTTTATAGCAGATATCTAGTTTATAAAGTTTAAAATTATGTTTTTTTTTATTGTTCTGCCTGCAAAAATGAAGCTTTGATAATTTATTAGGCTGTTGGCTGCTTTTTATTATACAGCTTTTTATAAGAAAAAAACACGGTATGGGACCTGTTATCCAGAATGCTGGGGACCTGGGGTCTGCGGATAATGGATCTTTCCATAATTTGGATGTTCATTTCTTAAGTCATATAAACATTAAGAGGACATTTACTAAATTCGTGTGAAGGATTCGAAATTCGATCGAATTTTCAAAAAGTTGGAATTTTTAATAACTTTTTTGGGTACTTAGACCATCGAATTTCAAAAAATTTGATCAAATGATTAGAATAAAAACCTATTTGATCATTCGACCATTCGATGGTCAAAGTACTTGCCCTTTGATTGCCTAGTTTGCCAGATTAAACCTAAGTTTTGTTTTTTTCTAATTAAAATCGTTCAAAACGTTTGATTCGAACGATTTAATCGTTTGATCAAATTTTTTTAATTCGATCGTTCGATTAGTCGAATTGCTCTAAAATCCTTCGGATCCAGTATTCGAATTCGAAGGATTTCAATTCGACCAAAATTTTATGGTCGAATTTGAGGGTTTTTTAAACCTCGAACTCGACCCTTGATAAACCTGCCCCTAAATAAACCCAATAGGCTGTATTGCTTCCAATAGGGATTAATTATATCTTAATGTGGCCAAACATGGAGATCCACTCGTTCGGCGATGTTGCCAAACGAGCTGATCTATCCCCAATATGCCCACCTTGAGGTGTGCGATATTGGGGTGATCCGATCATGGGCCCTAGGGTCCAACGATCAGATCACAATAGAGGAGATACAGGCGGTCGAATCGCTGGACCACATCAACGAACATATGCGGCCACGATTCGACAGGATTTTTAGTCCCACCTGACTAGCCTCAGGATTTGGACATGTGGTTTGCAAGTGGGTCTTCAGCAGTTAATGGGGGTGGGAGATTCCACTGAATAGTTATTTAAGGTTAACAGGTTGGAAATGTTAAGTGACATAATGATAAATTATGTTTAATAAAATTGTCCGTGGCCTTTTCAGTCCACAAGGAAAGGTTTATGTGTGTTTATTGAGGATGGTGTTAGTGTTAGTGTTAGTGGGGAGGGTCCAGAACTTAACACTGCCCGTGTCATGGTAATTCCCTGTCTACTCCCAGATTGTATCTAATGGTAGAAAAGCTTGAACAGACGGACCATAATGATGACTAGTCAGAACTGACCTTGAGTTTCTGTACATTCAAGGTCAGGAGCATAACTACAGAGGAAGCAGACCCTGCAACTGGTAAAACAGGTCAACCTCTGGTCTGGACATGTTGGTGGCCCTGAAATAAATTTGCTCTGGGGCCCAGTAACCTCTATTAACTATATAGTAGGAGAGAAAAAGGAACCCCAAATTATATTATCCTGCATGGGACTGCCTAAAAGTGGCCTCAAATGCCATTTTGACTCAAGGTTGCATGTATGGATACTTTTAGTCAGTCCCAGACAGGATCATCTAGTAGGGGGTTTCTTTCTTTCCCCTACTATCATTTCTCCTTTCATATAGGTTCCTAGCCCTTTATCAACAGGCCCGGATTTGTGGAAAGGCAATCAAGGCCCGGGCCTAGGGCGACAGGATTCTAGGGGGGCAGCATGAAGCCCAACCCCAACACCATTGGTTTGGAATCTCTGGGACTGATCATGAGATACAGTTGTTTTTTAAATTTCCCGTGAACCAATCACAAATGAAGGGGAGAAAACAGTGGTGGTCTAGGCCTAGGGGTGTCTGCTATGTAAATCTGGCCCTGTTTACCAAATAGTGGCAACCTCTAGTAAAGATATCTGGTTTAGTACTGTAAGGGCTCTGAGATTTGGGTGTAGTTTACTCAGGCATTTCCCCTCTATATTTGGACCCCTAAGGGTCCTTTAGTAATTCAGGCAGCTATATCCCTTTTCCTGAACCCAGATAAGTTCATGGGATTTGCCTTAGTTTAAAAGTATAAAAGGGTTTAGCCCCATGTGTTCAGGGTCTTACTCCTGGGACAGTGTCTCCCAGAGAGGTGTTACAGGACCAGGGCTCTGGTTCCTTGAAAGTTAAGTTTAGCCAGTGGAATTAGTTACCGTGATAGTCACTCTAGGAGTGAAAGGCAGCTCAGGGAAGCTAGAGAGCAGCTGTGGCTCCACCGAGGAGAAATAGTGGGGTTGGGACCCCATGGTGTGTAAACCACTAGATCAGGGACTACAGTGGGCGAGCTGAGGACCAGATAGGGTACCAAGACCCAAGACCCCAGGCTGAATATAGTGGGTGAGGTGAGGACCAAATTGGGTGTCAAGAAACAAATCCAGGACCTAGTGCTATCTATAGGGTTGCCAGACTGGTAATGTGAACACCTGCCTGGTTTAAAACTTCCACACGGTGATTGCCCGTTTGCCGTGTCATAGCCCTGCCCCCTGATGAGATGGCACTGCCCACTGATGTCACTGCCCGCCCACTGATGTCACGGCCCTGCCCGGTCTCAGCCTTAGTAAAAGTTGGCAACCATAGCTATCTACCTGAGAGGTGATATTACCTAGTGAGAGGGTAATTATCTTGTGGTAATGCATATTGTCCATCTCAGAACATATCTTGTCCCCATGGAGGGGTTAGCCTGGTCACACACATCTACAAAACCACAGATAAAGTGCACTCAAGGGTGCGCTACACTACTTACTGTAGTAAATTAAAAAAAAACTACAGAAACTTTATTCGTACTATAGAACCTTTTCAAAAATATATTACTTCAAAAACTGATTCCTGTAGCATTATCCATCACTAATGCAGGGTAGAAAAGGCGTACCTATCCAGGAGAAACCTATTATATGAGGCTCTAATATACTTAGTCATAATAAATAATGCAGATACTTTTATAAATATTAAAGATTTGGGCACATTGGAGAAATATTGACTGCAGCACAACGTCTTGGGAGATTTGCTTCAAAGCAATTATACATTTAAAGTTAAAACACTTAACTTCATTAAAGCAAGTTTTACATTATTAATGGCATTATCAATACACGTTAGCTTGCACCAGATTTGTAAAGTGAGGCACAGAGAAGAGAAAAAAAAAGTCTTATGTTTGAACAGATTATAATATATATTATATTTCTATAGCCCTTCATAACCAGAGAAACACATCATGTTGGGAAATAGTGGACTGATCTAAGAGAGAAGAAGGAATGTATCAGAATAAGTCAAATAAAGTTACTTCCAGTGAATTGAACGGGGAGAAACAACTTGCTAGTGTAGACATTGTTCCACGTTAAATTATTTAAGATACTAATCACCTGCAATCTTGTGTTGCTGTGCAATCTGCTAACCATCCTGCTGTCAACTGTCTATCCATCATCTATCAATATATATATCTTAAAAGAAAGTCTAACTCTTTTTTGGGATAGTCAAGCACTAATAGTTAAAGTGTCCAGCTAGTGATATGAGCATGGGTTACACTGCAACCTAATATTCAAAGTCTTTATTATGCTGTATCTGTATCATCTATCTACTCTAGTGATATGCTAATGCGCCTCATCCGTGAGTAAACCTGTGGACATTGCTTTATGCTAATAAATCTACCTTTTGTTTTCACCAAGAACCTCCTGGAGTCCAATCAATCTATTTTTATTGTACAGTGCCTGTGTATTGTAGTTATACTACCTCTTAAAGGGAAAGCTTCCACTTGGAGAAGGCCTTGCCCTGGTGTGTAGGTCACAGTGTAACCCATGCTTATATAACTAGCTGGACAATTTAACTATTTGTGCTTGCCTAACCCAAAAAAGCATTACATTTTGGAGTCCCTGTATGTAATGTCAGTGTGGTACAATGTAGTACTGATATGATACAAGTTAGTGCCAAATATTGCAAAAGTATATCATTGTAATACAGTGATAACTTAAAGGGCAAGGAAAGGAAAATAAATAAAATACAATTTTTTACTTTCTTTAATGAAAAAGAAATCTATCTCCAATATACTTTAATTAAAAAATGTGTACCGTTTTTATAAGAAACCTGACTGTATGCAGTGAAATTCTCCCTTCATTTAGTGCTGTGGATAGCAATTGTCAGACGGTCCCTAACTTCTGGCAGGGAAACAATCATACTTATGAACAGCAGGGGGAGCCCATGCCTTACTTACCAGCCATGCAGAACACAAGTAGCTTTGTTTTTTGATCATTATGACGATCCCTAAGAAGCCCAGACCACACTGAGCATGTGTATGTAGTCTAGTCTTGCAAAGATGTATAACAAAGTTACAAGATGACAGCCCCCTGTGGCCAACTTTGAAAGCATAAATCATTTGTTTGATTAGGCTTGTGGTGCAGTAAGTTCATGTTTATGTTTAGTATACAAAATACAGCATTTCTAGCCTTATTCTATTTTACACTTTCCTTGTCCTTTAATATCAGTCAATTAATATTTATATTTACATTACAGAAAAATCTTCAAGAGGTAGGCCTATAAGCAAACAGTTAAAATCTCAAATTCAACATTCTAGCAGGGGAAGCTAAGAAGGCCAAATAGATTTCTAAAGGTTCAATGTGAATTGAAAATAGGTTTCTTTTATATTTTTACATGGAGAACCTGGAACCATTAGAGCCCCTGCCCACCAATATGTGTTTTTGTTTTAAATCAATAGCCCCCCTTGTGGGGGCCTACTAATTTTGTTGTACGGGGCACCGAGATTTCTGATGGCAGCCCTGGAACCAGGCCTTCAAAGTTTTCACAGGCAGTTTCCCACCTTGGATTTTGTAAGGTGCGTCAGATGCACATGCTCAGAAGTTGAGAAACGAAGTTCAGGGGTTATCATAAATCATTATGTAGATTATGAGATTGGCCTTTTTTATAAGATGATGCTACAGGGCTGATTATTAAATTCTGATGCGAATTGCACTGATTTCTGTGCTGCCATGTAGTAATTATCTGTATTAATGACTAATCAGCCTTATCTGTGTGTCCATGGGCACCTAAGGCTTCATTGGACAGAAGCAGTGGTAATTGGTCTAATGGTCTAATTGAATCTGTTCCCTTTGTGTCTACGAAGTTGGACTTGTATGGGTCTTGTTCCAGTGAATTCTGTTATGTCTGATTGGCCCTACTCTTGTCCTGCATCACCAGTCCTTGCACATTAGTATTGGGTGAACCACTTAATCCTGAATGCCATTTTATAGGACAACTAAACCCTAAAAATTAATAAGGCTAAAAATGCCATATTTTATATACTGAACTTATTGCACCAGCCTAAAGTTTCAGCTTGTCAATAGCAGCAATGATCCAGGACTTCAAACTTGTCACAGGAAAGTGTCTGTGACAGTGTCAGAGGGCTCTGAGCAGCTGTTGAGAAGCTAAGCTTAGGGGTCATCACTGATTATCCAGCAGAAAATGAGGTTGGCCTGCTGATGCTACAGGGCTGATTATTAAATTCTATTTCTATTCTATGTGTAGTGTATATTGTGAGTGGGTCCCTAAACTCAGTAACCAACATCAGCACAGAGCATGTGAATCAGTGAATCAGCATAAAAGAAGATGGGGATCTACTGGGGCATCTACTGGGGAGACACAGATCTTTACTAGTGATGGGCGAATCTACCCAGTTTTGCTTCGCCGAAAAATTCGCGAAAGACAGAATCGTCGCGTTACGCATCATTTTCGTTGCGTCTTTTTCAACGCGCGTCGCGTCGTTTTCGTCGCGAAATTTACGCCAGACAAATTTTCGCTGGTGTTTCGGGAATTTATTAGCCAGAGGCAAATTAAGGGAATTCGCCCCTGGCGAATAAATTCGCCCATCACTAATCTTTACTGCTAAAGGGTTGTGGTTGTCTTGGGCTGGTAAACAAGCCCAGAATATAATGTACAGTGTCTGCCCTACTTTCCTCCTTTAAACTAAATTACTTTCAGTGCATAAGTCATAAATGTACCCCCCGAAGGTAAGAACAGGCAGCAATTGCACAAGAAACCTTGGCAATACCTCCTTGGATGCACTCCACTGTGGCAGTCCTGGCACATTGTCTATTTGAAAAATGTATATTGATCTTCATGTTTATTGCATAAGAGAATACTCAGTCTGCTTCTTGCAATGCAAATGTGCTCTCTGCACAGCCTGCTTTTTCCTTTACTAATAAATGTTTAATCTCCCCTCTTTTTTTCATATATTTTTTATGGGTTGTTTTGTAAAGTAGGTCATGTAGGGTAATATTTGTAACTATTTACTGTAAATCATGATGAACACTACATTGAACTTTGAAGTACAGGTATGGAACCTGTTATCCATAATTCTCAGGACCTGGGGAGTGTCCAGATAACTAATATTTCCGTAATTTGGATCTTCATACCTTATGTTTACTAGAAAAATCATGTAAATATTAAAATAAAGTAAACAGGAGTAATTATATCATAGCTGGGATCGAGTTTAGGGTACATTTGTATTATTACAGAGAAAAAGGAAATCATATTTAAAAATTTGGATTATTTGGATAAAATGGATTCTATAAGAGATGGCATTTCCATAATTCTGAGCTCTCTGGATAATGGGTTTCTGGATACCGGATTCCATACCTGTATATGATAATATAAATAGTAAAGGGTATCATATAAGAGGATATTAGCAAACACAGATGACAATATAAAGCTACAAAACTGCAGGTAAGTGCTCTAATATATGTTATGGAAATGGAAGTGACTTCTAATAGTGACATAAGTTATATTAGGGGCTGCTCTTTATTTTATAATACACAGCTTTCAGCTTTGAGTCATGTATGCCCCAATTTTATCCCGTTTAGACAACTGCAATTTCATCCTAACTGGTCTTCCTGACTCCCATCTCTTTCTCCTCCAATCAGTCTTAAATTCTGCTAGGATCCTTCTGCTGTATCCTAAAAGGGAATCTGCTCAACCCCAACTAAAATCCTTAGTGTGGCTGCCTGTTAAGCAAAGGATAGCATATAAAATCTTTCTATT
The DNA here is from genome assembly GCA_024363595.1 of Xenopus borealis. NCBI lineage: Eukaryota > Metazoa > Chordata > Amphibia > Anura > Pipidae > Xenopus > Xenopus borealis. The sequence continues at coordinate 206,732,095 of CM044431.1, forward strand.
AACATTCAAAGCCCTTCTCTCCTCTGGTCCTCACTACATTTCTTCTCTTGTCTCGCTATACATTCCTTGTCATCTTCTTCGCTCTTCTCAGAGCCACCTTCTCTTCACACCATCCACTGCCACCTCTTGTCTCAGATCCTATCATCTTGCTGCTCCTTACCTCTGGACCATTCTTGAATTCCTCCGTAAGGAATCCTCTCTCAATCTTTTCAAGGAAAAATTAAGAGCCTACCTTTTAGAGCACTAAAACATTAGTCTAGTTTGTGCCTACTGACTATGCCTTACCATGTGTATTTTTTCATCTCCAATTTGTACCTGTATGTTAGCCACCCATCCACTTAGACTGTAAGCTCTACGGGGCAGGGTCCTCCTTCCCACAATGTGTCTTATCACATAGCACTAAAAGGGGTTGTCCACCTTCAAACAACTAGTTGTTTTCAGATAGATCACCATAAATAACTACTTTTTCCAATTATTGTCTATTTTCTATTTGTAACCATTTTTCTAATATTGAAGTGTAAAGTGTCATTTTTCACCTTCTAAAGCAGCTCAGGGAGGGGGGGTCGCCGACTCCCCTCAACTGTTCTAAACCGATACATTTATAGGATACATTTCTTATCTTTGTCCCTGCTGAGCAGAATCTGTGGGTTTCATTACAGGCAGCTGTTAGACTTAATACTATAGTTGCTAATACTCCAGAGATGTTGCTGTGAAATGTATCAATTAAATGTTGCAAAATTGTAACAGTTTAGAGTCTGCACTTGAATAACTGAGCTGCCAGACTCAAACACCAGAGACACTGTGTGCCCCAGAGAGGATGCAGGGATTTATGGTCCAAGTGAAAGCCAGTGAGGGCTAAACTCTAAGCGTAAGTAAAGAGAACACCAGTGAATGTGTGGATTGGAATTATGCTGTGATGTGAAGCATACTATGTGTTAGGGCAGAACTACATGGCAGACTTACCTGCGTTTCCATCAGATCCGACACGATTGTCGGATGCAGACAGTGTCGGACTGGGACACCAGGGGCCCACCCAAAAACCTTAGACCAGGGGCCCACCATAAAACCTTAGACCAGGGGCCCACCATAAAACCTTAGACCAGGGGCCCACTCTCAGTATTAATATTCTTCATCTCCTCAATCAACCTCTATTATCCTAGTTTGTTTTCTTTACATACTATAATCAATTATTCCATCTATTTAGCCTCTTTGTTCTCATAGAAATAGAGAATGGCCATGAAATAGGCCAAAAGTTTAGCAGCTTGAGGGCCCACTGACACCTTGGCCCACCGGGAGTTTCCCTGGTATTCTGGTGGGCCAGTCCGACACTGGATGCAGACACAGATTGCGGCGTTGCATCCGACAATCGTGTCACGTTGGAATCACCGCTGTGACACCATTCGACTTCCTATTACTTACCATGTTCCTGTTGAATCCTACTTGACGTGGGCGTTTTGTCGCCCAGCATCGGATCTGATGGAAACGCAGGTAAGTCTGCCATGTAGTTCTGCCCTAATTCCCCATGTGAAAGCCAGTGGCCTGAAGATTTTGTGTGTATATTGAAAATAAAAGCCTGCAAAGCAGCTATTTAAACTCTTCAAGGTGGTCAGCCTGCACTTCTGTGCCGAAATCTGTGCTGCTGCCTTGGAATTCGCTACTGGAATTTCACAATATAAATATATGCATGCAGGTCTGGACTGAGAATTTAGGCCCTGGCATTTCAAGTACACAGAGGCCCAATCAGCCCCCACCAGCCCACTAAATACTGACTTTCTATGGAACCTTATAGCAGCCCCTCTGGCATTTGCCAGAACCCACAGATTGCCAGTCCGGGCCTGTGTGCGTGGTTGTCTGAAAATACAAGTTCTCCGTTCTGGTGGATAATTCTTAATATCAGACACACCCAGAGTTCTAGTGTGATATCAGGCTTCCTAACTGGAAAATTCTTAAGACTAAGAATGGATTAAATTCTCAATTATTTAGTCCAATTTACCCAAGCATACTGCTTTATCTACTGTATTAATAGATACGCTTGTCTCCAGGTAAGAAAGAGCCTGGATTTATTTTCTGGTCTTTAATTATCCTAAAGAAAGCTATTACTATGAGGCGAATAGACTCAGATAAACCCTCTGTCAATTTCCGAGTATCCCTCATATTGAATAATTCATAAGGGAACTTAATCCTCAGTATGGCTATACACCCCATATCATTAATGCCATTTAGCTGTCAGCCAGTTCATCCACTGTTTGTATTCAGACAGGACCAAGTGATGACTGAGAGTTTTGATTGACAATGTGCTGCTAGTCAGAAATCACTACTAACTATTTGCTTGACAGCAAGCTGGTAAAATAAAAAAACAGCCAGATCAGTAACTGCAATGCCTTCCTGTTGATGTAATGCCACTTATAAACCACCCCTGCAGCTGTAATTCTCTATATTGACATGACCTTAATTGGCTCAGTTGTTAACACTTCTTCCTTGCAACACTGGGTACCATATGCCATGCTCTCCCCATGTCTCCTCTGGTGTCCTCCAGGGGCTTCAGTTTCCTCCCATTTTCTAAAAACATACCGTAACCACCAAGGGAGGTTAACTGGCTTCTGAGGACCTACAACCAAAGCTTTGCCATCTTGATAAAAGACAAAGGAAATCAAAACATTGCTGTGGCTATGTACTGTAAAATGTCAATGTAAAAATAAGTTAGTTTTAGGAAGCCTTAGTTAATACTGTAGCCTTTCGTTATGGTATTTTTTTGGAATACTGGAGTAACAGGAGGAAGCCAAAGTAGACATGGGGGGAGCACACATAATTTTGTTTTATGGAATCCAACTGGTGTTAGGTGAACAGCAGTCATGTGTTGCACCCCTGAGAACCACAAAAACAAATTTGGTGGGTGCAGAAAGTCTGTTGGGTCAGTGTTCTGATAAAACTGACCCTAGAGTGTGAATGTGATAGAGACCATAGATTGTAAGTTCCACTGGGGTAGGGACTAATGTGAATGATGTACAGGTATGAGAACTGTTATCCAGAATGATTGGGGTTTTCCGAATAACGTCTTTATGTAATTTGAATCTTCATAGGTTAAAGGACAAGGAAAGTCTAAAATAGAATAAGGCTAGAACTGCTGTCTTTTATATACTAAACATAAACATGAACTTACTGTACCACAAGCCTAATCAAACAAATGATTTATAATTTCAAAGTTGGCCACAGGGGGCTGTCATCTTGTAACTTTGTTATACATCTTTGCAAGACTAGACTACATACACATGCTCAGTGTGGTCTGTGCTGCTTAGGGATCATCATCATCATCATCATCATTTATTTGTATAGCGCCGACAAGATACGCAGTGCTTTCCTTAGTTATAACAAACAGGGAATAAAAGTGGATAACAATCAAGGATATACAGATACAATAGGATTAGAGGGCCCTACACATTAGAGTTTACAACTAAAGGTTAGGGTACAATTGAGACATTAGGGTTTCAGACACAATTTGTGATTTATGATACAGCAGTGATTGATTATTTAAGGTACATTGAATACGCTTCTCTAAACAGGAGGGTCTTTAAGGAGCGTTTGAAAGTTTGGAAAGAAGGAGAAAGTCTGACAGCTCGAGGCAGAGAGTTCCAGAGACAAGCAGAAGCCCGAGAGAAGTCTTGTAGACGAGAATGGGCAGAAGTGATTAGAGGAGAAGCGAGGCGAAGGTCAGAAGCAGAGCGAAGGTTGCGTGTAGGAGTGTATTTGGAGATCAGAGATGAAATATAGGGAGGGGCTTCATTGTTAAGGGCCTTGAATGTGAGGGTTAGTAATTTGAATTTGATTCTGAAGGAGATTGGGAGCCAGTGAAGGGACATGCATATGGGAGCAGCGGATGCTGAGCGGTTAGATAGATGAATAAGTCTAGCAGCAGCATTTAGAACAGATTGGAGTAGTGAAAGTCGACTTGTTGGAATTCCTGCAAGGAGTAGGTTGCAGTAATCAAGTCGGGAGATGATAAGAGAATGAATAAGTGTTTTGGTTGATTCTGAGCTGAGATATGATCGTATCCGGGCAATGTTGCGTAGTTGAATACGACAGGATTTTGCAAGTGTTTGAATATGTGGTGAAAAAGACAGATGTGAGTCTAGTATAACTCCTAGGCAGCGTGCCTGTGAGGTGGAATGAAATGTAGTGTTGTTTACTGTGAGTGAAATCTGAGGGACAGGGGAAGATCTTGGAGGAAAAATAATGAGTTCAGTTTTTGAAAGGTTCAGTTTCAGGTGGCGCTGTGACATCCAGGAGGAGACAGCAGAGAGACAGTCTGTAACTTGGGAAAGGACAGAAGGAGATAGGTCAGGAGTGGACAAGTAGAGTTGGGTGTCATCAGCATAGAGGTGATACTGAAGTCCAAATGACTGAATAAGTTTTCCTAGTGAAGTAGTGTAGAGTGAGAACAGCAGAGGGCCTAGAACAGAGCCTTGAGGAACTCCGACAGAGAGAGGGAACGTAGTAGAAGTAGAGTTAGAGAAGGCAACTTGGAAGGAACGGTCAGAGAGATAAGATGTAAACCATGAAAGAGCAGTGTCACGAATGCCAGCTGAGTATAGAATGTTGAGGAGGAGTGGGTGGTCAACTGTGTCAAAGGCTGCAGAGAGATCTAGAAGGATGAGTATGGAATAGTGACCTTTAGACTTTGCCAATAGAAGATCGTTGGTTACTTTAGTGAGTGCAGTTTCAGTTGAGTGTGTTGGGCGGAAGCCTGATTGCAGGGGATCAAGAAGGGAGTTGTCAGTAAGATGCTGGATCAGGCGTTTGTAAACAAGCCTTTCCAGTAATTTGGATGTGAACGGAAGAAGGGAAACCGGACGATAGTTAGCGGGAGAGCTGGGATCAAGGGAAGGTTTTTTGAGGATAGGAGTGATTAGTGCTTGTTTGTACGAGGATGGGAATGTACCAGTGGAGAGTGAAAGGGTTGAATAGGTGGGTAAGTGCAGGAGAGAGTGTATCAGAGATTGGATAGAGGAGGCGAGAGGGTATGGGGTCTAGGGAGCAGGTTGTGGGTTTTGAGCAGGCTAGAAGTTTGCCGACTTCATCTAGTGTTGCGGGGGCAAGGAGTGTAAGGTGGATGTGAGTGGACTGCAATTTAGTCTGAGATTGTTGTCGGACGGTATGCTCAGTCTAATGAGATCTATTTTTTCATTAAAGAAATGAGCAAGATCTTGGGCAGTTACATTAATGGGTGGAGGGGGTGGAGGGGGGCATAGAAGTGAGTTAAATGTGGCAAACAGTCGCTGTGGTTGAGAGGACAGAGTGGAGATTAAAGAAGAAAAGTACTGTTCTTTAGCTATTGATAGAGCTCGATTGTAGCAGGAGAGCATGAATTTGAAGTGGATGAAATCAGGATCAGTTCGTGACTTTCTCCACCGTCGTTCAGCACATCTACTACATCTTCTGAGATACCGGGTTACACTAGTGTGCCAGGGTTGGGGTCTAGTTGGTCGGCTGTGACGGGTGGTAGAAGGAGCAAGGGAGTCAAGAGCTGTTGAAAGGGCATTGTTGTAGAGAGAAAGTGCCTCATTTGGACAGGAAAAATTGTTGATATGAGAGATAGATTGTGCTGTTGATGTTGATAATTGTTGTGGATCAATTGCATTAAGGTTTCTGTATGTGTGGGTGGAGAGAGATGGTTGTGATAGTGCAGGTGAAAGTGTTATGTGAAAGGACAGTAGGTGATGGTCTGATAGGGGGAAGGGAGAATTAATAAGGTTGGATGGGTGGCACGAGTGGCAGAATATAAGATCAAGAGCATGACCCTCGATGTGAGTAGGTGAGTCGGTCCACTGAGAGAGACCAAATGAAGTTGTTAGAGAGAGGAGTTTAGAGGTGGCAGGAGAAGCAGAGTTGTCAATAGGAATGTTGAAGTCACCTAAAATGAGAGCAGGTGTCTCACTGGAGAGAAAGTATGGAAGCCAAGCAGCAAAGTGATCTAAAAAGGTAGAATAGGGGCCAGGGGGGCGATATATGACAGCAACACGCAAATAAATTGGAGAAAATAAGCGTAAGCTGTGGACTTCAAAAGAAGAGAAGGCAAGAGAAGCTGGTGTGGTTATATTTTTATACCTACATTTGGGGGAGAGAAGAAATCCAACCCCACCACCATGACGGCCATCCGGTCTCGGGGTGTGACTAAGTGAGAACCCTCCATAGGAGAGGGCAGCAGGTGAAGCAGTGTCTGAGGGAGAGAGCCATGTTTCAGTGATAGCCAGAAGGTGAAGAGATTTGGATATAAAGAGATCATGGACTGCTGTGAGTTTATTGCAGATTGACCGTGCATTCCAGAGGGCACATGAGAAAGGCAGACAGGGAGCTGGTTTTATGTGAATAAGGTTTGCAGGATTAGAAGTGCGTAAGGTCTTGGAGACAGGAGAAGACATTGTTAAATGCCTGAGAGTGGGAATAGGTGATGGTAGGAAAGAGTGAGTGGGGCCAGGGTTTGGGGAGATGTCCCCAGCTGCAAGTAATAGTAGTAAGGAAAGTGAGACAAGGTGTGAATAGGATTTGACAGTCTGAGCATTGTGTTGTTTGATGGGTTGAGAAGGGTTAATAGATTTAACAATACAATTTGTTGTTTCAAAACAGCACAAGTCAAATAATATCTGCCAGAAGCCGATACAGCAAGACTGATTAATAATCAGAATATACAGACTGTACTGGGTCCTGTGTTGTCATGTAATTTAATGTGGATTTTATATAGTTTTTGTATTGTTTAATACAAACTTTCTCCAACTCTGCAGAACCAGTGGCTGCAGCAAAATAATCCTCCAATTAGAATCTCTGTTTATCTGTTCAAATTTGGCTCCATTATCTTTGTCCCTGCAGCTGGAGTTGGAAACAGTAAAGGGGATGTAAAGGCAAAAATAAAATCCAATACAAATTTCTACATAGTTGCCGACTGCTCCACAGGGAAACAAAACTGCTTGAGTTCCGCATGACTGGGAAGTAAGGCTCCCCCTGCTGTTCATGTATGATTGTTTCCCTGAGGAGAAATTAGGGACTGTCTGACAATTCCTTTCCACAGAAGTAAATGAAGGGAGAATTTTACTGCATACAGTAAGGTTTCTTATAAAAATGGTACACATTTTTTAATTTGTGTATTGGATTTCCTTTTCATTAAAGAAAGTTAAAATGGGATTTTATTTTTTTTAACTTTCCTTGTCCTTTAAGGCAGTGCTCTCCTAATTTTAGTGAAAGTGAGATTAGTTGTGGTTTCAAAAACCTAAAATTTGACCTATACAGTAATAAAGAGGCCTCCACGTCTACTAGAAAATCATTTAAACATTAAATAAATCCAATAGGCTGGCGTTGCCTCCAATAAGGATTAATTATATCTTTGTTTGGATCAAGTACAAGGTATTGTTTGATTATTACAGAGAAAAAGGAAATATTTTTTTTAAATGTAATTATTTGAATAAAATGGAGTCTAAGGGAGACTACCTTCCCATAATGCAGAGCTTACCAGATACAGGTTTCCAGATAATGGATCTCATACCTGTCTAATCTCTGTAAAGGAATAACTGTGTTGGTTCTATATAAATAGCAATTATTAGCCACAGCCAGTAGGTGCTTCAGAATTACTGTTCCACTGTACTTCCATAGTTTATTACCTACTTTCATTTGCAAAAAAATTCTCACTATGTCTGCGTCCCTCCTGGGTCGAAACCCACATGAAAAATATTCAAAACAATTCACAACGTTCATATTTCGGATAAAAACAGCTGGCGGATGATTTAGTTTAGTAGAGTAAAGTAGACTACATGGATGAAGCAATCTAAACAGAGAAGGCATTCGGGGGTATATGTGTTAATGCAAGTGTGCTCTAAGGACATTTCCTAGAAGAGGAACCATATAACAAAATGTCAGAATTCCCTATTAATCACTAGTCACTAGGTCTTGCCACACAAAGAGCCTTTTAGTCGACTGTCATAAACTCCCCACCCCTCCCATTTTTAGCAATAGATAATTACTGAAAGTTATAAAACAATTCTGAGAAATGTTCCAAAACTGCATAAAAGCCCTTTGTGTGGATTATTTTAACACATTTCTTCATAAATGTTTATTAATAGCTATAGCCAAAGGGCAAAGCAGTGTATGTTCAAGCATTTAAAAAAAAAAAATTCTATTTACAGAGTAGTCTGGTAGAAATCGTCTGCCAAATTGAAAGATTTGTTACATAGTCTGACTTTAAAGAGGTAGATTCCCTATTATGTCCTATAAATAAATATGAATAATGAACATAATTAGCAGATGCTCAGATGCAAATGTAAACTATTAAAGGGGTTGTTCACCTTCCAACATTTGTTTCGAGTTCAGTTGGTTTCAGATTGTTCGCTGGAAAGAAAGACTCAATAAAACCGTGGAAAACCCTGAATCTCTTGAATTTTTCTGGATTTTTAAAAAAATTTTAAAGTTGTAGATTTTCAGGATAAACCCATCAAATGTTTTTTTATTATTCTTGATGTACCAGAGATGTTAAAGAATACTGTAACCAGTAAATTATTTCTATGATGAGTTATGAAATCTGGGCAAACTTTGGGGCCACCGCAGCCAGGAAACTTTGCCTCCTTAAATCACTGAACTCATCTGTATTTACTCACCAAGCCTCTTACTACGCTCCTCTACTGACCTGCTACTCAGCTCTTCTCTCATTACCTCCTCACATGCTCGCTTTCAAGACCTTGCAAGGGCTGCACCCCTCCTCTGGAATTCTCTCCCACGGTCTCTCCTACTTTCCGCCAACCTTTCTGCTTTCAAAAGATCTCTTAAAACACACTTATTTATGAGTTATGAAATCTGGGCAAACTTTGGAGCCACAGCAGCCAGGAAACTTCGCCTCCCTACATCTCTGAACTCATCTGTATTTACTCACCCAACCGCTTACTACGCTCCTCTAGTGAGCTGCTACTCAACTCTTCTCTCATTACCTCCTCACATGCTCACATTCAAGACTTTGCAAGGGCTGCTCCCCTCCTCTGGAATTCTCTCCCACGGTCTGTCCGACTTTCTCCCAACCTTTCTGCTTTCAAAAGATCGCTTAAAATGCACTTATTTAGAGAAGCCTACCCTCACTCTGCTTAACTACCAAATGCAATACCACATACAGTACCACATCTCTCACCCACTTAATTCTGATCTTGCCCACTCCCACACCTTATGTGTCATTCCCTTCCTTTTAGATTGTAAGCTCTTTTGCACAGGGTCTTCCACACCTTTTGTACAGGTATTGGTTATATATATGTAACTCCATATGTTCTATGTATGTAATTCATGTGATTTAGTTGTATAAACACATTTTCTTTACAGCGCTGCTACATATTTTGACGCTACAGTAGTAGTGGTAGTAATAATAATAATAACTTGCTATATGTCATAGAAAGCCTAGTGTGAAAAGAGAAACCATGAAGCTTTATGGAATGCCACTTGTGAAAATATATTATCAACCTTCTTGCCTTTATTCAATATTTACTGAGGTATGCATGGCACATGTTAATGCTCTCTATTTATTTTTATGCAATCTCTGTTTATGCAATGACTTGTTCATTGTCATTTGATCATACCACAGTGTTTATCTGCTTTTTATTGTAATTGTGTTCCTGGGAACCTGATCCCTATTGTTACAATCTATTTGACTTGTACACTTGCGTACAGGACACCTTACTTGTTATTTGAAAGTGCCTTCAAATTGCCCTCCAAATTCTGTACTTTGTCTCAGTGTAAAAGTCACTCACATTGACTGTGGGATATTACCATATCTAATTTTTTACCATAACTGCAATGTGCAAAGTGCAATTTTAGAAGCAAATTGCTGTGTTTTTTTGTCCCATTCTGGGAGTTGTGCTTAACACAGTTGCAGTGGTGGATTAATAACATGTGGTGCTCTATGGCTACATCCACACAACTACAGTACTTCTGGGTCTGGATGCATGCAGATCCAGGCTCACAAGCACCCAAGCTCTTTAAGCTGGGTTACGTCTGTCACCGGATCAGTGCTCATCTAGGCCTACGCCTCACCTGCTTTCTTTTTACAGCAGGTACACCTGACCTGGACACAGCATACCAAATAAAAATAAAAATTAAGGGGCTGATTTACTAAAGGTCGAATTTTGAAATAGAAAATACTTCAAATTCGACCATCGAATTAAAATCCTTTGACTTCGAACATCGAAGCCGAAAGATTTTTCACCAAATCTGGCATTCCTGTGGTCGAAGAAAATCCTTCGAATGTAACACAAAATGCCTATCAAGAGTATAAGTAGCCTTAATGTAAAGCATAATCTATAGCCTAAATGTGAGCAGAGCTGGGCCAAGGGGTAGGCCGAGCAGGCATGTGTCTAGGGCGCAAAACTGGAGGGGCACCAGGCACGTACCTTCTCTGGCACCTACCTCTGGTCCAGTCTCCTCTCTGGAAGGCTTGCCTGCTCATTGGTTCTCGCTTGCGATTCCTCTCCTATTGATGCCTGCAGTTCCTCTCCTATTCACGCATGCGCGCCAGCATCCTTTCATCAGCGTCCTTTTGCGTGTGCGTGCCAGTGTCCTTTCGCACATGTGCAATTTTCGATTGAGCACTCCCAGTGGGCGATGTGGCCGGCCAGGTTGGCCACCTTGGCCCGGCTCTGACTATGAGCCACATTCAAATGTAAAAAGAGTTGGGGAGCATCACAAGCATGAAAAAGTTTGGAGTGGTACTAAATAAGCGCTGTGATTGGCTTCCCTGGGGAAAGGGGGACTGGAGTGGGTTTGTGCCTGGGGACGGGGGCCCTTGAAGGAGGGGTGGGGCCCCTGTGTGAGAAGCCCCGGGGGGCCTCAGACCCTCCAGTCCGACACTGATCCAAGGGGTTGTGAGCAACATGTTGCTCATGAACCACTAGCAGGGGATCACTGATCCTCAATGTGAGGGTTATTACATTACTTGTCCCAAATAAAGCTAAGGGTGGCATATCTAAACACATTTTTGTATGTATTTTTGTATTTATGTAATGAATAATATTTAAAAGTCTTGCTGCTCAGCAGCTATGCTGAAATAAAAGATTCAGGACCAGATCTGTGTCTGTTGATCTGTGAGTTGTGATTTGCATTGCAGCAAATGAAATCATAATTTCAAACCCCCGCATGAATAGCATGACTGAAGCACATGTCAAACCAAGGCAACATAACAGAAGATAAAAGAAACAAATGCCAGTAAATAACAATTCAATGACAAATTGCAGCCTTGTACTAACACCAGTTAAAAGAAACATGCACAGACACCTGTTGGAGTATCATTAAAAAATTCTTCAGACCATTTCCACCATGAGCACTGACACGCCAAACAATGGGACGGATTAAATTCTGTGTGAAATTCAGCTTTACATTGTTCTCATTCAAGTCTGCCCATATTAGTGGAATGTTATTTACTAACTTTTTTCTGTTCGAGGTTTTTTGAGAAAGAAAGGAAAGAAAACTCATATTTTTTCAAGATTTATTATACCCCAAAGCTGCAAAAAGTCCAAATCCAAAAATCCATCTCAAACCTGTTGAGCTCTTGTATAAGTCAATCGGAGATGTCCCTTTTACAATCCAATAATTGGGCCAGCACCCCAAAAAATCGAGATACAGTAAATTAGAGTTCATGGGGCAGATTTACTAAATTCACATGAAGAATTCGAAGTTCGATCGAATTTTAAAAAATTTCAAATTCGAATCTTCAAATATGCAAATTAAGCAAATTCGACCATCTAATATTCAAATTCGAATAATTTGAATATTCAAATAAAATTTTATTCGAATATTTGACTATTCGATGGTCGAAGAGCTTCCCCTTTAAAATTTTATTCAACCATCTAGTTCACCAGATCCAAGCTGCCGAATTGGGTATCATTATTTTTGATCAAATAAAAAAAAATCAATCGATAAATTTGTTCGAATCGATCGATTTGAACGATTTTTTCGATCGATCAAATTTTTCCTATTCGCTTGATCGATCGAAGTGAGGTAAAATCCTTCGAATTCGATATTCGAAGGATTTTACTTCACCCACTATTCCAATGGTCGAATTTCAAATTTTTTTTATTCGAAATTCGACCAATAGTAAATCTGCCCCAAAGTAAATAACCTCCATACTGTTATTAGTGGCACATTCTCTATGATGATGGTGTACATTTGGGCATCAAATACCAAAAAAAAATTCAGGTTTTCGCTACATTTTATTTATTTTTATTCTGACTTTTAAGAAAAACTTTTAGTTTTAAGTTTACTTTTACCTTTAAGAAATCCAATAGGGTTGTTTTGCCACCAATATCCATTTACGCAACTTTACTAGTTACCCTAGTAATTATAAAGAAGCATTTTATTATTACAGAGAAAAAGGAAATAGAATAAAAAATGGAATACAGATATAGGATCTGATATCTGGAAAGCCGTTATCCAGGAAGGCTGCCTCCTATAGACTCCATTTTAATCAAATAATTCAAATTTTTAAAAATGATTTCCTTTTTTCTCTGTAAGAATACATTTTTTTTAGTAGAATTACAGTATGGAGATCAAATTATGGAAAGAACCCTTATCTGGAAAACCCAAGGTCCCGGGCATTCTAGAAAACAGGTCCCATGCCTGTCCTGAGTTCCCACAACTGAACTAGTACAAATCATAGGCGTGCCCAAGTAATACAGATTATTAAAGAGATTCTGACACCTGAAGTCAAACTCTTTTTTACCTCTATTATAATAACTGGCTTTGAAAGCTACTTCTAACTTTTCCATAAGGTATTTGCATGATGCTTTTACATTACCCGTCTGATCCCCCATGTTCCTGTATGAGGGGGCTGCCATATTTGTGCAGCAGGAGTCCGTTATCATTAGAAACTGTAACTAACAGACTGAGATGGGACTGTTAGGTTGGCAAAGTAAGAGTGTCAGAGTGTCAGAGAGTCAGGCTTAGAAATTTCAGCTATACAAAAACAAACCTCTCAGCAAAAAATGATCAACATGACCTATAGGTAACAATTAATGTACATTCATATGTTAAATTTAATTTTTTAGTGTCAGTATCACTTTAATTTTAGGTTATACCCTTATTATTATCATCTATCAAAGGGAAAACATTATGTGAATTAAATAATTTATAAATGATGTATGGTGAGATGTGTAAAGGTTGACACACAGAGTCCTTTGCCATTTTATGTTGTGTAACAAGAGGCTGAAAGTTAAGGTTGAGGTTGGATGGCTATGTATATCTTCTAGTGATTCCCTGCGCTATTTCTAGTAAATACTTCTCATCCTTTACATGCTTAGGCAGGCACTCCGTGTACATGCAAGTGGAAGTTACTATGGGCTGAGGCTGATAAGTAAAGCAGGAATAGCCTGGATCTATACCAAGTCCAACCCCAATGGACCCACTCCCACCATCAGAATAGTGGTACAATATCCCTGCCCATTAATGTAATGAAAGTTATTATACCCACACCCCCATTTTGTTCTAGTTATTTTTGTTGTTGGTATGCCCTATTCTTAGAAAAAAAAAATTCTGGAAAATGATACATGGGGGATGTGCTTTCGTTTTTTTCTGCATGTCCATAAATCATAGATGGTTAATAACTGTCCTCTCACAGTAACACAGCACTGTATGTTCTGATCCTATAGATAGTAGTCAGTAGCTGGAGGACATAAACTGAAAAATGATAGCTCTCACTTCTGCCCTTTGGCTTCCAGTAGCCATTCCCAGCCATTTGCGCAAAAACCTTAAATGGGAAAACCTTCAAAAATGTCAATCTTGCACTAGAAAGGAATGTCAACCTTTAGAAAATTAAAGAGAAGAAAAGAAGTGCACGCCCATAGTGTAAATGTGGATCACAATAAAAACCATTACAGAGCACATAACTAATGGTCATTTACCAGCACAAAGGCTTCACCTCCCTCAATAAAATGCCATGGAGTAAACGCAATCAGTAAGGAAGGTATTCTGGCAACCATCCCTCATGGGTAACCTTTTGATTTGCATTGAAGACAGATCTATATTTTTCTTCTTAATGATTTTTTTTCTTAAATAATTTTTCTTCTTCCTTAATGATTCAAAAAAATATATTCTGAAACAATTTTCTTCTGAAATAAGTAAACATGGTACAGTGTATCAAAAAAAGCAATGGTTAGGTAAGTAGGTATAATACATTACATTTATATCAATGGTATTATTATTTTTAATTTTGCTTGTAGGAGTCCAGGGCTACCAGGTTTTGTGAAGTTTATGGTTAGTATTATGCTTTTTATTTCACCATTCTTAGGGTTTTATACCATTCTTCAATTTTTGGTCGTTCTTCTTTGTTCCCCTTAACAATAAGGGGGTTATTAACTAAAACTCAAATTTATCTCATATTTTTATTAAACCAAGCTCGACAAAACTCCCATCCATGATTTCATCTTATTTAGCAATAAAGTCGACTTGCGAAAAAACGGAATGACTTGGTTTGTTTCAGATTTTTGCCCAGAAAGCCAGACCTTTTCGGATTAATGGATGAAACCCAGCACACATCACAATATCTTCAAATTGTAAAAGGGATATCTGTCATTAACTTCTATATGACTTCCACAGGTTTGAAATTGTGGATTTTCGGATTCAGACTTTGGGGTATAATAAGTCTCAAAAAATCTACTACTAGATTCTCTTTTTTTTTAAAAAATCCCTGAGAAATTGTATAACCCCCCCACATCTATAATGTTTTTGTTTAAGCCATTGCTCTTTTTGTCTTCAATAGTTCCTTCATGCAGAAACATGGATACATAGGGGCAAGTAGATATTTTTTGGAACTTAACATTTAGAACCCTATTTACTGTATAGATGACTAGCTACTAGCAGCTCCTGTATATCTATCATTCAGCTTTTGTATATCTTCCATGTATTTGTACAGCACCAACATAATTTGCACTACTGTACAATAAATGGGGGGTATACAGTGAATATAGAGATTACATATAACTGATAACCAACACAAGAGGTAGAGGGCATCTTCTGTGTATCTTAAATTCAACCTCTATATTAGCCATTCAACTGCTGTACATATTTTTATTTTATTCAGCTACTGTAAGGGGGGGTATTCATTAAGCTCTGAACTCCAAAAATTAGAAATATTTGTGTTTTTTTTTTTGTTTTTTTTTTTAAATAGGCCTTTTTTAAAATCATGAATTTTCGGGATTTATTAAACCCAGAGGTTGAAAAACTCAGAAGATAAAATCCAGCATCTCAAACCTGCCGAGGTTGCATATAAGTCAGTGGGAGAAGTCCCATTGATTTTTGATGTGCGCTGAGTTTCGTGCAATTCCACAATATTGGAGCTTTTAGGAGGAAAAGAAATCTGAAAAAATCATGGAAATCCGAGTTGTTCCCACAAAGAAAATTTTTGGGAAAATGTGACAATTAATAATCCTAAAAAAAAGTCAGATCAGATTTGCTCTGAGTTTCTAAAATAAAATACTGAGATAAAATCGGAGCTTGATAAATAACCCCCTAAATGTGCCATCCAAGGGTTGTTTACAGTATCTTCCATCCAACTACTGTTCATCTTCTGTCAAGCAGTTCAGTGTCCGTATATCTTCTGTTAAGCTACTGTGAATCTGTCATTCATCTACTATTTCTCTGGCATCCATCTACTGTACAGTGTATGTGTCATTGATCTATTGTCTATCTTCCATTCAGATACTATAAGGTTGCTATTCATTTACATTATGGGGTTATTTACTAATGAATAATTTTAACAGAAATAAACTCATTCTAACATCCACAAATTTGGCTAATTTACTAATAATTAAAAAAAAGCTTTTTTTCTTTTAAAATTCAAGCTTTTCTCACAATTTTTTTGAGATTTATTTTGTAGCAAAAAGCCAAAAATACTCCATCTAAAAACCTGTCAAATTCATGTAAAAGTCAATGGCAGAGGTCCCTTTAACCATCTGAAGACGTTTTTTGCCATCACGGTTTTCAGGGGGTTTTTGGGGTGTTGTTGTATTTTGGTTCAAGTTTTTTAAGATTACAAACCTGAAAAATTTGAGGTATTCATTACAATTTTTCAAGCTTTTTTTATCCATTTTTTTAGTTTAATTATTAGTAATTTAGCCAAGTACAAAAATCATATTATTATTATTAGTGATGGGTGAATTTCTTCGCCAGGGGCGAATTCGCTGTGAATTCCCGCGATTCGCGAAACGCCAGCGAAATTTCACCTGGCGAAAATTCACCGAAAAAAACGAGTCGCGCGTCGTTTTTGACGCGGCGCGCATCGACTCGTTTCGCGAATTTTTCTCCAATTCGCGAATTTCTCTGGAAATTCTCAATTTTTCGGCGAAGCGAAACTGGGGAGATTCGCCCATCACTCATTATTATTATTATTTTGTAAACTGATATCTTGTGCATTTTCTTCATAGCTACCTAAATAAAGTCCTTAAAAAACAATCTACAACTTCCAAGCAACCCTCTGACAACTGGAGAGCACCAGGTTGGAATTCCACAATTTGCATTTACTGTTAAAGTGTGGTGCTCGGCATTCCATCATTGCCGGTGGCCTCTTGTTCTCTATATTCAGCTCTGGCGTCCAGGCAAGTCAATTCCCCGAATCTTATCTAACATGTCACTGACACCAGAGTCACCATGTAGTAAAAGACAGACATAACAGAGGAATACGTGTTGGCAGTTTTCATGCCGGTTCCACTCAAAATTCTCTACATCTTAAACAGATGATATAATTAGGTTTTATACTGGTTATCTTCTTTAATTCCTTTCATTTCTTGTGAGAAAAACTTGAATGCAATGTTAAAAAAATTATATTATATTGAAGCCTTTTCTCAACCTTGGAGGACCTCAATTTGCAACTGCTAGTTATGGGCGAATCTCACCCGTTTCGCTTCGCCGAAAAATTCTTGAAACGAGTCGTGCGTCATTTTTGATGCGCGGCGCGTCAATCGCGTCGCGTCGTTTCAGACGTGCGTCGCGTCGTTTTTCGGCGTGCAGCGCGTTGTTTTCGACGCGTCACGTCAAAAACGACGTGCAACTCGGTTTTTTTTTGGCGAATTTTTGCTGGCGTTTCGCGAATTTATTCGCCAGCGGCGAATCGCGCGAATTCGCCCCTGCCGAATAAATTCGCCCATCACTAGCAACTGAGTCAGAGCTCCCTCTAGGGACTTCTATGCACCACTAGTGCCCCCTTTACCCTCCAGCAGTGATGAGCCATGTACAAATTATTTGCTAACTTCCGTGTCTGGCTGGTGGCAAAATTTCTTTAAACTATGTCAACATTTCACCCATTCATTGCACAACAAAAAAAGGCACACAACAAAAACCTCTTTCGTGAGTATTTCTTGCTTGTGCTGCTCCCCAACTCAATTTACACTTGAACGTAGTTCACAAATAAATAAGGTTGGGAGCTCCTGATTTAGACACACAAGGACTAAATGTATTTAATGGGTGCCTTATTGAACAACAACAATGAATAATAACACCAATCCACCAGCCTGGATGCTAAAGGGCACAAGGAAAATATGAGATTCTCACTTTAGTATCATAATCTGGGAGATTTGTAAATATAAAATACACAAGAGCCATGGATATCTGTAAATTATATTATGTCTAGTGAAGTCATCAGTGATAATCAGTGCCCAAGAGGTGCACTCCCATAACCCCAACTTGCCAGGGTGCAAATGAAGGAAACCAAAAAATAGCCTTAATCTCTATTATTGAAAAATTAGTGGTCCAAAACTTTGTACTTTGTATCCATTCAGCCCAGAGCACACTGTTTTATAAAATACACACAAATGTTGAAAATGTGAACACAAAATACAGCCAAGAAGGAATTAGAGGGAACAAAAACATTATATAGAATAATGGAGTTATGTAATGATTTTATGATTTTAAAGGTTGTAGAGGAGTTCTTTTCCTATACAAAGACAAAAGGGCTTGTGCTTTTATACCTGAAACTCTGCTGTGACTTCTAATATCCTCATATTTTACAACAGGGGTATTAAAGAGAAGTTTTGATGAGTTGTGTGATTAAAATGACATCACTGACCACCAATTTTAAATGACGACATTGCTAAGCACCCATTTATATGTAGGTTAGAAATTAAAGGATACATATGGATCTTGTGCATTATATATGTATGTACTCTGTAATGGCTTCCATTTAGAAGTATTCCATTTTCAGTTGAGCAGTTGACAACAGATGCCAAATGAGGTTCACTTGTGATAAATGCAAGGTTATTTGCTTGGCCACAAACTTTCATGAAAGCAGGAACTGCATTTTGTTGGCAACAGTCACGGGTTGTTTACTAAACCTCAAATTTTTCTGGTCAAAGTTTTTTGTGCAAAAACTCAAATTCTTAGATGAAAAAAATTTATTATTCCCCAAAGCTGCAAAAGTCAGAATCCGCCATCTCAAACTTGACAAGGTCATGTAGAAGTCAACGGAGGATGACCCTTTTGCAATTTGAATACATTGTGATCTGCACTGGGTTTCGCCCAACAATCAAAATAAATGTTTTGCTGACAGGAATTGTTTGTGTTATTTTACTGTTAAATCAGATATAATAATCGTAGATGGGAGTTTGGTTGAGCTTGGTTTAATAAAAATTGAGATAAATTTTAGTTTTTGAAAATAGCCCCCTTAGACAAAAGATGATGAGATTTTTTTCTCTTGGTGATGCCTCACCTGGAGTATTCAGAGCAGTTTGGGGCCCCAGTCCTTAGGAAGCATTTTAATCAGCTGGAAAGAGTGTTGCGACGTGAAGCTAAACTAGCAAAGGGAATGGAACAATTAAACTATGGGGAAAGTTGTGTTTGTTTTCTTTGGAAAAGAGGCACTTGCAAGGGGACATGATAAACAAACAGTGGGGGTTCCTTTTTCACACAGAAAATAACAAAGGACAAGAGGCCACCCTATTAGAGTGGAGGAAAGGAATGCTTGCCTTAGGTGTTGCAAATTTTGCTTCGCTGCCAGGGTCAGTCTGTCTTAAAGATGGCTTGATTATCTTCTAGGACAAGCAAAAAACCCAGGACTACAGTTCGTTTTGTGTGAATGAATATGTCTGTGTGTGTACATATATATATATCCTGTATATAT
>CM044431.1:206754337-206766145 GCA_024363595.1 Xenopus borealis
AAAATAGTGGTGAGCACAACTTTCCCTTGTTTGTTATAGTATATATATATATATATATATCTTTTCATTCATTATACCTGGGATGATCTTTTATTCTTTCTCCTTGGTACAGTGCAGGCCCGGACTGGCAATCTGTGGGTTCTGGCAAATGCCAGATGGGCTGCTATAAGGTGCCATAGAAAGTCAGTATTTAGTGGGCTGGTGGGGACTGTTTGGGCCTCTATGTGGGCTGATTGGGCCTCTGTGTACCTGAAATGCCAGGGCCTATTTTGATTCTCAGTTCAGTCCTGGTACAGGGGTGTCTTTTTTTTACATGACCTTGTTAGTTGCAAGTGATTGGTGATGTCTCCTTTAACATGACCTGGTTTAATGTATGTGATTGGGTATGTGTTCTTGAATTTTAGCCATATAATGTTGGGAATGTATTGTGACTATGGTCTTGATAAAGGTCTTAAATGGAGACAGTGACAGCCTGTTTTTAATTGTTCTAATAAAAATAGTTATTTTTAAATTTTTTCAAATGGTGGAAAATCAATGACTACAGATAGATAGATAGATATATAGAAACATAACTATTTACGTTAAACAGTTTTTAAGTTAAATTTATGTGGGTCAGTTATGTTGACATGAACACTGAAATCTTGTGCTTGATGGACAGATGTATGTTTCAACACAAATTAACAGTGTAGCAGTAGTCTACACTCACTCTCATGGACAGTATATGTTCCCCCTTGAAAGCTGACTTTCAAACTCATGGTTCTAGTTTCTAATGTGATGGGCAAATCTGACCCATTTTCCTTTGTTTAGAAATTGTGAAAAAGTGAAAACTCACTGAACTGCTTTGAAGTCTATGGGCTTGTTTTGGTACATGACAATTTTTTTCACCCATGGGTGTCATTTTTGAGATGAAACTGTATGAAAAATTTCTCTCATCACTAGTTACTAGTGTTTTAAATTTCTCTCATAGCTAGTTACTAGTGTTTAAAATTTCTCTCATTGCTAGTTACTAGTGTTTTCCTCGATTATTTTACAAAAGGTTTGCATTACATTGTCATATACCTTCATTTTCAACTATCCTTTCCCTTTATCTAATAGAAATGATAAGAATGATTAGAATGTATTTGGAGAGAAACTGAACCTCGAACTGAATCTCAAAAACTGCTTGCTCAGAACTGGCTAATCTACAACATAAAGGTCTAATCTCATAAATTCGAATATACACAAAATTTGAATGGGACATTCTTGATGGAAAAAATATTACTGACTTGAAAACTCAATTCTAAACTCGAATAATGATTTTTTCTCTGAAAAAATCTCCAATATCAGGAAGGCAATAAACATCTTCAAATGGGTCACTGAACCTCTGCCATTGACTTCAACATGAACTTGGCAGGTTTTAGGTGGTGAATAGTTGAATTTGAATTGTTCCCAGGATAAAGGTTTGATAAATCTCAAATTTCGAATTTGAACAAATTTGAGTGTTGACCAAAAATACAATTTGAAAATTCAAATTAGAATTCACTATTCGACCCATAATAAATTTGCTCCTTATTGTTAACCTGACGGTGAATCACCCCCTTTAATAGAATAATGTATTTTTATGACAGATTTGATATCTAGCTATTAGACACACATGCAAAGGACCAATAACTCCCAGGTACGATATAAGCTTTACATATAAACTCCTTATTCACTCAATGGGCCACGTTAAATTCAAAGAGAAAACTTTTTGTCACTGAATTGAATCTGGCCTTATGTCTAGTTAACACCATCTCAAACCTGTAGAGGTCATGGTGAAGTCAATGGGCCAAATTCAGTTCAGTGACAAAATGTTATCCCATGGTTTATCATGAGAAAAGTCATGGGTGAGATTCAGTTCAGGGAGATACATTTTTCTGAATTGAATTGCATCACAAATTGAATCTCCTCCATGACTTTTCACGTGATAAACCTTTTTCTCACTCAATTGAATCTGGCCCAATGGCAGATGTCCTTGAAGTTTTTTCTTGACATCATGATCTGCACTGAATAACCCAATAAAGTTGGGGTTTTTGTTTAACAATCCAATAAAGTCAAGTTTTCGTATTGACAATCGTACAATACAAATTGTCACTCAATTTTATCTCTTCAACTTTTTAAAGAAAAATTATTGCTAAATGAGTTATTTCATGGCAAGGTTGTTTGCGCAACTTTTTTTCAATAAAAAATTTTGATTCATCGAATAACGCCCTAAAAATTAACTTGAAGGTGAACCACCCTTTTAAGAATATTGTATTTTTCTGACTTGATATCTATCTATTAGCCATATATTCAAAAGACCAATCACTCCCAGATATGAGATAAGCCTTACATATAAACTCCTTATTCAATCTATGTCTAGTTAATACTTTTGGTTGTGTCTGTGTAACTGTGTTATGATATTGTCTGAAATTTACTCCTGAATATATTTGCGTTTGTTTAGGTCTTGCCTACATTTTCTGTATATGCTTGTCATGTCAATTCGTCTCTCTCTCTCTCTCTCTCTCATGTAGTTTAATTGCTGAATGTAGTACAAAATGTTCTTGATGTGCTTCAGAAGATAAATGTGGGAGAGAATAAACTCCTACACAAGGCTTTTTGCTGTTCTGCTTTAGACCTTGAGAGCAGCAAGAAATTACCATTGGCTTATTGATGAATCAGACATTGTCTTTCAGAGAACATATTAGATATTTTTCCATCAGAGAAATCAGCACAGACCAATGCCTGATTGTGTTGTTTTCTCTATTTTACTCTCCTTTCATTTGAACATTGCAGTAATTTACATCATATTGCAAAAACATAGCTCCAGCTCTCCCTTTGTCAGAGGTGGTTACGATATGCAGGTAGGGTTGCCACCTGACTGGTATTTTACCGGCCTGGCTGGTATTTTTGATGGTTGATCCCAATGTTGTCAACAGGAAAAAATATAAATATATAGGAAGACCTGTATTTTTTTCAGTAAAAGGTGGCAACCCTATATGCAGGCTATATTTTAAAGCTGATGAGGGAATCAGTAAAAATTATTTTGTAACAGGAAAAAACATAAAACAAATATTGGCAAAGAGATTTTCCCAAATTTTCTGTTGACCAGATAAGATATTATCTTCCCAAACTTTTACTTTTTTTCTTTTTTCAATACACTTCTAATTGCTAATTGGCAATTTTCTGTTACTAAATGTATTTTGTTTTCACAACTGCTGTGAAGTTCTTTCCTTTGCCATGCCACGATTCATTATGTCAGACATTCTTCTAACTAATACTGTTAAAGGGTTCAAAATTCTTCAGCGACACAAACAGTGGGTTTCAGATTGGATTTAAACAATGATCCAATTAGTTTTTTTAGATCAGCAGAATATCAGCCAGTGTGACAGGTAGTGTGACAGGGAGAAAGCCAGGAGATAAAACTATTTGATTACAGATGGGTATCCATTGGCAGCAAGATACAGAGCTACAATGTACAGTGTAACTAAGACATCTTAGGTGTCATAGGGCTGCTATAGCTCAGGGATGGTATACTGAAGCTGGCCGTACACTGCCAAATTCATTTGTTTGGTAGTGTTTCAAGACAAGGTTATCTGAGCCTGTTTGACTATCCACATGCTGGCTAACATCAGGCTGATCTCATCTTTAGCCCAGGGGAATACAGGCCTGGTCTGATTAGGACTCCATCAATGTTTCCCTGCAGCCTTCCTTGGATGGGAAAAATCAAACCTTCATGATTAATATTTGGAAGATTTCCAGCATGATATTGATGGGGTAGACCATTCCTTAATCCCTGTTCATGAGGTCCCTCATTCCCTGACTGTAGATGTAAGGATTTGGTCAGTAATGTAACTAGATCCGTGTGCGATTTTCAGTGCGGAAATCAGCGGCACAAGCTGCCGGGGGGGCCCCGAGGGGGTGTGGACCCTGCCCCTTCGCACCCCCTTCAACCCCAGTAGTTCTGCCACTGGATTTGGTTAACATATCAGTATACAGTATATTTATACAAGCTGATCTTATAAGTATTATAACCAGAAAAATATCTGGTATTGTTATCTGTCAATACAATTCATGCATTGTTTAGCAAATGCTTTATTCCATGCCAGTCCCTTAGAATAGTTTAGCTCTGTATCAGTCCCAGACTGAAGAAAGTACACCCCAAACTTGTGTGGCAGTAGACTTAATAACTTTTAGAATAAATATAGGTACATGTATGAGATCTGTTATACGAAAACCCGTCATCCAAGAAAGCTCCAAATTATTGGAAGGTCATCTCTCATAGACTCCATTATAACCAAATAATTAAAAATTTTCAATAGACTTATACAGGACCTTGACAGGTCTGAGATGGCAGATTTTCGGACTCTGGCTTTTTGCAGCATTTGGGGTATAATAAACAAGAACAATTTGAGTTTTTGGCAAAAAAAGTTTTATCAGAAAAATTCTAGATTTATTAAATAACCCACTAAATGTCAATTATTTCGTAGCAGACCTAAAGTATGGAGATCCAAATTATATAAAGACCACTTATCTGGAAGTTCTCAGGTCCCGAGTATTCTGGATAATACAGAAGGTCCCATGTCCATATCACAATACTGTCGGTACTAAACAGGATATTATGTTGGTCCCTGATTTACTTTATGGTGCATGTGCCCCAGACCTTCCACAAGGTGTGCTAAATGAGGAAAAACAAACATGAGCAGGCACCCATAGTCAGGCATCATCACTGGTGAGCTTATGATGAAGTGCAATGGAGCACGAAACGCGTGACGCTGTGTTTAGCTTACCTTTCAAATAATCTTTCTTTGATTTTACAACATCTGTCTACATAGGATTTCATGTGCGCCTGCTTGTGTTTGTTTTTCACAATACCTTCTCAATTTTATATGCTTTACAATTCCTTGAGCACAATATTCCATCTTTGAATGCCTTATGTCTTAACATCTGTTTTCTTTAAAAGAGAATTAACTTAGAGACTAATTCTGAAATGGATGATTCTAAAAAAAAAAAAAAATATGTGATTATAAAACATTTTGTTGGAAAAGAGAGCCATTACTGCTACAGTACAGCTCTAACTTATCCATACAGACGTCAATAAACAACACATTCCCATACACATTCCCAAGTGAGCCATAAAAGATATTAAGGGGCAAATTTACTAAAATTCACCCAAAATCCCTCGAATCTCTTCGAAATTCGATAAGAATTTGACTATCGAATGCCTATCGTATAGTTCTAGGCTATCTTTTTCCTCGATATTCGATTTCTCTATGAAATCGTACGATCGAATACCGATCGTTCGATTTCACGAAACAATCGTATTTTTGCCTTCGAGCCTCCGAAAAATTTGTACGATTCGAATGATCAAGGCGTTCGATTGTACGAATGGTATTCGAGCAGGTCTTTGCAAAAGAAGCCTATGGGGGGGAGGGGGGATTCCCATAGGCTTCTATTGGTATTCGGTAGGTTCAATCTGGCGAAGTAGGCATTTGAAGAAATTTTAAATTTAAAATCCTTCGATCATCGAATGGTCGAATGATCGATCATTCGATTTATTCGATAATTCGAATATTTGGTATTCGATGATCGAAGTGGCCAAATATCTGGCCAGTCCTACTCTCAAATTGCATCTGATTCATTAAGAATTCTATTGCTTCATTTTACATTTTAATGATTTTTATAGTTAGTGGTGAGCACAACTTTCCCTTGTTTGTTATTGTTCATATAGGAGCAGTGACCAGCTCCTTGTTGTAGCTAACACCCCTCAGGTGATCCCACCGGTGTCTAAGAAAAAGGCAACCAAGTTTGGGAGTGTTACTTTGAAAACAGCAAGTAAGTTGCAGGTAAAACTTAGTCCCTTTGTAAAATGTATAATGAAGTAATAGAATTCTTAATGAATCAGATGCAATTTGAGAGTAGGACTGGCCAGATATGGGATGACTGATGTAGTTGGCCAGCTTAAATATATTGCAATATATGGACTAACAATCCCTGTTTTGTTTAAAGGATCAAGCATTGTTAGTAGCTGTTGCACAAAATGTTTCAATGTCTTAAATATATTGACAATGGGTTGAGAGTGCAGAGGACCTCTTGTATTTGTCTATTTGACCTATATTATGCCATCCCTTGCACCTAACTGCAGCTAAAAACATGGACAATTAATGCAATTATGCCAGAATTCTGGAAAAAACCTGTCCTACATGTAGAAGAACTACAATTAACAAGTAGCCCATCACTATTAAGTACCTGGTCTCCCCTATTACCGTAAGACACATGTGACATGACAGTTTCAGTTAGTATAGGATACGTGGGACATCACAGTTTCAATAAATCAATAAACACAAACTGTTCCTCGGGTCACAGCATTTGCCATTCATAAAGACTTCATTTTAATGAGTTATCAATGTGTTTTGCTGAAAGGTAGGGAGGATCCAGACCTTTTCCATAACTACTAACCTCCCTATAAATTTGCTGCTGACATTTATTCTAATTCAACCCTTGGACAAGGATGATAATGATATAAATAAAATGAGCGTTGGGATGTGGCAGGAAATCAGCCTTGTAAAAATGTTCTGGAATTGAGGCCAAAAAAATTGCAATAAATAATCACATATCGGCTGCCCATTTACTGCATTCCCTGAAATAACATGGTCTTTTATGACTTGCCCTGTAATAAGTAACTTGAGTCATGTGTTTGATATTTTCTAAGAAAAGGAGTATTGTTTCTTTCAGTAAACAAAAATTGTATTAATGACATTCAAACCATGATAGCAGCTTAATTAACAGACATGCAGTCTTATGAAACTTAATCAGTGTGTCTATTTTCATTAAATGCAATGTTTTTCTTTTAATGTATAGCTTACTAGTCTGGATACCTAGGCTTGTTAGTTTAGTGCAGATGCATTGGCCAAGTTACCATAAGGATATTTTATTTATGCATTTGTATATTGATGTTTACATTGTGTACAGAGGCGTTTCTGTACGAGGAACCTCCTGAGGAAGCTCCTGCTTTCTAACCCCCTTTCCCCCCAAAGCTGAAGGGGGGTTTTTCAACTCACCTCATTGGAGTAGCACCTCTGATTGTGTAATAGGTACAAGCATAATTGAAGTGGTGCTGCCATTGTTGGGCAAGATTAAAGGTACATGTCCCTGCATCATGGAAAAGGAAATAGTACAGTTCTGCATTTATATGGGACTCACTTACAATTCAGAGCTTGTGTGCAAAGTGAAAAGCAGGCCACATTCAGCCATGTGGGGTTTTTCGAAATACCCTCCTGCACTTAGCTGCCAATGAGACTATCCTGCCTCTTCATATGATGCTATGAAATCCTGGTGCTATCTCCACCCTGAATATGGCAACTCCAGGCTTTCAACAATGGGTCTGAAAATGATAAATGCAGCTTGCACTGGTTCTTCTCCTATTGTGCTTCAATAGGGTTGCAAATGCATCTATACTGACTTGATGCTTGGTGCCCAACAGCCCCTAATGATGCTGGGGAACCCTCGAGCTATTATAAAATAGCCCAATGCACACTTAAATTAATTTGCAAAAGCAAAAAAATCTTCAATATGCTTAAAACATGCATACAGCAATATAGCTATATTACAAACAATAGCATTTGCAAACCACCAGTGTTCAAGGTGCAAATTTGCAAATATGTTAAAGCACCTTGTGCAAAAAGGTGAGCAACTACAATGTTTGGAAAATAAACTTTCTCAAGGAATTTCCCACCTGGAGATATTGCCACCTTGCAGAAAGCGGCAACTACAGTGTTCAAACAATGGGTCTGAAAACGCTAAACACTAACTGCAAATTGCACCCATTTATCTCTGCACCCATTTGTCTCCTTCTTAAGGACTGGAACCCAAAACTGCACTGCATTCAAAAGGTGAGGCCTTACCAGAAACCTACAAAGAGGCAAAATTATGTTTTCATCCCTTGAGTTAATGTCCTGCAAGACAGTACTTTATATGTTTTAGTAGCCACAGAATGACACTGTCTGGAATTAGACAACTTGTTATCTAGTCTTTGTTACCAATCATTGATTTAATTCATACTCCACTGTGAAGGTATTATGTTAATGTCAATTATTTCAGACCACAACCATTAGGTAACCATGCCATGCCCCATACTGGTTTCTTTTAAGAATATTATCAAACAGAATTGTTGTAGGTTTTGCCAAGGGTGGAAAAAGGAGAAAGAGACAAATAACAGCTTGGTAGTAGAATAAGAAAATATTCATTCCAAAAGACTGCTGCCTAAATGGTAATGTTAGCTTACGGTAATTTGCATTCCAACAGGGTCTTCATTTCCAGTGGGATGTAACACACACACAATGCATTAATAGACTAGTGTGGTTCTGTAAGAGTCACAGTTATTGATTCCCATTAATGCCAATAAAAATCGACTTGCTGTGAGTCAAGGGCATCTTGAGATCAAACAACCCAGTGGACCACATCCTTCAGTTTATTTTGCACTTTATATTATAAGATCAATACTATGCCTTAAGTGTAAGCCCACTCATGTATTGCTATGTACAGCATGTAATATTTAAACAAAAGTAATCCCATGGCTTTCGAGTCTTGATTGTTATCTTTAAAGCTTATTGGTTTTGCAAATGTATTGTAACAAGGATGTTTCCACATTTGTTCCAATAGCTGTGATTTTCAGAACTTGAATGGATGCACGAACATTGTGTCTTTTATTAATCATCAGCATAGAATGATTTAGAAAGAGTCTTGACCAGGTTGTCTGCGAGTGTAAAGTGATTGAGGAAAGCCAGAAGATGAGCCAGGCCAGAGGCTGGTGAATTTGTGTCCCTGGAGGGGAAAGTCAGTAAGCAAAAGTCCTAGTGGAAGGCGGAATGTGTGGAAGCCCCAAAGTGGAGAAAAATCTTGGATGCATGATGTTAAAAAGCTATTGAACTGTGGTCCAAACAGTTATTTTTGTAAGAGTTTGTCAAAATAAACCTGTATTTTTGCATGGTGTCCCTGTCTTTGTGTTCCTGGTTAGTGATGGGTGAATATATTCACCTGCGGCGAATTCGGAAAAATTTGCCGGTATCTCATTTTGGATCTGGTCGTCTGTTTTTGGATGCTGGTGCCCATTTTCGTTGTCGAAAAAATGGACACCGGCATCCATTTTTTTTGGATGCCTTCAATGGCCTTGTCAATATATGCACTAGAGTTCATTTCAGGAGTTGAACCTTTTTAACCCCAAATTAACTATGTAACTAGTAAATACAGTATCTTGTTGCATACAGTACGTTACAACAGTCACCTATAATCTAATTCATGTTTATCTACCTACTATGAGCTGTATCATCAAGGGCAAATAAAGTCTAGAGCTGTATTAAAAGGGGCATTGAGTCACGGGAGGAGGGGGTCATTCTTCCACTTTATAGAGCACTTGTAAGGCCACATCTAGAATATGCTGTACAGTTTTGGTCTCCCTCACTCAAACAGGACATTATTGTATTAGAGAGGGTACAGAGAAGGGCAACTAAGCAGGTAAAAGGTATGGAAAATCTTAGCTATGAGGAAAGACTGGCCAAATTGGGGATGTTTACGCTGGAGAAGAGGCGCTCAAGGGGTGATATGATGACTATGTATAAATATATAAGGGGGTCATATAATAATCTCTCTAATGCTTTATTCACCAGTAGGTCTTTCCAGATGACACAAGGTCACCCATTCCGATTAGAAGAAAAGAGGTTCAACCTAAATATTCGGAAGGGTTTTTTTTTACAGTGAGAGCTGTGAAAATGTTGAATTCTCTCCCATGCTGGCTGATACATTAGATAGCTTTAAGAAGGGGTTGGATGGTGTTTAGCAAGTGAGGGAATACAGGGTTATGGAAGATAGCTCATAGAACAAGCTGATCCAGGGACTAGTCTGGTTTTTCCATTTTGGAGTCAGGATAGATTTTCTTTCCTCCTCTGAGTCAAATTGGAGAGGCTTCAGATGGTTTTTTTTTGCCTTCCTCTGGATCAACTAGTAGTTAGGCAGGTTAAAACAAAGTAAAAAAAAAAAAAAACTTAATGAACATGTGGAAAAGAGGTTCCACCTAAATATTCGGAAGGGTTTTTTTTACAGTGAGAGCTGTGAAAATGTTGAATTCTCTCCCTGAACCTGTCAAGCTGGCTGATGCATTAGATAGCTTTAAGAAGGGGTTGGCTGGCTTTTTAGCAAGTGCAGGAATACAGGGTTATGGATAGTACAAGCTGATCCAGGGACTAGTCTGAGTTTTTAATTTTGGAGTGAGGATAGATTTTTTTTCCCCCTCTGAGGCAAATTGGAGAGACTTCAGATGGGGTTTTTTGCCTTCCTCTGGATCAACAAGCAGTAAGGCAGGTTAAAAAAAATGTACATGTGTCTTTTTATAACCTAACTTACTTTGTTACTCAGCTTCCTTCCTGAACCTCAGCTCCTGAAGATAAGGCTCTACACAAACAAAACCATCTGCATGTGGGTGACTGTGTCTGGAACAAGGTGATTGCAGTTGTGGCCTTAAACACTTTGAACTACAACATAGCATTTGCTATTTAGGACATAACCTCGTTATGGCATGTTCTTCAGGCTTTGGAATTATATCCATTATGAAAGTCTCCTGCCTTTGTTTTAGGGAAGCATAATCTCCATTGTTATGCAGAACATAATGCACTGCACTGTCATTCTTATAATAGTGTTCAACGCTGGGTAATTAGTGTTCTGTGTCTTCTTTGAGAATGTACAAAAAAGGGAAAATGTCATAGCATGCATCCTTCTTCTGTTATAGGGTATTTTGCTCTGCTGGGAAATGGGAAACATAGTCCACCACACTAGACCACTTTGGTTATTAATTGATTGTTAAATTATTATTATTATTTTTTTCTAACTTCTCGCCCATGAGATTTGACATAAAAAGCCTCAGGCTGTCCAAAAAGAAAACACCACTTTTCTCAACACTGGTATAGGGTGACTTTCTGTGTTTAGCCTGCAGGTCGTGTTTGACTTAATTGTGCCAAACTGACCCATGACATGCCTAGCATTGCACACGTCATTTCCCATAAATCTATTGTTTACTTTGTTGTCTTACATTGATAATGCAATGGGGTGACAGTTATCAAAAATAGACTTCAGTATGATCATAGACTATTACCCGATGGAGAAAAATAATAAAAAATTCTGTTATGGCTGTCTCTGTGTATTGCCTAAGTGTGTTTTTCCCACAAGGAAACACAGAACCTGGAAAACATGGGGATGGGGACTCCCCCAAACTAGGGATGCACCGAATCCGGGTTTCGGCCAGGATTCGGCCTTTATCAGCAGGATTCGGATTCAGCCGAATGCTTCTGCCTGGCCGAACCGAATCCGAATCCTAATTTGCATATGCAAATTAGGGACAGGGAGCTAAATCACGTGACTTTTTGGCACAAAACAAGGAATTAAAAAATGTTTTCCCCTTCCCACCCATAATTTGCATATGCAAATTAGGGTTCGGATTCGGTTCGGTATTCGGCCAAATCTTTCGGGAAGGATTCGGGGGTTCGGCCGAATCCAAAATAGTTTTGGTGCATCCCTACCCCAAACCAAGACAAGTATATTTTGTACAACAAATCGAATGGAGATATTAAAAAGGAAGTTGGAACTACATTTGTCCTGCCATTTCTCTCTAGGAGTTATAGTATGAGACCCATTATCCAGAATGCTCTGGATATGCATTTTGAAAAAAACATTTTTCCCATGACACATGTAGCCTGTGTTATATATATATATATATATATATATATGTACACAATATAGCGGAGCCTGGTACCTGTCTGAAGA
>CM044431.1:206769320-206868814 GCA_024363595.1 Xenopus borealis
TGTTGATGCTTTTAACAGGGGTTTGGATGATTTTTTGGACAGACATAATATCAAAGGCTACTTGAAGGAACTTGATGGACTCTAGTCTTTTTTCAACCCAATTTAACTATGTAACTATGGCCTGTGTGATGGGCTGAAACGTTGAAATAAAATACAATCTTTATCTTTTCACTTATAAAGTACTTGGAGAGTTTTTTTTGTTATATATGTATTATATTGGCAAAACATTGGCAAAATATTAATCTTTTTGTTTGTTCTGTTTTTTTATCATGAATCAGGCATTACATATGTCATGCAGAGGGGTCTGGGAGGTATAATATCTGAAATGTCCATTATACTGTATATACAGTACCCTGCTTTGTGTTCTAGGATATTATACATGGAAATGACCCGAGAGACTACGATATTAATTAGCCTCCCAAAACACAAATATCCCTTCTTCTGTGAAAATGGCCTCTCTAATCTCATGGGAAATGATGTCAAGCAATATCTTGACTACGCGCTCAGTTGTGTATTGTACAGTATACACAAATTTCTGCTTTAGTACTATTGTCCCTCAGTCTCTATAGAACAAATCTATAAGCAGTAGAGAAGAAGGGAATACAATTAGAGAGATGCAATGGCAAAATCAATAGTTAAAAGAACACAAGTTTACAGTATGATCAAATAAATAAATAGAAGGTTACAGGGGGCCTCTTTAGCATTAGCATTTCATTTTAAACACCCTGTTGTGCTTAATTACATGGTTTGTTTTTACATGGGAGGCTGATGAAGTCTGGGATTCCTTTGCAGTGTTTTTTCTCCCACTCTCTTTGAACACATAATTTACTGAAGCACTTTCCAACTTTATATGCAGTAAGGGAGATTATTATGTAGAAGATACTGAGTGATCGACCCTAATATATATATATACTTATGTTATTGATTGCGAATCAGGGTAGACCGCCAATGAACATCTGACTGACTGATGTTCATGTATTATGAGCTGCAGAATGCAGCTAGAGCAAAGAAATTGAAATGCTATGGCTAAGATGGCCCGTGTTACTGTATTCTTGCAGTACCTCCATAATTAGGGTAGGGGTAGACTGATTTTAAGAGAAATGGCATAGGAAAATGGTTGTTGACAGAAACCCTGCCACAAGTGAAAGAGCACTAAGGGACACAAAGGCATGTCCGTTACTCATTTATAATGAGGATTGATTATAATGAGGATTGAATCCTGGATCTGGCTACACAGGCGCAGTGCTGTGGGGTGCAAGGCTATCTGCTATAGTGGTCCATTGTGGACTGCACCAACCTACGCTTCCTAATCTGCAGGTCTGAATGATGTGCAAGCTTGGGGACTGGTAGATGGCAGAAAGGGGAGACACCTACATACCCTTCTCCTGTCCCTTATGAATACAACTCTGTTAAATCTGGCAACATTGTATTCACATTGCAAATGCAGATCCCTGTGTTCAGAACACAGGTCTCTAGAGACTACAAAATCATTGAATCTTAGTACAACTAAACTTCATCAAATTGGATATTTCCCAATTTTGAATATTGTATTGCTGTCAGTCCTGTACAGGCAGAACCAGTGTTGGTTTGGTGTGTCCAGGGTCCACCAGACTGTCACCTCGGGCCCCCCACTCCATTTGCTATACTTGCTGCAAACCTACACTTCCCTTGCCCCCAGTGAGCTGTGCACCTCTACTTGCAGCCACCTGCTTTTGTGTGGGAGGAGCTCCAAAAGCCCAGAATGGGACCAGGGAGGGGAGAGTGGACCTGGTTTGCGGGACCCACAAAGGCTTGTGCCCACTGGGTTTTTCCCCCGTCTCCCACCAATTCAGTCTGACCCTGGACATATAATTGCAGTGAAACTGCAGCTTTACTATTGATGCCTCTCTAAAAAAAACTATTCACTATGATTACTAGAGCTGATCACTAGTAAGTTTATATCTATTAAACCACTGAATAAAGTGCATTGATCCATGCAATCTACTCTCTATAATGAGAGCTGTTGATTTTATTACCAGCATTGGAAGCATATCCAGTTTCCCTGCATTCAGGCGTAGGGCACTCTGACATTGAAGTTTCATTTTATGCTTTCCTAGCAACTCTAGAACATCCCTTTTCAGATTACATATGGCTTAATGTTCTGTAATATGAAACAATGTAATGTATGGGTTTTTTTCCCCACAAATAATGCTTAACCCTTATACTGTATTCATTTTCTAAAATTCATGAGAATTTCTTGGGGGGGGTATCTGATAATGTATGGTCACACTTTGTAAATAATGAATTCCCAGAGATCAAAGCAGTAACCTAAATATCTCTGTAAATCAGTCTATGAAGCAATATACAGTGATATTCATTAAATAATTGGGCTCACAAAACAACTGGATTATTTAGTGTGTGTAATATGTTCTCTAACAATGCACACAGGTCATCTTTAAAGGATAAACATATAAAACCCTCTCGTGCCCTTCCTTTTTCCACTGTGATGCTTGAATAAGGCACTTGCCTTACATGACAGATTAAGTCAGTTTATTGGGGCCCTCAGAAGGGCTTCCACATTCAATATCTGGCGATTGGGCAGATTTAAAAATTCCATCGGATGGTGGAACGCATCGGTTCATTGATCATTAAATTATAGGGGTGACCGGACCAGCTTTAGTCCAGTCATTTTTCCTTGAAACAATGCTCCTTGTCTGTTATGGGCTTGACCTTAGTGATGGGTGAATTTATTCGCCAAGGGACGAATTTGCGACGAATTCCCGCCATTTTCCGCTGGCGAATAAAATCGCCTGGCGAAAATTCGCCAAAAAAGACGAGTCGCGCAGCGTTTTTTGACGCGACGAATGCGATGCGCGGCGAAAATGACGCGAAGCACGTCAAAGACGACGCAATGCGGCAAAAACATGCCGCAACTCGTTTCGTGAATTCTTTCGCCAATTCACGAATTTCGCTGGAAATTCGTGCATTTTTCGGCAAAGCGAAACTGGGTAGATTCGCCCATCACTACTTGACCTCATCCTCGGGATTCTTCTCACCACTCTACAAGTACTCTAATACCTCATACAGTCTCCATTTCATTTATACGGATCTCTTGTCCTACTTTCCTGAAATGTGTTTTTGTAGCAAATTTATTAAACTTCTCTATAAGTTCCTCACCTTTGATTTCTATACACACACCAATTCTTCTTGAACATCACCTGTGTATAACTATGATACAGCCTTATATCTATGTAACCCTTTCTTGGCTATATTAAACCAAACCAAACTAGCATGGGTAGAGCATTGGTTACACACAACTTCTTTGATCTCAGGTAGGGCTTTCGCTAAATGGAAAATCACGTGTGAGGTAGTTGAACTACAGCTCAATACTGCAAAGTGTGTAAAAGAACAAGTGTTGGATGCCAGGGGTTCTTTGTGAAACAAATAGAACAGGTTTATTTACAGAGAGCACACAGGGTATTCATCATACTCACAACCAATAGATGGTAACAGCAAGTGCATGGCATAGGTACAGCAATAGAGAATACCCTCAGGTAGGATGTGTGGATTCACCAGCCAGGTTAGCAATACCTCATGTGGTCCGGATCCCACCAGCAGGTTAAGGTCAGTTCAGGGGTTAAATACTCTTCCTGTAGTCCCTATACACTGAGGTCCCTTCACTTCAGGCAAGGTAGAGCCTGGGGGAGAGCTACTCCCTACTATCCTCCTTGATGGGGCTTGAGCTGCCCTTTCTAGCTTCGCTCTCTATCTCACTTCTCCTAGAGAGCGCTATTACAGGAATATCCTATCTCTGACTATTCCTCATTCACGGGGCCCTGTTCCCCGACTTCTCTAACAGTGGTAAAGTACCTGTAGTATCACTGGGGCCTTAACTCCAGGCTCAATGGAGCACTGCCCCTCTCCTCTCTTCTGATGCAGGCCTAAAAAGGAAGTGCCCCTCCCTGCAAGCACCTTTATTACAGCACTGCAGGGGTGGGTCACAACCTGTATCCAATAATGTGCTACATTATAGCTATCTGGACTTTAGTCCAATAACAGATAGCTAAAGTAAGGGCAAGGGAAGAAGCCATAAGGGCCATGCTACTTATGGGTCCCTACATCTATTTTACAGTTAAATGGTTGAAAAACGACAAAAGTCCATCAAGTTCAAGCCTTCCAAATGAACACCAGTGTGTATATATATATATATATATATATATACACACTGGGGTTCATTTGGAAGAGCTTTGGATGTTATGTTTGTCCAAGAAATCATCCAAGCCCCACTTAAAGGCATTTACAGAATCAGCCATAACAACCTCTTTCAGCAGAGCATTCCCCAATCTCACTGCCTCACAGTGAAGAACCACCTACACTGCTTCAACTGAATGGTCTGTTCCACTAGTCTAAAAGGCCTCTGGGTGGTGAACCTTTTTTTAGGAAAAAAGATCCCCCACTATCTGTGTATAATGCCATATAATGTAGCTGTAGACCTTCCTTACACTGTAATATGTAAATGGAGAAAGTCTACAAAACAGAATACATATTTACCAAATAAATTACATATGATCTCATTATCATAGCACATTGAGTTACAGCTGTACCGGGCCTCGCTGTGCTCCAAAGTTCCTGCATCACCAGAAGCCAATCCAGAAAGACCCGAAGCCGCTCCGAAAAAACAGAGGTCACTGAAAAGACCCAAAACCTCACCAAAAAGCCCCATAGCCACAAAAAGACCCAAAGTCATGAAAATACCTGAAGTTAAGTCCTGATGCTGCAAAAAGACCTGAAGCTACTGTATGAAAGGAGTCGAAGAAGCTAAAGAAGAACCTAAGGTAAACACTAATGTTTTTTTTATTGAACCCCTGGCCACCAATAATTTTTTAATTTTAGGGGGGCCCTGGCCAATGATCTTTTTAAACTTGTAGGAGGCCCTGACCACCACTGTTTTTATTTATAGGGAGGGCCCTGACCAGCAATGATTTTTTTTAACCACCAATTTTTTTTTAATGGGGGCCCTGGAGCCAATAGTTTTTTTTTTTTTACTTATGGGGGGCCCTGATCATCAATGATTTTTTTTAACTTGTATGGGGGCTCTGACTACTTTTTTTTATGTCTTTTATGTGGGACCCTTTTATGTGGGACCCTGGCCGCCAATTTCTTTTTAAATTATAGGGGTGACCTGACCACCAATGGCTTTTAATAACTTGTGAGTGAGGGGGTTTACAGTTTTTAATGTTGGTTTCTGTGTGGATTTTTTACTGTGGTACGGTGCCCTGTGATTTCTGGTGGTGGCCCTGAGTAGCCTTATTGTGCTTTCCACCTCTACTCAGGAAAAAAAAACCACCTGATGATCCTTGGGTCCCTGTGTCTTCCAGTAGCACATCTGATCATGTTCATAAAATGATTCTATTGCCTCACATTGGCTCTGGATAATCCTGTCCAAAAATGTATTGACACTGTATCTGGGCCTAGTTCCCAATCAGGTCAGCCTAACTGCTGATTGGTTAATACTATAAAGTGCAGTGTGCTGAGTGCCAACAACTCCACTATACATCTAGAGAATTCAATAGGCAGGAAGTGGAACAGATGGGCAGGGTTAGTTTAGTTTTGGGGGAATTTTTCAATAAATCAGCACTAAACATATATTTTAAGCACATTCCTTCTATAGTTAGAGGAGTATAATGCACTGGCTGATTTTTGTTTTTATACAATATGTCTCCTTTAACTGTAATGTAATTTCTCATCCCAATTGAGTCCAATGCATTTCAGCACATTTTTCAGTTTCAGGAATTTTCATCAGTGAAATGCCCCAAGTTTGCGCATTACTACTTATTTACTGTAAGCAGGGTTGGTCTGGTCTGGCAGGACACTGGGAAAAAACCTTGTGGGCTACAGCCCTAGTGGGCCCCCACTGGACCAGACCCCCTCTCCCGATATCCTGGCCCAAAAAAATAAGAATATGTGGTGTCCGGCAATGCCGAGCGGCTCAGTGTGCGCATGCACGCCCTGTGCGTTTCCATGCACCCTGTGCGGCTCCGTGCAGTTGGGGGGCCGGGGAGGGGGGGCCTGGACAGCAGTCCCTAGGGTCTACAATATTTTATATAATATATTTCCATGTGTCACATGACACCACTAAGCTCAATTTATAAGGGTAGATTACAGCCTATTGTACATGCTATGTAAAAGTCACAAAGACATTTATTGCATTTGAATAAGAAAATAAATGCATAATAAATCTTACCTAATGCCCCTTATACATCTTAAATCTGTTTCCGGCACCTGATGCATCTAAATATTTGTATCAATAGAGATATATAAAAATAAATGTCAGTGTAATGCCTCTATAACTGTAATAAATGTGTTTGCTTGATAGCTCTCGTGAAGATGCCAGATGCTAATGGATAATAACTAAGAAGCAAAGTGTAAGACTTTGGGCAATGCTGTTGTTTGTCTGCAATATATCAGAGATGATGAAGTTGTGGCTTTCTAGTTGAACTACAGCACAGTTCACAGCTTATCTTTTGGAGAATAGCAGGGCATGTAGTTCAGCTTCAGAAGCGCAGGTCAAAAGCACTTCTCATGGGGAACATTTTCTATAGTCAGAATATATCTGCTCACTGTACAATGAACAGATTGGATATTGATCAGGCTCTATTACACCCGCCGCAGAAATTACATTCATTAACCAGATCCATTATGGTCTTTAGAAGGAAACTATCGTCCTGTTGACGTAGAAGCCTTCCTATATTGTGGTGAAGAAGCCATATAGCCTGGCCCGGATTTGTGGAAAGGCCACCTAGGCCTGGGCCTAGGGTGACAGGATTTTAGGGGGCGGCATGTTACCTAGCCACACCCACATTGGTTCAGAATCACTGGTGATACGCAGGAAATACAATAGTTTTTTAAAATTCCCATGCGCCAAGCCCCATTGATCCAGTCCTGATGAGGAAAATTTGTGAATAAAGGGCAGAGTATGGGGCGACGAACGACAGTGGGCCTAGGGCTGCCTGCAATGTAAATCCGGCCCTGCATATAGCAAGCTTTATTGTGTGCTCACTCCATCATCACCAAATCTTATCCGAGGATAATCATTTACACCTGCACATTTTCTGAGAGATAAGGGAACATGTATGTCCACATGTGCAATCTCCACGTTCTTTTCCCAACAATGTAACGTGTTTTACCAATATTCTGGCTCAATTGTGGTCACAAAGAGAAAAAGCTCCTGCCTAATGCAGTTGAGTCATATGTGCTTTGATGCAAATCGGGCACAGTTACGTAGAAGAATCTGCTTGATGTCATTTCCAGTGTTTGCTGGTGTGAGTGATGTGTGTACCCTATTTTTTTGAGTGCAACTGACCTGCAATGATTGATGAAGGCCACTGAGGCAACCTCTGGACTAGGTGTTAGCTCCAGGGTTCCCAGGCACTAATGCAGCAGTATTCAATTCAGAACAGCAGAACATTAATGGGGACCTGTCACCCTAAGAAATAATTCCAAGTTATTTTCTATCATGTTAGTTGAGCAAAATATAATATACTTATACTACATGTATTATTTAAAATGTATTTCCTTCAGTCTTGGAGTTACACAATCAGAGCACACAGGCAGGAGACATTTTGTGGATAATGTTATAAAGATAAGTTGGGTATTACCTCAAAATCTTGTGTAGGCACCAGAATGGGGGACCTAATGCCCATGTGCATTGCCCAACACAATTATAGAGCAACAGGTGGGAGGGGTCATGTGAGGAGGGCAGTGACAACTAGGAAGTGCTGAATGGAAAGTGAAAGTAATTTACGGGGCGGGTAATATTTGATTGACACCTCAGATATTTGAACACCTTTGTAACAGGTATAGATGCTTTCATGAAAAAAATAATTTTGGTTTCATGTTTAATTTGCACATGACTTTTATTATACAGCTTTTAATGTGTAGGTGAAAGGTCTGAGGTGCTGTGAACAACTATAAAGGAGCACATTTTGACACCAGTACCTGAAATGGAACAGTAACATCAAAAAACAAAAGTGTTTTAACTGCATTGGTAAAACGTCTGTGTTTGCTTGGGTGCACGTGGGCTGGCTAAATATACAAAAAACTAGAAAATTCCCCAGCACTCCAACCTTTAACCCCTAAGTGAGAATGCATAGAATATGCATATTTTGTACAAACCTTGTAACTAAAAGTGTCTTTTTTGTTAGTTACAGTTCAGTTGTACAAATTCTCACTTAGGGATTAAAGGTTGGAGTGCTGGGGAATTTTCTAGTTTTTTGTATATTTAGCCAGCCCACGTGCACCCAATCGCTAAGGGATTGAGCTGCATTACCTTGTTTAAGTATTACTATATATATATATATCTATATATATATATATATATATATAGATATATATATATACTATATAGATATATATATAGATATACACACACACAAAGCCAAATGTATGCACTCTGAACCAGACGCTTAATGCTGTGGGTGCTGGGTCAATGTATTATGTACAGTCTAAGAGGACCCGCACTCCAAATTCAGTAAGAATTCAGTTTTTATCATTTAAATTCACACACTTGTATTTTGTCCTGATGTGGGTTGAAACGTTGGATGTACAAGTTTGAAGAATAAACAGATTTATTACTGAGTGCGGGTCCTCTTAGACTGCATATAAATATATATATATTTTAGGGGGGAACCCAAATTTTTTTTGGGGGGGGGAAAAATTCTAAATGTATCATACCCTAAAGCTGCTAAAAATCTGAATCTGAAAATACGCCATTTCAAACCTGTCAAGGTCATGTAGAAGTTGCAGATGATGCCACTGAAGTTTTTTTCTTGACATTGCGATCTGCAATGGTTTATTTAAAAAAAAAAAAATGTCCGGTTTTTCCTCATGTCGATGAATACAAGATAATTGTCAACATCTTGGATAAGTCTTTGACTGCCTTTGCCAGTGTGATGAGGAATGCTCCACACGTGAGTAGGTTCAGTCAGTCTCAACCCATGTCCAACATTTTTTCATCAGGATTCACCATTGTGTGATTCTTTGGACAAAATCAACCTCCCTGCTGATCACCTGCTTCCAGACTT
The DNA here is from genome assembly GCA_024363595.1 of Xenopus borealis. NCBI lineage: Eukaryota > Metazoa > Chordata > Amphibia > Anura > Pipidae > Xenopus > Xenopus borealis. Next base: position 206,778,383 of record CM044431.1, read on the forward strand.
AAGGTATTCATCATTCTTCCTCCATAACTGGAAGGGGCTGTTCCCTCCCATTTACTGCACACAGAATTTGCTCTACAGAGAGGCCAAGTTGTGCAAGTGTAACGTAAAACACATAGGGGCAAATTCACTAAAGCGTGAAGCGTTTAACGCTATCGCTTATTCGCCAGCGTGTTGTCATTTTGCAACTTCGCCAATTTACTAACAGTGTCCCTGGCGAAAATTCGCTAGGGAAGTAGATAGACTAGCGCAACTTCGCACCCTTACGCCAGGCGAAGCTGCGCACTGATGAAGGGACGTAACTACGCTAATTCACTAAGATGAACATTTTACTGAACGTTACCTCTTGCGCTAGACTTTACTTCACCAGGTCCCACCTGGCAAGGTTCAATATAATAGATAGAATAAAAAACTTGAAATTTTTTCTAAGCCCCAAAAAAAAGCTGGTGTCTTACTTTAGTCTGAAAAAGTGTCCTTTTTTGGTGGGTTACCCTCCTTCCGCCCTACATTTTCTAACATATGGCAACTCAACTATACAGGGGGCACATGTAGGGCAATAGGACAACTTTATTTTATTTATTAAAGGTTTCCTGGGCTTGTGTAGTGGAATGTAGTGGCTGTAACATATACTTCTATTATACATTTAACTTCACGTCGTATGCAAATTAGACATCGCTAGCGTAAATGCGCTTTGCCTGGCGAAGTAACGGTAGCGCATCTTCGCTAACGTTCGCCGCCCTGAGCGCAAATTCGCATTTTAGTGAATTAGCGGTGGGCTGTAGAAAATACGTCTGGCGAAGCCAACACTAGCGCATTTGCCCCATATTCTCTATTGGTCAGTGTTGGATGTGAGTAATGAGAGATCCAAGAATATTATTTAAATGACATTTAAAGGCTATTTAGTGTTAAAGGTATTTACAATCTTTATGAATATTTCATAAAAAATATTGGTCCGTCCCACATCTATATCTTTTTTTAAACTACCTAATGGATTTCAGTACAGAAGTCTACTGGAGCAGCACTATTAACTGATGTGTTTTTTAAAAAAAACATGTTTTCCCATGACAGTTTCCCTTTAAGTTCTCTATCTTGGCACCTCTTTCTTCTGCCACTGAAGCTATTCATTCATGTAGTCGTCCAAAGCAAATAAACCAGCAATCTAGCTCATACATCATGTTCTTTTACAGTCTAAATGAGTGTTACTGAGACAGCCAACAAATGTATATTTTTTGCATAATTGCTGGTAACCCCATAAGTGAAATTGAAATCAATATCTAAAATAGCACTTTAATTAGTAGGTAAAGCTACATGGCATGTACTCAGCTAGTCCAAAGCAAGTGATTCAAGTACCTATTCAAATGCTATCAGAGGAAGGTAAAACATTCAAAGTTAAGACAGAAGGGTTGGCTGTAAAAATTAAATGAGACCTGTTAATCACAGCAAACACGATCCAAATGACCAATGTCCCCGAACAAACCTTTTTATTTGCACCACACTTTGGAGTGAAGTCCAGTTTTTTTGCCAGTCCTACATTTGGATCGTGTTTGTACAACATTACCTAAGCTGAAGGTCTGGGGTTTGAGCACCTGGACCTCCCGTCAGTATTGGTAAGTGTACCTGACTGCTTACCCCTTTACAATACTGGATACATTCCGTTACCCCATCATTTTGTTGTTAATCACAGCAGCAGAGTAGGGCAATGATTATGTAGACAAAATACAACATTATATGTGCCATTTTGCATTTTAGACGGGAAAATATGATGTTCTAGTAATACACAGAAACATTCACTGAGGCACTTCGAAGGGGTCATTAGGGGTACAAAGTGTCCTGAATTTTGGTATCCAGAATGGAGACCTGTGAACACATGAATACTTAAAGGAACAGTAACACCAAAAAATGAAAGTGTTTTTAAGGAAAGAACATATCATGCAGTGTTGCCCTGCACTGTTAAAACTGATCTGTTTGCTTCTGAAACACTACTATAGTTCATATAAAAAAGTGGCTAAATAGCAATGGCGGAAATTGAAAAATGGCTATATGGCACAGGATAAGTAATCGATAACAGATAACATTCTGTTCTACAGAGCTTATCTGCTGTGTAACTTGAGCCTTTTCTCCTTTGACTAGTTGTCCCCATTGCTACACAGTAGCTTATTTATATAAATAATAGTAGTGCTTCTGAAGTAAACACTACAGTTTTACCAGTGCAGGGCAACACTGAATTATATTTTTATTACTTTACTGACACCTGAAATTAAACTCTTTTTTTTACATCTATTATAATATTGGCTTTGAAAGCTACTTCTAACTTTTCCATGAAGTAATTGCATGATGCTTATTGCAATTCGGTAGGTTCAATCTGGCAGTCGAATAACTAAATCAAATGATCGAATGATCAAATATCTGATCATTCGATCTATTCGATATTCGATGATCGAAGAGGCCAAATTTGCGTATCCGATTTCACAAAAAATTTGTACGATCGTTATTCGATCGAATTCGATCATTTCACGTGAAATTCGTAAATCAGCCCCTTAATGTACATTCATATGTTAAAATTCATTTTTTAGAGTGAGAGTCACTTCTGCCTCCCACTAATCCCCTGACTTGCATGACATCATTCAGATTTTTGAGTGGGTGCACCCCATAGTAGCAATTCAGTCTATTTAGATCATTCAGTCTAATTTGTGATTCAGGAACCACTAGAAGATATCGTGATTAGCCCAAGGTTAAACCATTACTAGTCCATACATAACCATTCAATTCAGACTTTGTACAGTTCTGTGTTGCAGAACAAAAGGCATCGTGACTGGTATCAGTGAGACAGAACTTCTACTCAAGCATGGGTGGGGAAAAAGTTTTTTTCTGCTGGAAGATCACAAATATCCTTGAATTAAACACATTAGCTCAGAGCAGTGATTGGGGAGGTCAGACCTGCTAGGAGACCAGTTAAATATTAGCATTACTGTGCCATAATGAAATAAAAAGCCTTGATTTCTACATAAAGTCACCCAGTTATGCTCTGCACTTCCCTAAATACACAGCAGGTTCTTTTCACTGCGTGGTTGCTGCATTTATAACAAGATAAAGCCAAGGGTATCTGTTCAAACTGAGATTAACTGGTGAAATAATATAAGAACCTGCAGACGATTTAACCTTTAGGTTAACATTGAGTATGTTATAGAATGGCCATTTCTAAGCAACTTTTCATTTGGTCTTCATTGTTTATTTTTTATAGTTGCCTGACTTTTCTGACTTTTCTTCTATCTCTTTCCAGCTTTCAAATGGGGGTCACTGACCGCATCAAAAACAAATGTATCTATTCAAGCCTCTCCTACTCGTATTCCAGTCCCTGATTCAAAGTAATGCATGCTGGACCCTAGCAACCAGCAGGCTGAAAACTGGAGAGCTGCTGAAAAAAAAGCTAAATAACTCAAGAACCACAAATAATAAAAAAAAAAATGAAAACCAATGGCAAATTGTCTCAGAATATCACTCTCTAAATCATACTAAAAGTTAACTCAAAGGTGAACAACCCCTTTAAAGGAATAAAGAAGAAATATATGAAATATATATATATATATATATATATATATATAAAAATATAAAATAATATAATTTTTATTTATTTTGCACTGGGGTTTAAGCTGGGATAAAAGATCAATTAAGGGGCCGATTTCCGAAATTCATGTGAAATGATCGAAGTTTGATCGAATTGGATCGAATACCTATTCTACTAATTTTTCGTGAAATCTGATATGGAAATTTGGCCTCTTCGATCATCGAATATCAAATAGATTGAATAGATTGAATGATCGGCTATTCGATCGTTCGATCATTCGATGATCGAAGGAATTAAAGCTCCCCATAGGCTTCTGAGGCTAAGTCCTGCTCGAATACCATTCGTACGATCGGAGCATTCGATCGTTCGAATTTTACAAATTTTTCGGACTCGGTATCCGATCGTACAAATTCAACGAGAAATTGTATTGTGAGCAAAATGATAGCCTAAAACAATTCAATAAGCATTCAATGGTTGAATGCTTATTGAATTGCGAATTTGGTTGAGCTAATTATGGGGAATAATAGTAAATTTGCCCCAAAATGTCTAACCGGCATTTGGCCAAAATCTCTTTGACAGATTGATAGAGTAAAAATAAGACCACACAAAATCTTTACACAACAGACAATGATAAAGAATCAGTTATGACTTTCTTCTGCTCCATTGGGACCACTGCCATCGAACATAATTTAAAAAGCAATGGAAACAGGTTCACAGATGTGAAGGTTCTTCAGCACAGTCTGAAATAGCAATGACTGATCTTGTAGGTCCAGATGGCATAAATTAAATTCTATTAAAATACCATAGTAATGTTCTTTCTGCACCATTAATTTGTTACTATTATCCCGAGTTATTCTCAGTGGCTTGAGAGAGATATAGGCACTCATATGCACGCGTATCCAGTTTTTACTTTACATTTTCTAACATGTAATCGATTAAATTACTATTTACCAGTCTTACTAAATTATCACTATAGCCCCCAGGCCTCACCAATAAGTTTACACACCTTTGACCATGTGCCTTATGAATCTTAAAAGTCGTGCTCAATGTTACAAAAGAAATATGCCGGAGGTTTGCTGAAACCTATGCTGGGACTAATGCAAAATGTTGAGTTAGTATGATATGGAAAGGAATTCTGCTCTATTGTTTTTCTTTCTACAGTTTAGTATGTTTTGCAGAAGTTTCACCTAGTGGATTTGATAGTAGGAGGTCCAGTTAATTCAGATTGTGACAGCACACAGTTGGGGATTTCTTGGAGCAGTTGTATACACACATTCATTTGTTGGAGCCTCAGAGAACCCTGAAGATTCGTCTCCATCTGATGCCATTTATGATTCAGAAGAATTGCTTCCCAGTGACAAATGATTCAGATGATATGCAGATATATGCAAAACTAAAAAAAGATGTGCAGTACAGGTGTGGGGCCTGTTCTCCAGAATGCTTAGGACCTGGTGTTTTACAGATAAGGGATCTTTCTGTCATTTGGATCTTCATACTGCTACAAGATCAAGGTAAAAATCATGTATAAGCTACTGTTTTATTATTATGGAGAAAAAGGAAATCATTTTTGAAACATTTGGATTATCTGGATAAAATTGAGTCTATGGGAGACGGTTTTCCCATAATTCAAAGCTTTCCGGATAACATGTTTCTGGATAATAGATCCCATACCTTGCAAATGTATTTTCTTTGTTCATGGTGACACTTCTCATCGAGTAGCAACCAGTCATAGTTGGACAATGTCCAAATCCCATAATTAATTCCAATGAAAATGCACCACATATTAAAAAAAAGCTGCACACAATGAAAATGCTGCATTTAGCAGAAAGTTTGATTAAAACCATGCAAAAGATGCACAACAGTTAAATAATAAATAACTGATGTTTTTAATCCGCTAATGCTTATGCCCCAAACATCAGTATGTATCAGATCAGATCTATTCTAAAATTATATACTGAAACTGCAGATCATTTAGGACCACCATAATTCCTTCAATATTTCCTAGCTCCCCTCAGTTTGTTCCATTCATTGTTATGAGAGTGCAATGTAAGCAGTCATTGTCATGGTAGGTTCAGAGGCCCAGGATCTGCAATGCAATGCATCTTGAGTCATTATTAACATGTATTTCTATAGCGCCAACTTGTAGCGCTGGTAATGAATTCAACCCCTGAAATTCTGCTCTGTTGACCATGAATTACAGTAGAATCCCCATTTTATGTTTTTTTTTGGGCCAGGAAAAAATTATGTAAAGTCTGGGAAATGTGTTTAAGTAACTTTTTTCTTCAAGTACTGAAAGTATATAAGCACATGAGTCTGTTTTACTTTGAGATACAATATTTACTGTAACAAGGTTTAAGCATTACAGTGTTAATGTTACACTATGGGGGGCATGTGCAAGATTCTCTGTCAGTCACACACACACAACCTAAAGCAATAAGTGATTGGTGCAGGACTGGATAAGGGACACTAATTGGAATTGTCCATTTACAGGCAGAACCATGGCAAAATATACATCTGGTTAGTATTTCAAACCTCTTTATTTTACAAAGTATAACATTCATAGAGGGAAACTGTTTTTTTGGGTACATCAGGACAACATTTTTGATTTTGTAAAATTAGGGAAAACATTATTTAAAATCAGGGAAATGCGCCCATTGAAATGCATTGTAAACTGGCAGGGCCACAAATAAAAAATGTAAGATGCAGGAAAACCTAAAATCAGGGGACCAAAAGGGATACTGTCACGGGAAAACATTTTTTTTTTTCAAAACGCATATAGTGCTACTCCAGCAGAGTTCTGCACTGAAATCCATTTCTCAAAAGAGCAAACTGATTTTTTTTTTATATTCAGTTTTGAAATATGACATGGGGCTAGACATTATGTCAATTTCCCAGCTTCTCCTGGTCATGTGACTTGTGCCAGCACTTTAGGAGGGAACTGCTTTCTGGCAAGCTGTTGTTTTTCCTTTTCAATGTAGCTGAAGGAGTCACAGTGGGACATGGGTATTTACTATTGAGCAATGTTCTTAGATCTACCAGGCAGCTGTTATCTTGTGTTAGGGAGCTGTTATCTGGTTACCTTCCCATTGTTCTGTTGTTAGGCTGCTGGGGGGGGTGAAAAGGGAGGGGGTGATATCATTTCAACTTGCAGTACAGCAGTAAAGAGTGACTGACGTTTATCAGAGCACATGTCGTCACATGACCAGGGGCAGCTGGGAAACTGACAAAATGTCTAGCCTCATATCAGATTTCAAAATGAAATATTAAAAAAATCTGTTTGCTCTTTTGAGAAATGGATTTCAGAGCAGAATTGAGGTATCACTGTATGATATGGCTGGGGTTCTCCCCGTGGGAAATGTATATTTCCCCTCCTTTAACTCCTGTGTATCACTTCCCCACTGCTTGCAAAGCACTAAGGCATTACTTATAGGCAGACACTACTCCTTTATATTCCCTTAACCGAAGTCTCATAAACGGGGTCATGATAAGAACAGAATAATATATATTCAGTGCATACTTGTGTTTTTCAGTGTTGGTGCCAAATTTTTTATTTAACAGGAGGAATACCCTGTGGGGTCACATACAGTGCACTCATAAGCTCAGATTCAGAAATATAATGTTTCTTTTGATACACAACTTTCTAGGTTTACAGTGAATAGTACAGAGATGTTTATAGACAGTGCAGTATCCCTGGACAAGGGAATGTGATATGATCCATAACATGAAGCCACAGGGACGGAGATCAAGCATGTTCGGGTTTGGTTGACCAATCTGGCAAATTTTGACCATACAATCATATTGCTTGGGCATGTATGTCAGGTTAGGGGTTCAACTTTGAACAGGTCATCCGGTGATCCTGTTGGATAATTATGATCAGTAAAGTTTGAACATTTCACCTGCTGATGCACCTTGTCTGTGGGTGCATGAGGCATCAGTAGATATATATCTCCCCTTTACTCCCAGACCTTCACCCCAATGACCAGAACAATGTAATGAGGCCATGCACATGTATGGCATCCATCCTTTCAGCCTTTTGTCCAGCAGGTTGAATGGGTGGATACCATAGATAACAAATGGTACACATGGCTCAACACTCATTTCATCAAGAAGTTATAGCGAGTACAGTGTTGTCCATCGGAATATGCAATCACCAGGGGAAGTTATTTGTAGAATGTATGACATAGAGTCCAACTGTGCAGCCTTCAACACTGAGGCACTATGCCATGGGGAAGACAGGTTAGCCACAAGAAGGCACTAGCAATGGTTGGAACTGGATTAGCAGAAGATGAAGGGGTGACAGATGGGTAAAGTTTACAAGGCCAACAAAGGAGCAGGACAGCTGGTTCTCAGCAACAGTACATTAGAGATAAACAGCTTCCCCTCTATACAGATGTGATGAATGAATCGATGTGTGTTCATGTGTATTCATGGGTCATTAGGACAAGAGAATAACAACAGCAAAAGTGACAGTTAAAAGAAAAAGAGCACATGGCAAGTGTATATATAAATATATATATATATATATATATATATGTTGAAATAGACAAGCAAGTTCAATCAAAAGGTGAAATTTTTATTGAACTTTAAGACCTGTAAAAGTAATTTAACATGTCCTACTATGATGTTACTGCATCCGTCTCTTTGTATATATAGGTTTAGTTAATGTTTCTGAAATTGTTAGAGCATGAAAATGCCTGATGAAGCTTACTGAAACTATGACTAACATGGTACAACACTCTACTACTAGCAGTACAGTTCAGGACATGGAAGACAAGCTTTGGAACACGAAGCAATCTCTTTTTGCTTTATTTGGTTCTGTGGACAAGCGATGTGAGTGTGTGTTCCAGGTGTTCCAATAAAGCCTCCCCCATAATTAAATGCTCCATCAGCACCTAATTAAATTCCTGTACATTTATAGCTATTGCAAGGAGTTTTGAGTTCACAAGAGGTACAGGCACTTATTGATTGTTGCACATACTCGCCCTTCTAGTTCATCGCTGTCATTACGTGGCAGGAAAGAAGACAACATAGGCGCAAATGAAGACATTATTTTCCAATTATATACCTATATATTTTTTGGAAGAGGTGGGAATTGAACTCATGACCTTTGGGACTGGGGGCGCACGCCCTAACCCCCTGGCCATTCAGGAAGCCAAAATAACAAATTTTAATACCCACTATACAATTTCTAATTTTGCTTGTTTTGGCATCTCCCCTTATAGATAAAATGAGCAATACAGTGGGTTCAATGGGTTCAGAGCACTATAGCCCCTTGTCAGTCAGCCAGTCCCATACACACACCCATTCCTTTTAATGGGATCTTGTTCCATGCTCCCAGTGCTTCAAGACCAGGCCATTCCACAAATACACAAGTAGGGCTGGAAGTTTATCTATCAAATGCCTTTTCCTCCAGACCCATCAATGACTGGCACATTCCTACAAAATGGAGCTCAGCAACTGCTAGCAAGGCAATGCATACATTCTTTCTCATATTTAGCTGCGTACTGTGAAGTTGTCCCAGTCAGAGGGATGCCACATATGATGAAGCACTTAGAGGGAGTTTCACTTTATCAGAACTGTAATTTTGCCCTTTAGCCTGACCTGAGAAGACCTTGGTTGGATGTGACACCCACAAATTTGCTCACATGTTTGGGCATTCATGATGGAGGAATCCAGATTTGGAGGGTGCAGCTGTTCTATGATTATCTTAAAACTATGAAAACACAATGGCACATCAGTGCAGTCATAGTGTAAATGTGCTATTTAATTAGTGATATCATCAGCTGGCTGAGAGTTATGTGATATGCAGTATAAAGGGGATTCAACCCAAAAGTTAAAAACCCCTACCCCCCACCCCTATATAGACCCCCTCCCTCCAGCCTGCCTGCTACCCTGGGCTAATGCCCCTAACTTTTTTTACTGACCCCCTCCATGCAGATTCTGTCCACAGAGTTCACAGCAGCCATTTTCTTTTCTTTGGTAAACTTCAGAATCAGAGAAGCGTTTCAGCGCATGTGCAGTTGGAGCAAAATTCTGGTCCCGAAAACCTGTGCCGAAATTGATGCAAATTCCACTGCATGCGCAGTTTTTTGGTCCTAGAAATTTGCTCCAACGACACATGCACTGAAACGCTGCTCGGATTCTGAAGATTACTGAAGAAAAGAAGATGGCTGCCGTGAACGCCGATGGACAGAATCTGCACGGAGGGGTAAGCAAGAAGTTAGGGGCATTTGGCCAGGGTAGCAGGAAGGCTGGGGGGAGGAGGGAGTGGGTCTATATAGGTTTAGGGGTAGGGGATTTTAACATTTGAGTTGAATTCTCCTTTAAGGGCTGTCGCTTGGCCTGAGTATAAGAGAAACAGCCCCTCCGTTCATATCTCTTGTCTTCTGTGTCTGCATCTGGAGCTACTGCATTAACCGAGTTTGCCACCAAAATGCCAGGGATCCAAACATAGATGAAAATACTTGATTACAAATATTGTATCTGGTTAATGGGCCAAGTGTAATCATCAGCATCAGAAATGTCTGATGTTTAGTGCACTGGCACTTGGTTATACAGGCATAGGATCCATTTTCAAGAAACCTGTTATCCAAAATTCACCGTATTATGGGAAAGTCATCTACTTCATTTTAATCAAATAATTAAAATTTGTAAAAATCGTTTTCTTTTTCTCTGTAACAGTAACTTGTCCTTGCTCTCTGCGAAGATATAATTAATCCTTAAAGGGGGTTTTCACCTATGAGTTAACTTTAATTATGATGCAGAGAGTGATACAGTATTCTGAGACAATTTGCAGTTGGTTTTCATATTTTATTATTTGTGGTTTTTTAAGTTATGTAGCTTTCTATTTGCCAACTCTCCAGTTTGCACTTTCAACAATCTGGTTGCTAGGGTCCAAATTACCCTAGCAAGCATGCATTGACTGGAACATGAATAGGAGAGGACCCAAATAGAAAGATGAGTAATAAAAAGTAGCATATGATTGTTTCCCTGCCAGAAATTAGGGACCGTCTGACAATTCCTATCCACAGCACTAAATGAAGGTAGAATTTCACTGCATACAGCCAGGTTTCTTATAAAAACGGTACACATTTTTAATTAAAGCATATTGGAGATAGATTTCCTTTTCATTAAAGAAAGTAAACATGGGATTTTATTTCTTTGCCTTTCCTTGCCCTTTAAATGGAGGCAAAACAACCCTATTGGGTTTATTTAATGGTTACATTTTTTTTTTAGTAAATTTAAAGTATCCCAGGCCCCAAGCATTCTGGATAACAAGTTCTATACTTATATACTGGGCACCTGCAGTGGATCCGTCACCAACCCAAAATTCAATTCCATAACAATGGCCTTTGTATTTAAACTCCTCAAGGCAGCTTATGATTAAATCAGTATGTGCCATAGAACGTTTATATGTATTTTTTCTCAGCCGTACTTTCATTTTGGAAGATTGAAGTCATTCCAGGTCTGGACAAATGTATATAAAGCTGTTACATGGAAAAAAAAATGACTTCACAGCATTCACAAACTGAACCCTACATGAAACTGTTGAGTTGCCAATGTGATTTTAGTGATCTGCCAACAACACCAAGAGACCCTCTAGGAACCCAAACAGTGTGTCATTATAGCACCCAGAGCTGGCGTGGGCTGTCATTTGAGGCTCTAAAGCCAAGTGAAAGCTGGCGGTGTCAGGCATCATGTGGATGGGTGCCATGTCACACAGAACCAATAGGGTAAGAGGCAGCTCTTTTCGCACCGTGGGCTCTGGCAAATCACAAGGCCAGCTTGCACAGGAACAGACTTGCAAGTTTTATTTGTAGAGGTGACAGATTCCACTTAAATTCTGCCAGTACATATAAAAATTTTATATACTGTTACTGTTCACTGTCTTAATCCAGTCTCACTTTTATCTGAGGTTTTTCTGTAACAAACCATCCCGTTTATTACATTACAGTTTAGTGCTGACATGGGAAATGCGGATGGCTGGTCTTTCATTTAAAGGGCCAGTGCCTTCTATGCATCATATTTGACATCCTTATCGGAGAGAGACTTATATTTCTCTATACTGCCATCAAAATAGCATGTCTGCTTTTATATGTAGGATATATCAGTTGCATTTTATACAGATACTCCATTCCCATAATAAGCAGTTATTTGATGCCCGTATGTTTTGCTTTAATCCTATCAACTATGTAGATATACATGCTGTTTTTAATATTTGTTCCTTTGATTTATATAGCATAAACATTCAGTGTTGGACTGGCCCACAGGGATACCAGATTGTCAAACGAGATTGCAATTCTTAATCCTAAATGTAGTTCATAGTTATGTCATGGTAGAAGTAGCACTTCTTACTATGCCTTTTCCCAATTCCCATTTATCACTGTCCGGAGTGTTGTCTGTCTGTCTCTTTTGCTGCACACACACACTATCAAAAGCACTGAAATAACTTTTACGTCTTCTGTTTTCCTTTTCTACCATGACATAACTATGAACTACATTTAGGATTAAGAATTGCGATCTCGTTTTACAATCTTTAGAAATATGAACTACTCTGCGGTGTTCATTGTTTTTCTGAACCTTCCTGTCTTATGACCACAATTAGACCTTAGGCCTCTGACTATCCATTTACATAATAATATGGTTCACTTCCAGTGACTCAACTCTACAATTTAGGATTTCTGGAAGCAATAACATGTATAAACTATCCTTGGCTAACAGCAGAGGGGGATTATTCTATGCAGCTCATGGGTATAAAATGTTTTTCTATTCATTCTCTCTTGTTCCCAATCACTTCCCTCTTCTCCCTCATCCTCTCTTATTACCTTTTTTTCTCTAATTCTTCTTGAGCCAATTTCAGGTTTTAGTCTCTATCCCTTATCCAATCTCATCATGACCGTTAAGGTGAAAAGCATATATTACTTTGAACTCAAAGAAAGAAAGACAGACAGGTGGACATTATGGACCATCAAAAGTTCCCCATTTTACTGAAAAGCATAGGTCTTGCAAATTTTTTGGAAGTAAAGAAGCTCTGAATCTGGGGATCAGTGGAGGAATCAAAAGTACTGTATACCGGCACTTCTTGCAGGATTCATCTTTGATGGAAGAATTAAGGAGATGTTTATGGTCTCAAGTGTAATGAGCAAAGCTGCAGTGCAGTGCAGTGTTTGCTCATGATTCCAGTATCTTTGCACTCTCCCGGGCAGATGTGTCTAATGCAACCTTAGTGATGTGTTAAAAAAATACATTTGCTCATTGCTGATGATTGGACACAAATTCAGTTTGGTTGGTGTAATATTCGGCAGTTGCAGTGAGAGTGATGTGCCCCATTTTCTGTCTGAAAAACTTCTCTGCGATGATGGAGATACACCTCAACTGGAGGTGACATAAGCCTCAGGGTTCCCCTCATTAAAGGGTGGTTTACCTTTAAGTTAACCTTTAGTATGTTATAGAATGGCTAATTCTAAACAACTTTTCAATTGGCCTTCATTTTTTCAGTTTTTACACTTATCTGCCTTCTTCTTCTTCCTTTCAGCTTTCAAATGGGGGTCACTGACCCCATCTAAAAAAACAAATGCTCTGTAAGGCTACAACTTTATTGTTATTGATACTTTGTTAATACTCATCTTTCTATTCAGGCCTCTCCAATAAATATTCCTGCTAGGATAATTTGGACCCTAGCAACCAGAATGTTGCTGTTGCAAACTGGAGAGCTCCTAAATAAAAGGTGAAATAACTCAAAACCCACAAATAATAAAAAATGAAAACCAATTGAAAATCATCTCAGAATATCACTCTCAACATCATACTAAATGTTCATCTAAAGGTGAACAACCCTTTTAAGAGCTTCGGAACAGAAGGCAGAGCTCCAAGTGCAAGTGCAAGCTGCGCCCTTTGATGCAAGTACCTTAAATAAATGTAAGGCCTGGACTGGTGGGAAGGCCCTATAGTCCCGGCACTAGGCTTTTAGGGGCTACATGCGTTCAGCCACATCCCCACTACCTCTGAAGCACTGGGGATGTGCAGGAGATTTGTTTTTTTAAATTTCCCACACACCAATCCTCAGTGCTCCTGATTAAACAGATGGAATTTGTGCGTGTGCACATGAAGGGGGGCGGGGGAGCACCCACTATACAGAGCAGCTGTGATAGCAGTTATAAATGACCCCTTTAATATCCAGTGGAACTCAATCCAAACCCCACTTGAGAACTGATGTGGATGTAATGTTAATAATCATCTATTATTATCTATCTTTAATCTGAGGTTGATTTGGTATTAGGCCATCTGCAAAATGTATGCATTATGTGCATCCCTTAGGCTTTCTTAGGTTCAGAGGCCATTGCATGCCTTCACATATATAATATTGCTTGTAGCCAAATTCAGCTAGAACATGACTTGCAATTGCAAATCTTTCATACACTAAAGGACCCCTAAAAAATAATTTTGCTAATGTTTTAAAAGTATTTTTTATCTAACTTATAGGTCAAACTTTCAGTCTCTTTTCCCTTTTGTGGCTGGGGGTCTTTCACATACTCTGATCCGAGGATCCTCAACTTTTTTTTTTACCCTTGAGTCACATTCAAATGTAAAAAAAAAAAAAGAGTTGGAGAGCAACACAAGCATGCAAAAAGTTCCTGGGGGTGCCAATTATGGAATTATGATTGGTAGCCTCTATGTAAACTGGCAGAATACAGGAGGTTTTGTTTGGCAGTACACCTGGCTTTTATGCAACCAAAACTTGCCTCCTAGCAGAGCTGGGCCACACTGGCCAGGCGCCCTAGGCAACCTCGCCAGCTGCAGCGCCGGCTGAGTGTGCAAATGCGTGACATGACTCTAGCATCACGTCACGTGAGCTGATGCTGCACAGATGCACAGAAGCGCCAATCACAACAAGAAGAAGGGGAGTGAGGGGACTGGACATGGGGTAGGCTACAGAGCAGATACATGCCTGGCACCCCCCCCCCATCTTTGCGCCCTAGGCACGTGCCAACTCTGCCTACCCCTTGGCCTGGCCCTGCCTCCAAGCCTGGAATTAAAAAATAAGCACCTGCTTTGAGGCCACTTGGAGCAACATCCAAGGGGTTGGTGAGCAACATGTTGCTCGTCAGACACTGACTGCATGCATATGAGAGCTCTAACATTTCGGGTTATTACTAGGAGCATACTATAGGCATGAAGCAGGTGGGTCCCAGACATTAGAGCTGTTGCAATATACTATTTATCATTTGCCTGTTTATTTTGGTGATGAAGAACATAGGATGGCTACAACTCGTGCAATGAGCAGAACAAAAAGCAAATATACACTTTTCGTGATCAGTCCGCACATAGTGTGCGCAGTAACCCAAGCAATGAATCTTATTGTTTGGATTTGAAGCTGTCACTTAGCGAGTCGCTGGCTCAGAGATCTTCAATCTGTTTGCTTTGTGGCTTTGCAGGCAGATAGTTCCAGCAGTTCTTGTGAATTGGCAGAGTGCAATGTGGAATATATTAGACTTTGTTTTGGGGTGTGTGCATTTAAGAAAAAAGGTTCTCCTATGTTGCAATCAGCAGATTAGAAAAGTTTCCATAGTTAAAGTGCAAGAAAGTAGCACGAACAATCAACATGCAACCTTTTTTTGTAGATTGCTTGCTAACACTATTGGAAATATTGCATGGGAGTGTAGGCCTGTTCCTACAGAGAAGATTTTTTCTTTATTTAGACAATCAAACATAAAGGTCTATAAATCTGCAAGTCTTCATAAAGCTAAAGACTCATGCTTAAATGGGAACTCTGGCTTCCAAACCAATATTTGATAAAGAGGCCCACATAACACAGAAACCCCAAATATACCCATCACTGTTACCCGTTTCTTCAAAAAGTATGAATTAATGCCATTTTCTATACTGAAATCCAGCGGTTTAACTGTTCTTCTCTTTCTGCATCATTTGAAATCCTGGCAGGGAAGGAGGGACTAAACACTGATGTTACAAATTCTAGCAACTTATCTACAGCTTACAGACAGCATGCAGGAACTATATAACCCACAATGCATTGCACTGTGATGTTTCTATTCTTATTGAAATCATATGTGCAGGGAATTGTGGGGTTTGGAGGATGCAGGCTAAGGACAGGTAGCTGCTGATACAAAGTAACAGTAGTCAGCCAGTTCAGCAAAGTAGTCAGACAGATCAGAAGGAGAGCAGGGGGCTAGGCTTAGGAAAATGTTCCACACCATTAAAAATCATAAAAAGTCTGCATATTTTTTAAATTGATATATATAGCAAATTTGCTTGAAATTATGTTTACTTTTCAAAAAGCTTAAGTTATGTTTGTATGGAGTTTCCCTTTAAGGCCTGCTAATTTAAACTTGCACACAGCCTGGCGGACAAGGGATCTTATCATTAAAGAAACCTAATAAAATAGCTACCAATAAGGATTAATTATATCTTAGTTGGAATCAAATACAAGGTAGTGTTTTATTATTATAGAGAAAAATTGAATCATTTTTAAAAATGTAAGTCTTGGACAGCAACCAAATGGAAGAACCAGAACCAGAAGTATGGGATCCATTATCCAGAAAACTCAGAATTATAGGAAGGCAATTTCCCATAGACTTCAATTTAATCAACATAATTAAAAATGTTTAAATTATTTCCTTTTTCCTTGTTCTTGATGCTAACTAAGATATATTTAATCCTTAGTGGAGACAAAACAACCCTATTGGGCTTATTCAATGATTAATGATTGTTTTATACTTAAAGGACAAGGAAAGTTAAATTAAAGTAGCTAGAAATGTTGTACATGATGTTTAGTGCTTGTGTACCAGCCCAAGGCAACCACAGCCCTTTAGCAGTAAAGATCCCAGTAGATGCCCCAGTAGCTCCCCATCTTCTTTTCTGATTCTGATTCACTGATTCACATGCTCTGTGCTGCTGTCACTTACTGAGCTTAGGGACCCACTCACAATATACACTACACATAGAATAGAAATATAGTCACAATATAAGGCTGATTAGTCATTAATACAGATAATTACTACATGGCAGCACAGAAACCAGTGCAATTAGCATCAGAAAGTAATAATCAGCCCTGTAGCATCAGCTTACATTACAGACCAACCTAATTTTCTGATGATCATTAGTGACAACCCCTAAGCTTAGCTTCTCAACAGCTGCTCAGAGCCCACTGAGCATGTGACCCCCTGTGACAAGTTTGAAGTCCTGGATCATTGCTGCTATTGACAAGCTGAAACTTTAGGCTGGTGCAATAAATTCAACGTATAAAACATGGCCCTATTCATTTTAGGGTTTAGTTCTCCTTTATGTATGTAGATCCAAATTACACAAAGAATAAAGTATATGCTTTACATGCTGCAGATGAAAATACTTTCTTAAAGGGTAAATTGATTTTGCTTTGAATCTAAGCCTATTTGCATTGCCATAACTGAACATAGTGGATCTAAGCATGTTTCATTATATATCCAGATGCAAAGATCTGAATCACCTCTCTTTCTGGGCTGCTCTCTTCCCACTGGTCAGGAAGGATGTTGTTAGCTCAACACACCAATAAGTTTCTTTATTCTATTTTTGCATTTAAATGATTCCTATAGGTGGTTGCAATGAATTAAAGCAGTGTAAAGCCATGTGCTATACTGTACTAGGAGCTCCCTCTACTAGCTTAGACATAAAATGCACCCTACAAGCTAAGGAACAACAGGCTTTCTGTATCCAAATTAGTGATTCCTTGTACTACTAGGCAAATAACCCAGAAAGCATACAGTTATATGATCCGTTAACAGGAAACCCGTTATCCAGAAAGCTCTGAAGGCCATCTCCGATAGACTTCATTTTATCCAAATAATCCAAATTTTGATGAACAATTTAATTTTTCTCTGTAATAATAAAACAGTAGCTTGTACTACTACAATATAATTAATCCTTATCGGAAGCAAACCAGCCTATTGGATTTATTTAATGTTTACGTGATTTCCTAGTAGACTAGAATAAAGATCCGAATTTTTGAAAGATCTGTTATCTGGCAAACCCTAGGCCCGAGCATTCTGGATTTTCAAATAAATGGCATTTTATATCTGTTACATTGTTGAAAGATAAACTATTGTGAAAGACCTTTACTGACTGAAGAAAGGGTTTGTAAAGTGCAACCCCAATACAGCTTTTATTTCCCTAGTATTTTAGATTTGCTACAGTGATCAGGGGGAGTTGTGCCTGATGCGCTAAATTGTATTGGTTACATTTTATAGGGATGCACTGTTTTAGGATTCCGCCTAATCCTGAATCCCTTGTGAAAGATTTGACCGAATACTGAACCAAATTAAAATCTTTTTGACTCCCTCGTTTGTGTGAAGAAAAGTCAAATTTTTTTTGGATTTGGATTAGGTTCGGCCAGGCACTTGAATTCGGCCAGGCACTTGAATTCGGCCAAATCTGAATCCTGCTGAAGAAGGCTGAATTTTGGCCAAATTCCCGAACCAAATCCTGGAAATCCGAAAATGTTCTAAATTTGATTGGCATCATTTTTGGCATTCAAGTGACATCTTTCAGCACAACTGCACTACAGTGGTTGACGCAAGCCATTACCATGGAGGTACCACCTAGTTCAGAGGAGGCAGTAGCTCCAGGGTTTCTTCGCCTCAATACTGCGTTTGATTCAGGAAGCAAGAAGGACTGAGTCGAACTTAATAAAGAATTTGATTTTTCATGCATCTAACTGTGGGGAAATTTGCACAACCACAGCTGTGCAAGTGCTAAAGGTTAAAGGTATGTGAAGCAACAAATGCAACATCTAGGCAGCTGGAAGCTTTAATATTCTCTTGCCGTGAGAAAAAACCTTTAGGAAAAAATCTTCCCCCGGCTGCTGAAATCCATACTATATTTTAGTAAGCAAACTTTCATTTAAACTCATTCAGCAACATTTTTGCTTTATGGATGAAATGCCATGCTCTGAATGCTAGTTCCTCACGCCGAATGGAATGGAGAGAGCAAGGCATGACGGGTAAAGGAGCAGATGTTTCAACAGATCATCTTTCAGGTTTTCTGCTCACCAGAAATCTGCAGATGTAAACTGGCACCGGTACAGTAACTCTACAGAAAGAGGCTCAACCGCGGGACATCTGGAAAACATTAAATGGAAATATGTTCAGGCTTCCAATGGCATTGGCAATATTTCTTATTCCAGGGGCTAAGCATGGGATATTTCACTCTATATTGAGCCATTAACAGAAGTATCACTGTATGTGCGTTCCGTGCCACTGGCCTTATCAGTCATGTGAGAGATTTTTTTTTTCTCTGCATAATTTCATCCACAGTCAAACTAAGAAATGCGAATCATAATAAAGCTGAAGAGAGGAGGGAGTTGGAAGCGAAAGAAGAAAAAAAAAAGGCTCCACTACTGAGAGACTCTTGGCCCACGACCAGGGAACAAAATGTTCTTGGATGAAATCCAGTTCATGAGTTAACTTGAGAGCAAAGCATTGAAGAGGGAAAAGGGGCCTCTGCTCAGCAAAGCTGGATGCTGGGGTCACGCACTCTTTATTTTCCTCCTGAAATATAAAAATTTTATATGGCACCTTTTTTAAAAACTCTTGGAGCAAAAACTATTGCACTCCTCCGGCACATGGTGGGTGCTTGTTGGGCCACATTAATTCCCAGCAGATATAACAGACACACACATAAACATACAAAGGTCTACTTTAATGCACATATCGGTATGCCAACTATGGGCCTCACATTCAAGCACAGAAGACGTGGGAGGGAAATGGATTTTTTTAATGAAAGGGGTATATTTAGAGTTGCACAAAGCAATAGTGTAAAGAAAAACATTTTTTAAAAAGATGTTACTTTTCTTTATTTCTTTATTTTTTTTAATTGTCCTTTCTGGAAAGTGATGGATTTTTTTTATGAAAAGGGTATATTTAGAGTTGCGCAAAGCAATAGGGCAAAGAACAACATTTTTAAAGCGATATTACTTTTCTTTACTTTTTTTTTTTAATAATCCTTTCTAGAAAGTGATGAGCAGCTTTCTGTTATAAAGTAGGAGAAGGAAACTTGACATCACTGGAGGGATGAATTTGTTAGGCATCACCCAGTGATTATAACCATGCCTGAAGCAGGGACCTGAAAAGTAGTCCCAAAATCTTGCATTTTTGTTTTCTACTCAGTTAGCCAATAAAAGAAACAGAAAACATCAGGCAGTTACAGATCCCATAGACAGGCTTGTAATAGAACTGAGAACTTTATTTCAGGCCACAATCTCCCATCTTAACCCATAGGGTTTAATCTGCCCCTATGGCTTTAAGGCCCTACCCTTTTTTTCCTTCTCAATAGTTACTAGGCTGTAGCCTGTATATGTAATTCCTATTTGCATATCCAATGCTATTGGCCATGAGGGGCTGTGACCACATCCTGTCACACTCTGGTATAGTGAGAGAGAATGCTGGATACTGATCCAGCTGGATGTGCCCAGGGGAGCCTGGGTAAAGCAAGGCCCAGAAAAGCCATGTGCCTAGAGAAGTGGTTCTCAACCTTCCTAATGCTGTGACCCTTTAATACAGTTCCTCATGTTGTTGTAACCCCTAACCATAAAATCTAAAAATATTTTCATTGCCAGCCCAGAGTGGATTGCTAGGAAACTACAGGAGACAGCGTGGCTGCATGAAGGTTTGTTTTCTATGCGTAGTGCAGCAAAAATGTTTTGCCACGCCCATTTTGTGGCCACACGCCAATTACCATGTTAATTTTACAAATTCTAAATGGGCAGGGAGAGCTGTATGGCAGTCCCTACTAAGGGGATATAGAAAGTTGTAGTGCAGCTGGTTTCCCTACACAGATTACTGAACTACAACTCCCAGCACCAACGCCCCAGGGCTAGTGGGGAGAGATATAACCTGCTCCTGGAACCCCTTATGTGACCCCTGTGAAAGGGTTGTTCGACCCCCAAAGGGGTCCCAACCAGGTTGAGAACCGCTGGCCTAGAGGGACTGGGTTCTCTAGTGTCTATGTCAGGGAGCAGGGACCCCGTGAGTGAAGTTAGCTAAACAGGGTTAGTTCTGTCATAGACTCTCTAGGAGAGTAAGGTAGAGAGGACAGAAAGTAAGATCAGCTGGAGCTCCATTGAGGATTGTAGAAGGGAGTAGCTACCCAAGGCTTCTGAATTGCCTAGAGTGAAGGGGTGACAGTGGATAGGGTGTCAGGACTAGAAGTTGTTCTCCCTGACCTCTCCACTAGGTGGGAGTCAGACCACTGAGGTGTATTGCAGAAGAAAATGGATGTACTACTCAACTACCTTGCCTGATGGGAGTCACTGTTCTCTGTTGTGCAATCTAACCTGTTTCAGCTGCTGTGCGGCATTGTGTATGCCTTGTACCTCTGTAAGTAAACCCTGGGCTCATTTGTCTTGTACAAATAAACAGTTATTAGTTTGGGTTATCACAAGAAACTCCTGCCGCCCATTATTTCTATTTGGTGTAGCAAAAGGGTTGTTGTTATTACTACAAATCTTCCATGTAGCGAAGGCCCTAGCCTGAAGTGTTTTGCGTTGCATGTAACCGATTCTCTAACAATTAGCTTGACATTAAGCCCTTTTTGGTCTGCCTAGTCAGATTAGCATTACAAACATATGGCTCTTCCTGTAATAGCACACTGCTGGGGGGACTCACGCTTGCAGACACCCCTCTTGGGCCCTGGCTGGCTCTATCCAGATGAGCCTCTCCTCTTAAGCTCTGGCTGGCGGGATAGGAACACTATGCCCACTCACTCTTAGTTGGGGCCATAGCTGTCCATGCTAGTTTTTAATGCTAACTAACATACACGCTAATTATAGCTCAACAAGAAAATGAATTATTCATTTATATGGTTTGCCAAAATACAGAATTATTCAGTGTAATGTCCCTTAGTATAGAATCAGTGGTATTTGTTACATGCATTCATGTGCTTATCCTGCGGGGCTCGGCTGGCTGGTGCCTCGCATGGAGATCTCGTTTGTCTTCTTCTGGATCACCATAAAGAGGGGTTTGTGAGACTGAACATAATAGGGTTTTAGCAATAATAATTGTGGTCAAGACTAACAGTAAAGCAATGTGTGGCCAATTTCATGGCTAGGCTATATTGCTGTGTTGTTGGTTATTCAGAATGCTGATTTGGGGGGGGGGACGGATGATTATTTTATTCACAATTGCATATTTGTTTTACCCAAGAACCAGGTTATTAACTATTCCTGGAATGATGTAGAGTACTATCTCACAGTACTTTTGGCATAGTAGCTAAAAGCATGCAAAGAACATAAAGACATTTAGGCACCCCCTGTGTTAGAAGCAATATGGGATATGGGGATTCATAGTGAAAACAAATACATGAATTGCTCATAAAGAAAGAAAGAAATGTCTACAATTTCTCCTGCCTAGACACTCTACATTTAGGTGCTGCTGCCTTCTACAACACCAGAAACATTTGTACCAAATATATTTTTTAAAACGCTGAGCTACACATAATGTGATTTCTGATGACTGAGAGAGAACACGTTATTAGCATGTATCTCTGTAAGGTTCCCACAAAATAAGCATTGGAGTTTTAGTCAAATTCAAAAGCTCAACTTACATTGCCCTGGGCTCTCTGGACAAATTATTGGTTGTTACAGAAATGCACAACCACATAATATGATCTTGATCTATTAGCCCCTTCCCTTTTTTCCAAGTCCCTTCTTGCTTCCCATTCCCTACTTTGGCTTTCCTCCAAATTGTTTTTCCTTCATGTCTCAGTATGTCTCTGCACAAACTCACACTCTACTGACCTTCTGCACCAAAAATTCCTTCTTTGTTGCTTTAACACTAAATTCCTGACTGCCAACAAGCAGTCCAGTCTTGATTTCTCATCATCATTAAAATACTAATGCATGACCTCTAGATTTTTGGAGGTACTCTTATCTTTGAGATTTTTTTTATTGAGCTCAAATTCCTTCTTCAGCTTTTTATTTTTATTCCTGACTCCTTTCCAGCTAAGACAAATCACCTTTTGTTATTTGAATTCTATGTATATTTACGCACAAGCTAAACACGTTGGTGAAAGTGAATTTGTAAACGTGAAATGAATAACTTGGTGCTTATTCAGACACAGACTCATTGGCAACACAACACTTCCTTGAATGAATTTATGGTAGGCAGTATTTTACTGTCCACTCTTGCATCTCCATCAGAACACAACATCAGGCTTACTAGGCTTGCATTTAGGCCCTTGATTCTATGTTTGTTGAAGAACCTATTAGTATGTCTTTATGGTGGGGTTAATAGAAATGAAACCCTGAGCTTGTGAAATATGAACTGCCAATAACAGAGAAATGCAGTTGTATGGAGGCCAGTGAACCTTATGATATCATAATTCATATTAAGTACATTTTCACTGCATGAATGTTAGAAGAATTAATGGTAAAAACAACCAGTAAGGTTCTGCTGAGGTCTGGGTGGGGGGCGGGTAGAACCTGGAATCTTGGTGGTGGCAATCCACCTGTAGACCATGTAGGTAGTGATTGAGTGATTATGTTTATTTGCTGTTCTAGATTCCCCTAAAAGACCAACTAGAGGGTCAGTTAGGATAAATATTACTTCCCCTAGATATTCTTGGAACTATTAATCAATAGTTGATACAATAATGCTTCCCATATCTGTAACCTTATGATAGGTAGGGGGACCCCTTCTAGGAAGGATCTTGGGTCAAAAAAGTACAACCACTGTGTATTCTGTCCTGCCGGGCGCTTGCCCCTGCTTAATTCTAGAAGTGCCGACCGGTGGGTTCGGGCTGTGGTGTGTTCCTCCCGGTGCTAAGGTGCTCAATGATTACTCGTTCAGTGCTGCTGACTTTGGCGCATTCATGCCCAGTGAATTCTCACTCAATGCGTCCTCATTTGAGGCATGCGTATCATTAAATGGACACGGATTGTTAAGTCTCCCCAATATTGATCCTCCTTGCTATCTATCACTGTCCCTCTGCTCCCATTGGTCCTTCTAACTTTAAATAGCTGATTCCTGCTTCCTCCTTTACCTAAGCTGGCTTCTGTGTATTCAGTTCCTGCTCAAGCTTATACGTATTTTAATCCTGGTTTTTGACTACTGGCTGCCTTTGACTCCGATTCTCATCTACCCAACTTGTGTCCGCTAATTCCGGTTTTGACTCCTGCCTGCCTATCGACTTTGATCCTTGACGCTTGTCCTGAACCTTGCAGAAAGTCTGGGGGCCCCAAAAGGGCGTCAGTGAACACCAGTGTCATCAGGAGGGACCTTGCTCACTGAAAGGTACTAACCAGCAGTCTCCTTGGGTTCCTTGTCCACTAACACTGGCTTCGGATATAGGAAAGGAAAATCAATGTGCCTTGTGGGATTGAAGCTAAAACAAATGACCTTTGATGTGGCCAGTGTTGGCTAAACGAATTGCAGGTTGAACCCCCCCCCCAAATTGCCTAATAAAGAATATATGATTCTGAGCAACTCTCCAATACACATTCTTTAAAAAGTTATTCTCAAATTAAATTGCTGCTAAGTCTACTACATTTTTCTCCTATTCTCTCAAATCACTGCTGGCCCTGACTAATGATAGATCAATGCAGAAGCCAGCGCTTTTCCAGCCGAGACTCCAGCTCCCACAAGACACTGTGCTTCATGCTTCTTCACAGGTCTGTTAATCAGCTGTCTTAGTTTCATCAGTCAAAGCAATAGCAAATTTTCAGATAACTTAAAAAAACACTGAATATTTAAATGATTTCCTTCAACTGGAAAAGGTTTTTATTTTTTTAGAATTACACCCCTGTTTAAACAAAGCATGATGCGAAGCTGAGTACTTAGGATGAATTTATTGCAGGATCATGGAAAAGGTTGAAGAACTACATTCACAGGATGTAAGAAAACAGGAACACTAATTGCACTGTGCCTGATCCTTATGAAGTGGAAAACACTCCGCTCCTATTACACATAGACAAGGCTGCCCATTTGGGCAAAGTATTAATCATGGAAGGGGGATTTTAATTATTCAGGAAAGTGACTGGTGTAATATAACTTAAAGCCATGCACATCAAAGGGAGAACTCCCTGCTAACAGTAGTCCATTTCTCGGGTTTCTAGGGCAGGAGGAGTGTGTGATGTTACATTAGCATAGAATTACTATCATTATGAAAGCTCCTCCAATGAGAATCCTAGTTAGCACTGACTGTAATAAAGTTATATGATATGTTAAAAAAACAAAGGCAGACAAAAAAAAATTAATTTGTGAAGCTTTAACTTCATCCTAGCAAAGGTTATTAGTATGAAGCAGATGGATGCCTTCTTATTTATAAAGACTTATTAATAAAGACTAAAATTATGTTAAAGGGGTGGATCATCTTTAAATTAACTTTCAATATGTTATAGAGTGACCAGTGCTAATCAGCTCTTTAATTGGTCTTCAATATTTATTTTTTATAGGCTACAAATGTATTGTTATTGCCACCTTTTACTCATTTCATATTCCTGTCACTTATTCAAATCAGTAAGTACTTGCTGGGGTAATTTGCTGATTGCTACAGTTTGGTACCTTAAGTCGAAGCCACTTTAGGGCTTAATGAGCATGCACTTGAACCTTTGCCAGCAACTAAAGTATCAGATTATAACAGGTGCACTGTATCAGACTTATCTACAGTTTTAGAGAAATTACAATCTTCAGATACCATGGAATAATCTTCAGAGACCATGGCCAAGAATGCTGAGCTGATACTGGGTATAACATATTTCAAAGAAAAAATAGAAAGCATTATTTGTGGTAACAATTTGAAAACAAAAATAGGAGGAGAGAAAGTCCCATGGAACCCCTACAAAAACATGGGGGGGGGGAGAATACAAATTCCTTGGAGATAGTGTCCTTGCTGGAAAGTAACATAGGGCGTTAGCACTGGAAGTCACCAATACTGAGTTCTAAGCAATCATGCCCAGACTGTACATGAATAATGCTCATAAGATGTATGGACCCATAATAGTCCCTGTAAATGGCTGTAAATCCCCTGAGAGATTGGAATCCCCTCCCCCACCCAGCTAAGTCCTAGTACCTGTATCTTAGTTATCTAAATATACCTTTACCTATCACACTGGAAAAGGGTGCTTCTTTCTTTCTGGCCTCCATCTTCTGACCTAGGTGAGTGCTTGGGAGCCTGATGTTAACAAGGCCCAGGTAAGAGTCATGCCCTAGATCAGTGATCCCCAACCAGTATCTCGCGAGCAACATGTTGCTCTCCAACCCCTTGGATGTTGCTCCCAGTGGCCTCAAGGCAGGTGCTTATTTTTGAATTACTGGCTTAGAGGCAAGTTTTGATTGCATAAAAAACAGATGTCCTGCCAAACATTCTCTCCTGTAGGCTGCCAGTCCATATAGGGGTTACCAAATAGCCAATCGGAGCTCTTATTTGACATCCACATGGACGTTTTCATTCTTGTGTTGCTCTCCAAATCTTTTTTAAATTTAAATGTGGCTCACGAGCAAAAAAGGTTGGGGACCCCTGCCCTAGATGGACAAATCCTTCTAGAGAAGTCAGGGAACAGGTCCCCCGTGAATGAAGTTTAGTTATTTATATGACCAGCTTAGTTATAATATGTTCTGGGAGTGTTAGCTAGTGAAGCATATCTGTAAAGAGCAGCCTTGTGCTCCACCTGAGGATTAATAGCCCTAGGTAGCTTTTTCTTATATATAATATATATCATTAATACATAACTTGTCCCGTAAAGGGACCACAGCGCTCAAGAGATTTAGGCTTAGAATGCTTCAACTGTAGGAGTTCCGAACCCCTTGCTGGTAACCTAATGGTGCATCTTAAACCTACCAAGATTCTCCACAGAGGTGCAAAGGTGAAGCTCTTCTTTGACTGGATTTGTCTACATATCTCTATTGCAAAAGATATGTTAGGATAATACTGCTGTATTTGACTATAAACCTTGTCTTCCATGTTCAAGAACCTCTGGCATCCTATCTACTTCATTACAACATTAGAAAGTTGTAGTAGCACAGCACTCTCTCCCTTCCTTCGCTCCTCCCCACTCTATTCTCCCTTCCTTCACTCCACTTTACTACATTTTGGGCCAAGATAGAGTTACAGTGTATTGACAAAATTCCCTCCCAAGGTCAAATCATTTTTTTAATATCTTTTTCTAACCCTGGTAATGGGTTTGAGTCTAGTAATCTATGTTTAAGGAGAATTAAAAGCAGAAATAAATGCTGCACATTACGTCTGCGGCTTCTTAACCAGCCCAAGTGGACCACTGTGATTCACTGCACATATTGTCTGCTGCCTAAGTTTAAAGGGCAAGGAAAGTGTAAAATAGAATAAGGCTAGAATTGCTGTATTTTGTATACTAAACATAAACATGAACTTACTGCACCACAAGCCTAATGAAACAAATGATTTATGCTTTCAAAGTTGGCAACAGGGGGCTGTCATCTTGTAACTTTGTTATACATCTTTGCCTGACACTGGCACTGCACATGCTCAGTGTGGTCTGCTTGAGTTCTGCATGGCTGGTAAGTAAGGTAGGGGCTCCCCCTGCTGTTCATAAGTGATTGTTTCCCTGCCAGAAGCACTAAATGAAGGGAGAATGTCACTGCATACAGTCATGTTTCTTATAAAAACGGTACACATTTTAAAATTAAAGTATATTGGAGATAGATTTCTTTTTCATTAAAGAAAGTAAAAATGGGATTTTATTTCTTTGCCTTTCCTTGCCCTTTAAGGACCATCACAATGTATAGTGCATTTATGTATATATGTGTGTGTGGGTGGCTAATCTGCAATAAATTCAGATTCATGTTTCTTGGCAGCTTTGAAAACCAATGCATTTGTCACCAGAATTTAATAATATTTTTTTCCGATCATCCCTAATCTTAGATTCTCAACGGCTACCCAGAGTACACTGAGCAAAGATCCAAGATGGGGAGCTCACGTTGACAGCTTTGAAGGCCTTACTAATTACTGTTAATGATTGCTGCTGTACAGTTCGGCATATAAAATATATCATTTCTAGTCTAAAAGATCTTAAAAATTAGACTAGCTGTAAGGACCTTGAGATTCCTGTCCGTTCCTCATTGTCAGCGCTGATCATCACTTCTGTCATTCCACGTTTACCAGCAATTGACGCTCAGGTGGGTGCTGAAACCTGCTCTCTGTGTCTACAGTACTCTGCCATTGTTTTTCTCACCGTTAACCTCACCTTTTCCTGTACTCATAGCCAGGAGACTCAGCACCGCAAGCGCTTCATGGGGCCAATGTTTCCTCTTAAAGACTTTTGGGCTCCCATACCTCAACTTCACTTGTCTACCTTCGTACCTAATTGAGGATGTGCTTGAAAAGGGGCTGTAAGGGTCGTCTTCCTCATCGTCAGTGGTTCCCTCAACTTAAGGTAAGTCTGACACTAGCACCTTAGTTAAAAAAAAATCACACTCTTTAAAAACTCTGTTAAACCATAAATGATGCCTGCAGATTCCTCTCTTTACAGAAATAGTCCTGAAAATTACATGCTTATACACAGCACCTTTTCCATTTAGAATGTCCCTTTCACCCTGTTCTACAGTGAATGCTTCCTCTGGTTCTTCTAGGAATCCAGTCTTTAAACCCCATCCATTTCTGCAGCCTTACAGTGTTCTTTTCCCATGTCCCTGTCTGTTTTCTGCTTCACATTATTTCTTATTTGATAATGAAAGAGTCTTTTATTCACTGTTTATTAATTGTGAATTATTTCGTCGTTGCTTGGGGATGTTCCTATCACATTCCCAGTCCCTTCTCTCTTTCCAGCTCAGTATTAGCTTCATTTCTAAAAGCATGCCTGAAACCACTGCAGATCACCGGCTATGTACGGGTTACTTTTCATGAGCTTACCGTAGCCAATAAAAAGGATCACTGCTAGTGATGGGTGAATCTCACCCGTTTCGCCGAAAATTTGGCGAAAAAATTCGCGAAACGAGTCGCTTTCTTTTTTGCCGAATTTTCGCTGGCGAATTTTTGCTGGCGTTTCGCGAATTTATTCGCCAGCGGCGAATCGCGGGAGTTCGACGCGAATTCGCCCCTGGCGAATAAATTCGCCCATCACTAATCACTGCTTTATGATGCATTTTGGTTACTTTTTATTCATGCAATTTTACTGCTATTTTTATAGATATAAACATGATTATAAAGTTGTAAAAGGCAATAATAGACATTTAATTTTCTGTACAGGTTTGATTTCATTGCCAGGGGTTGAAGAGGACTCACCATCTAATTTTTATTGATTATCTACAAAATGCCTGGCCACTGTCAGTAGGATGAACCCCAACAACTGAAGTAAGGTGTTCAAATGAGAGAATTTTAGGGAGCATGCCTAAGGCTGATCTTAGTAACATATGATAGTTCTCTGGATTGTGTGATTCAAGCTGCCCATACACCTAAAGATCCTCTTGTTTGGTGAGATTGCTAAATAAGCAGAAATTTGCTTGATATGGCTAACCAAAAATTAGACCAAAATAGGCTGATTCCTTTTTTGGTCATCGGTCAATGATTAGGGGATCCTATGGGCTTACATAAAAATGTTGAGAGAGGACTACATCAACACTGAGCTGTCACCCAGTGGGATTTTCTAATCTGCCCAAGTGATATCTAGTGAATTTCCTTGTATATATAGATCAGGCAACCTACAGGGAGGGCACCATACATAGGCCAATAAGATTTTGATTTATGAACATACAGTAGCTGAAAGTGTGATAGTTTTAAAATCGGGACAAATGTTCCATGTATTGATGCCTTTCATAAAAGGTATTGGAATTAGATCTGTGTTTGGAAACTTGTTAGCAAGAAAGTTCTGAATTACAGTCCATCTCCCGTAGACTCCATTATAAGCAAATAATTCCAATTTTTAAAAACGATTTTCTCTGTAATTGAGAAACAGTACATTGTTCTTCATCCCAACTAAGATATAATTAATCCTTAATGGATGTAAAACAATCCTATTGGGTTTAATTAATGTTTAAATGATTTTCTAGTAGACAATGTATGGAGAATTAAATTACAGAAAGATCCTTTATCTGAAAAAACACCAGGACCTACACATTCTGGATATCAGGTCCCATAACTGTACTTGTGTTCCAACCTCGAGTTTTATAGGGCATAATAAAATAATTAAATGTGTATCGTGTGGTCTGTCCGGGTAGGGGCCGGGGCAGTTTCTGGCCACTAGTAATGTGCCAAAGCCTAGGGGAGGAGACCATTCCCAAGGTGGGGAAGTTTTTTTGGCTGCTAGTGCCGTGCCAATGTTGGGGGAGGAGGGGAGGTCTGTTGTTGCTATTGAGGTGCCATGGGGGAGGAGCCTATCTGGTGGTGGGTTGTTTCTTGCTGCCAGTGACTAGGGGCGATACTATCCGGGGAGGGCCCATGCTCCTGGGGGAGGCTGAGTGGGTGGCACTCGGTTCCAGTTAGCGCTGCTGTCAGGGAGTTGTTGTGCAGTCTGATCCACGGACATTTGACTTGAGCAGCAAACGGATTCAGGATCAGACTGGGCCAACCCAGACCCGGACCCTAAACACCTGCTACTTACCCCCCCCCTGACCCCAGGCTCCCAACGCAGGGGGGTGTGGGTTGCAGCTGGGATGGGGGAGAAGGGGCATGGTGGGGGGGGGGCTAAGGCTGCAGGCCCAGTGGGCCCTGGGCCCCCCCAGTCCATCATTGCTTGAGTCCAAATGTGCTCTTTGCATTTCTATATAGTGCCAATATGCTTGCCCAGTCTGCTCTGATGAAATGGGTGGAAGTTTACCTGCTGATGCTTGAACCCTACAATTACCATTACCCTGAATGTGGTCCATATTTCCATTGTGCTTATCGAGCCATGTATGGCCACCGTGTAAGTTCAGGGAAGGAGCACTGTGAACATCAGCATGGTGGTAAGCTAGAAGTAAGGTATAGGCTGATATGGACCTGTTATCCAGAAAGCTCCAGACCTGGGGTTTTCTGGATAAAAGATCTTTCTGTAATTTAAATCTTCATAGCTTACGTCTGTTAGAAAATAATGTAAACATTAAATAAACCCAGTAGGCTTTTTTTGCTCCAAGTAAGGATTAATTATATCCCAGGTTGGATCAAGTACAAGCTACTGTTTTATTATTACAGAGAAAAAAGGAAATCATTTTTTAAACATTTGGATTATTTGGATAAAATAGAGTCTATGGAAAACAGCCTTTCTGGATAATGGGTCTCCGGATAATGGATCCTATCCATGTGCTCTATTCTCCTGTTTAATGCAATCTGGGAAATCATTTGCCAGTCCTAGATAGGAAATATAGAGGCAACTCTGCCAGTTCCATTTAGGTGCTCTGTTTATTTTTAATGTTTTTTTTTATCATCCCCATATCTTATCAGCCCAGCATTATATTACCATTTATGTATTATTGCACATTACACAACTCTGTACAGTCTTGTGCTATTTTATTGCCGTTCTGTAACACACCCCTCCTCCAGCCCATCAATTACCCTGTTGTGTAGTTATTATATGACCTGGGCATTATGCTTGGAACATCATGTTCTGACATTCGCTTTATAGACACAAAGCAACAAAACACACATGACTGTATTATTTAAACAGTTTTTTTCTTTAATATACACCACCAAACAACACAGAAAGCGAAAGTGCTTGTGATAAACCTTTTTTGTTTGTTTTAATAGTTATTCGCTTAACCCCTGGCATTTCTGGTTCAGAAGTACAGGTATGGGACATGTTATGCAGAATGCTCAGCACCTGAAGTTTTCCGGATAACAGATTTTTCCATAATTTGGATTGTCATACCTTAAATCTACTATAAAATCATGTAAATTAAATAAACCCAGTAGGCTGGTTTTGTTTCTAATAAGGATTAATTATATCTTAGTTTGAATCAAGTACAAGCTACTGTTTTATTTTTTAAATTTGGATTATTTCCATAAAATGAAGTCTTTGGGAGCCAGCCTTTCCGTAATTTGGAACAGATCCCATACCTGTATTATGAAAGATTGCAACCTGAGTAACTGGTAGTAGTATAAGTGAATACACACAATCCGATGCAACTAATTTTAGCAAAAATGATCCTATAAATACGTAGCTGATGTTTAAGAAAATCTAAAATCTTGATCTAAAATAATCTAAGTTGACATGCTGAATCTCCCCACTCACACATACAGCACCTGGGGTTCTGGTGGTAGAAAGGTACATGTCTTGAGCAGAATCGTAACTTTGACTTAAAAGGGTTGGTCACCTTTGAGTTAACTTTTAGGGGCAGATTTACTAAATTCACATGAAGGATTCGAAATTCGTTCGAATGCAAATGAGGCAAATTCGACCATCGAATTTTCAAAATAATTTGAATATTCGAATGTAATTGTATTCGAATATTCAAATATTCGATGGTCGAAGTACTTCCCCTTTATAAAAAATTCAATAGGCCAGTTCGCCAGATTGAACCTACCGAATTGCTTTAAAACCCTATGGGAAGCTCCCATAGGTGTTTTAAAGTTGTTTGTGATCGAATAGGAAAAATTAGATCAAAGGGTTAAAATTGTTCGAATCGTTCAATTCAAACGTAATCGATCGATCGAATTTTTAATCGAACGATCCAATTTTTCCTATTCGATCGTTCGAATATTTGAATAGCGGTAAAATCCTTCGAATTCGAAGGATTTTGTTTCCCTCACTATACACATGGTCGAATTTTTTATTTTTTTGAATTCCAAATTCGACCAATCACCCTAGCAACCATGCACTGATTTGAAGAAGAGCCTGGAATATGAACAGGAGAGGGCCTGAATGGAATGAGGAGTAATAAATAGTAGCAATAACAAATACATTTGTAGCCTTACAGAGCATTTGTTTTGTAGATGGGGTCAGTGACCCCATTTGAAAGATCCGGAAGAATAAGGCAAGTTATTAAAACTATAACAAATAAATAATGAAGACCAATTGAAAAGTTGCTTAACATATTAAAGGTTAACGTAAAGGTGAACCAACCATGTGCTCCTATGTTCATGTTTTGCAATGAATCCTTTGAGGTTGCACCCGGGCTATTGCTATTTAAGTCTGGAGTGCATCCCTATACTAGCTTTTTTCCTATACAGGTACAGTATGGGGCCTGTGTTTGGGACCTGGGGTTTTCCGGACTTTCTGTAATTTGGATTGCCATACCTTAATTCTACTAATACATCATTTAAACATTAAACACAACCAGGCTGTTTTGCCACCAATAGGGATTAATTATATCTCAGATCTTTTTATCCCTCTTTCTGTTTTTCAAGTGTTGGGAGGTATGCAGACAGTGGTGTAACTTTGCATTACTGGGTCCCCAAACTAATAAAATCTAGTGCCCCAAAACATTGCTAAGTTGACCTATTCTACCAAGATAGATTGAAATTGTTCATTAATTAGGGCCTTACTGAGCCCTTTACACTTCTGCCCCCCCCCCCCCCCCCCCCCCCCCCCCCCCCGGAGTCACAGGGTTTGCTTCCCCTGTAATTACACCCCTAATTACAGAGAAAAAGGAAATCATTTGATTAAAATGGAGTATTTGGGAGATGGCCTTGCTGTAATTCAGAGCTTTCTGGATAACAGGTTTTCAGATAATTGGTTCCAGGATTCAGCCATGATTCTGCCTTTTTCAGCAGGCTTTGGATTCGGATGAATCCTTGTACCTGGCCGAACTGAATCCAAATCCTTGCAAATGTAATTAGAGGTGGGAAGGGAAATCACTTGACTTGTATTGTCACAATACAAGGAAGTAAAAACAGTTTTCCAAATTTTTCATTTCCCGACCCTACTTTGCATATACACAGGATTCAGATTTGGTTTGTATTTGGACAAATCTTTCACAAAAGATTTGGGGATTTGGTCGAATCCCAAATAGTGGTTTTGGTGCATATATATACTATATATATATATATAGTAGATAATGTACCCCCTATTGTAATTATAGAGATATTATAAGTCACAGAGGAGTTATGTGACCATATAAAAACACGAGACCGCAGGCCGAGTTCTTTTATACAGGTCACATAACTCAGAGGTGACTTCTGATAACTTTATAAATTTCAGTAGGGGGTACATTATGCATTATTATCTACAGTGAAATGTCGGGGGGGGGGTCGGTGTCCATTATGGTTGCTGGCGTCCAATTTGGGGCGCACCGGTGTCCTATTTGGGTGCAGTGACGTCAAAATCAGCCGCATGGCATCAAAACTGAACGCATGGAGTCAAAATTGGCGACAGGGAACCCCTGTTATAAACGGCACATTCTGATGTCAGAACGAACCATTTATAAGGATATCATTTACAGTCTGGTCCCATAGGGAAATGACCAGACTGTAGATTATATTGTGAATAAAGTACCCCCTCTTGTAAAATATAAGGATATTATAAGTTACCGAGGAGTTTCATGACCATATAAAAACACGAGGCCGAAGGCCGAGTGTTTTTATACAGGTCATGGAACTCCGAGGTAACTTCTAATATCCTCATATTTTGCCACTGGGGGTACTTTATTTATTATAATACACAAGTTTCAGTGAGTCATGCAACAGAAATGACATCAGAACTCACCGTTTATAACTGATGACATCAGAACTCACCGTTTATAAGGATATAATTTACAAGATATTTACGGCTTTTGTATATTATATATATATTTGCAATTAGTTTAGATTAATGGAACAGTTCCGTGTAAAAATAAGAACTGGGAAAATAGATAGGCTGTGCAAAATAAAAAATGTTTCTGATATACTGTAGTTGGTTAGTCAAAAATGTAATGTAACAATTATGAACCATGTGCCCCACCTCAAGTCACTGATTGGTTACTGCTTGGTAACCAATCAGTGGAAAGCAAGAGAGCTGAAAAGCATGAATTAGTGTTCTGTTGTGTTATGTTAGATATCCAGTCACTTCAGCCTTCATAAATTACATTTTTGCATAACTAACTATAGTAGAAACATTTATTTTGCACATCTATTTACAAAGTTTTTATTTTTTTGCACTGAACCGTTCTCAACTAATCTCAACTAATTGCAAATATATATATATATAATAGACAAAAGCCATGAATATCTTGTAAATGATATCCTTATAAACGGTGAGTTCGGATGTCATCAGTTATAAATGGTGAGTTCTGATTTCATTTCTGTCACATGAAACTTATGTATTAAAATAATTAAAGTACCCCCAGTTCCAAAATATGAGGATATTAGAAGTTACCTTTTTATATGGTCATGAAACTCCTCGGTAACTTATAATATCCTTATAATTTACAACTTACTTACTTTATTCACTATATACATATATTTATATTGATTTACCCAGTTTTTATTTTTATACTGAACTAAGCTAAGAATTTAAATGAATCATCCCCTTCTATGACAGAAAAACCTAATTTTCTGCACTTGGCATGAGGAAACAAACGTAGAAAATAATTAGAATACAAGAGGGTTACTATTATTATTATTATTATTATTAACATGTATTTCTATAGCGCCAACTTATTTCGTAGCGCTGACTATCCTTATAATATCATTGCATAATGTTGCCCTTTTGATAGTACTGTATAAAGACAGAAGGTTAGCCATACTAAATTTGTTCTATAAGATAATATTATCTTTTCTTTATCTTTTTTTCAGATTATAGGCTCATTACATCGTAGAGCTTGTGACTGACGTTATGTACAGAACAGTACCTCTCTACCAGTATGCCAGTATCAATTCTCTTTTATAATTACTTTATTACTGAACATAATGATCCAGAGAAGATTAGGCATAGTTACATACTGTGACTGGTTGGGGTGAAAAATAAGTCACTTCAGTTCAACTAGATACTCTGTTTATGTTCAGTTAGTGGAGTACAAACAAAAAAGAAATCATTACCAATTCTGCAGGTAGCAACAGGAAAAATAGTTCTAGTGTATAATGTACGGAATATTTTCCTGGAACAACAGTTCACTGCTTTAATAATTAGCTGAGTCAGAAACCATTTGGAGAAATTTTATTTAAAAAAAATAACCTTTTTTTTCTTCATCAGTTCAGATAATCTCTTTAAGTTTCCACGTCAACTCAAACCGATTTATTGAAGGCCACATTTTAGTGGTTTTAAATGTTTTTGAAACCACAACTAAAGTCACTTTCTCTAAAACCATGAATGTCATGAATTAAAAAAGCACAAATTAAAAAAAAATTAACAATGGGCAAAAATAATTTTTCAGACAATTCCTAACAAAAAAAATCTGAAAACTTCTGAAAGTCTGAATTGATCAAAAATGGTCCGGTAGTATCAGTTCAGCTCCCACTGACTTCTATAGGACCTCGACAACTTTAAGCTTTGTATACACTTCAATCTTGAATTTTTAGAGCTTGAAAAATAATAGGAAAACCATGATTTTTTTGAGATTCGTGGAGAAAAATCAAAATTCGATTGTTAGGGAATGGGCCCCTAAGAGACTTTTGATTTTATTTGAAAGTAATTATCTTAAAAAAAACTAATTTCTTTTTTTTGAGGTTTTAGAAAAATTTTAGTTTTTTTTCTGAACTTTTTTCATTCTTGCTTTATAAGTTTGGATATTTTAATAACTTTCATGGCATTAGTGATTTCCGAGAAACAGAGTTTAATCGTGGTTACCACTAAAATTCGACCTTTAATAAATGGGCCTCCCTATGGCAGGTTTATCAGAATGTTTTATTATAGCTC
Source organism: Xenopus borealis (assembly GCA_024363595.1). Lineage (NCBI taxonomy): Eukaryota > Metazoa > Chordata > Amphibia > Anura > Pipidae > Xenopus > Xenopus borealis. Next base: position 206,814,646 of record CM044431.1, read on the forward strand.
ACCACAGAAAAAGACTCACCCATTTTCTATTCATTCCTATTTTTAAAAGTGTATTTATAAATTGGTAAAAGGTGGCGGCCTATTTATCTAAGGTTTTTGAAATTACTAAATTCACAAACTGTAAAATTACAAATGTTGTGAGATTTACTGGAAAAATCTGAATAAAAGAAGTATTACAATGAAAAAATGCTTTAAAAAATATTAAAAAAAACTAAAATTTTTTTGTTTTCTGGACAATTCCTAGTGCAAAAAAAAATACGAAAACTTCTGAAAGTCCAAATTCATTTAAAGTGGTCCAATAGGATCAGCGCAGCTCCCACTGATGTCCAGACCTCAACAAGTTTTATGTGGCTAATTTTTGTAGTTTTTACACTTCATAAATCTAAAATTTTTAGAGCTTGAGAAAACCACACATTGTTAGAGATTCGAAGAAAAAATAATAATTTCATTTCATTAGTAATTTGGCCCCTTAGAGTTCCCATAGGATAAATGAAAAGTGTGTGAGTTTTTTTGGCTGTGAGCTCTACATCTACATCTAACATTTTGCTACATCTGCTCCTAAACTATATTTAACAAATTGGTAGCCCCTAGCTAAACTACACAGGAGATTTTGTAGGACGTCGGGTGAAGGGTGTCTCAGGAGTCAAAATATAATGGGACTGATATAGGAATCTGTGTAAACTCCATGAAAGATTTGCCATCCAACAGGACACACCTGTCAGAAGGGAGCGTTGCATGCTGCTTCTGCATCTAACATGATAAAACCTTGTGGTGTCTAAAAGACATTTTTTTCATTGACTGTGGGATATAGATGCAAAACACACCAGCCAACTTTATTTTATCTGATTTACATTAAAGCAGGAGGGATCGAATTTTGTAGGATCTCAGAAACTCTCATACTGTTGCATGAAAAGATTTTGTGGGTCAGACAAAGACTCCCATATAGTTTAGCCCTAACCTGTATGTGGCCCCAAAGCAATGTCAATCCATATCAGATTGAGGATCAGTCAGACAGAAGTCACGGGATGGATGCAGTGCATTATCCTTTATATTCCCTGATTCATCCACATGAACCTTTCTTGGATGGCAAACTGCACATTAAACTCTTGATTTACTCCCAAGAGGTTATGTGTCTTTGCAGCGTACAATGTGAATGTCAATGAAAGACTCCAGAAGTGATGTGCTTGAACAGTTCAGCACTTCATTTATGGAAAATTAATGCGGGCAGGCCAATCAATTCAGCTGCATTATCCATATCTGGCGACACACAATAAACTCACTTTCTTTGTAAGTAGAACAAAAGAAAGGCTAAAAACTCAGGAGGTAGCAGCTTTGCTGGTCAGCCCCCCAACCCCATCTGGCCAGGCCTGCTAGAACATCAGAGATGGTTGAGATAACATAAGAATGAATATCCAGAATCACAGCCACAGATACAGAATAATATGAATTTCTACCCACATAAGTCCTTGCTTTAAATAAAAACTGACATTGTCTATGTACAGAGCATTAGCTTGTGAATCATTTAGAATTCTAGCACATCTGCTAGTAAATTTAGGTGATATACTGTTAAAAACAAATACTTTGGAAAAAATCAGACACATCCATTGTCTTCAACCACTGGTAGAATCGCTACTGCATTAGAAATGTCTAGCCTAGTACCTTGTCAAAAGCTCACATTTCTAGGCATGTCTCTAGGACTTTTGAGTCTTCTGCTCTGGTTTGCCAGTAGATACTGGGGAAGTTAAAAGCCACACCGAATACAATAAATGGGCAATGGGTTAAATCATACCCTTCAAAGACTCTTTAATTGGATTGGAACTTCAGCAATAAAGCCAGCCAGCCAGCCAGTACTCTTTAACTGCTCCTTCCATGAGAAAATGAAATGGTGGCTAGAAAGCATAAACTTGATGAAAGGAAAATCTGTAACATGTCCTCAGCAGACATACATTGCACATGTAAGCATGTCAGGCTGGGGAACTCATCTCTGGGAAAATTTGCCAGATCTTATCAGACAAGCTCTACAAGAGCTATCATGAATTAATGCTTCGTGGAAATTGAACTTCCTGTCAGATATTATTATAATTAACGTGGATTTCTATAGCACCAACATATTTCATAGCACTGTAGCCTTAGCAGAGCTCACCCTCATCCAGGAGAATGGAATGAATTAATTAATCAAGATTGTTTAAGAACTTGGAAGACCAGTCAATGACCTGATGGCAATAAGGGACAACATGAAGCTTCTCTAATTTTGCTCCAGAGCTTGGGACACCAAGGTGACATGTGTGGATGCATTTAGTCATTGAATTGGAGAAGAAAGCCTTCAAACATCCAAATCACACCAAGTTACTGAAAAAGGGAATCAAATTCCATCTGAATCCAAAGAAATGGAAATTGCCTGTAAATTGAAAAGGAAGATGATAAGCAACATGGCTCATCGAGTAAGAAACTCTGCTAGTATGCAGAAAATGTCTACAATGCAGAGATATTACATAGTATTAGAGGCGTAACCTGTCCGATCAACTAAATCACCAATCGCCATACTGTAGTACGGAAAATGTTGGGACAATCCACACATGGCTCATTTCACCAGGGAAATAGCTGCTTCTTGGGCAGTCCATGATCACACGTCCTCTGGTCATCTATAAATCGCTTCATACAAATGTGATGTTATTTCAGAGGTTGAGGTATCTTTCAGATGTCTTGCAATTTGTAACTTATTCATATGTAAATGTGTGTGAAGCATTTTTAGTCAATATCTATTATTAGTACTGCTTGAGTATATGTCATTAGTGCCAGTTGCCATGTGAAGAAACAGGAATAAGTAAGGTTTTCCCTAACCATCAGTGGGGAATTCTGCTTGGCTCATACAGTGGGGATGGGTGGAGACAATCAACTTTTTTTTATTAACTATGTCATCTCCTGTCCTCCACAGGGCGCAGGAATTCATTCATTAGTGCCCACTGCCAGTCCAGGAAAAGAAAATCTCAAGGTAAGATTATTTTTCCATTTATAGTCAGACCTGTTTTTATTGCCAAATTTTCCTGCGATGATCATCAGATCTTTTTCAGCAGTGTAGAAATGATGTCTCTCCAAAAAGAACAGGAACATAAATAATGTTTTTTTTTTAGCTTTTTTATTAAAAACAGCAAGCACAAAAAAACGGAGAGCAAAGAAATTTCCATAAATCATGTACATAATTCAGAACATAAAAATAAAACTAAACAGGGTGCAGTGAATTCCAACAAGAGATTAACATTTGGAAAGTGATTTAAGCATAAAATACTTGCTTAGAGTGCTTAATAGCTGTGTTTTCACTCCCTGTAGTGCCTGGTTTACAGACTCAATAACCAACTTGAAATTACTCCATATGATGTTTTTATAGGTTTATGGCAAAGTCTATTTACATTCCTCTCTAACTTAATAAAATGTTATTCACTGACTTGCTGACTTAGAGGAAAAGAATTTCACTCATGCAACTATTTTTCCCATGTTTAACAACAGACCATAAATGTAGGAAATTATTTAATTTCTATATGATAATATGTATGTAATTTTGATCTCAAAATGTTCCTTTCCTTCCTATTATAAACAGAGTTCAAGATTAGTTGGACATGGGCAAGCCAGGAAGGCTGGAGGCCCATCTTTAGAAAAATAATTCATAATGTCCATCGTTTGGGTCTATATCATTTCCATATGAATTAATGAGTGGAAATATTATGGTGCTTCTCTTTTATGCTGGTTCTTGAAGGTTCTAGACCCATTTCAACAATTAAACATGCGAGGCACGCATTTCTATGACTATTAAAGGAAAGCTATACCCCCAAACAATGTATATATATATATGTAATATAAAGATATTGCATAAAACAACTCAGTCATATGTAAAACCCTGCTTCATGTAAATAAACCCTTTTCATAATAATATACTTTTTTAGTAGCATGTGCCATTGGGTAATCATAAATAGAAAATTGCCATTTTAAAAAATAAGGACAGCCTCCTGTTTTTTAATTAACTTAAATAAAATGTTGTTTTTTTAAACAAATAGCCTGTGAAGTGGTTTCCAGTGTGCACTCAGCCCAGCTCTGATGAATTATATATATTTATATATTATCTTCTCCATGATATATATATATATAGATTTTTATATATATATATATATATATATACACAATATAACAATTTCCAAGGTGAATTAAAAGTGATATCCAGGAAGTGAAACTAACATCTGCAAATGCAGATATAATGCAAACTTTTGCTAACAGTGAACACAACTGTGTTTGCTGTCATAAAAGACCCCTACAGTGTCAGTGCTTATTGGACATATTTTGGTATATATGTTTCTTAATCCACATTTAGGCTTTGGCACTCTAGGGGGCCAATTCACTAAGATGCGCAAATTTGCTAGCGTTCGCTGCACTTCGCCAGGCGAATTTACGATCCTTCGTCAGGGCGCAACTTCACCTGGCGTAAGGGTGCGAAGTTGCACAAGTCTATCTACTTCGCTAGCGAGTCCGTGTTAGTGAATTTGCGAAGTTGCGAAATGACATCACGCTGGTGAATTAGCGCTAGACGCTTTGTGCTTTAGTGATTTTGCCACAAGGACTCCTGACAAGGCCTATTCATATATTTATATACTATAATCTAACATTTTGAGTGTTACACCTGAGAAAGGCTTTGCATTAAATCCATCTTTTTGACAAAGATATGACCCGAGAATATGGATTTCCTACAATACATGGGCAAATGTGGACTGCACCCAGAGGCAGTGCTTCTGATACATGTGAGTGCTGGCATTTCTTTTGCATCTATCTATCTATCTATCTATCTATCTATCTATCTATCTATCTATCTATCTATTCTGTATATCATACATCTCAGCTGCATATTTCCACAACATACAGCAAGCACTCTCCAAAGCATGAAGTGTAAATGAATTCTCACTATAAATTGGGCCATTTTAAACTGTACATAAAAAATGATACATAAAGGGACAATGAGCCAAAGGTCATTACACCCAAGTCACAGTCCCCTGAGAGTTTTTGAATAGATGCCTTGTGAGAGTTATTAGCTTATTAATCCTATTTATCTAGATTGTGGTAGACCGCTGATCTCATTTAAACTTAGAGCTGCATGAATTGAGTCTGTGAGCTGTCTGAAATAAACATGTCACAATGACTACCTGGTTTGTGTGGTATGATTTTGCTAAAAGAGGAATCATTTAATTTAAATCAATAAGAAAATTCAGCTCCTGTCTCTATGTGGGAACAAGGTGGGCCAGCAAACAGCACCTAGTATTGCATTGCTGACATCTCAGCAGGCTCATCTTCAACTAGTTGTTAAAGAACATTTAGGTTCATGTCACAGTTTAATTCACAGTCAGGGAGGGGTGTGTGTGTGTGTATTATTATTAACATGTATTTCTATAGCGCCAACTTGTTTCGTAGCGCTGTATGTATCGGTTCGGCTGCCTTGTCTTGGTATACACAATTTTTTTTTCAAGGGTATACAGCAAGAATAAGTTGAATGTTTTTTCATCCTTTAAGATTATACAGCAGTAATAGGTTGAATTGCACCATTTAAAAGAGGTTCTACCATTTAAAGAGGTTTACTACTATGCTGCAGCCAATTTTTCACAGTTTATTTTTTATTTTGAATATGCTTCACCAACAATTGGTGCTTTATGGCTGGTGGCAGGCGCAGCCAGACCCCACTTGCACCCCTTAGTCTCTGACCCATAAAGAGACTAGAATGTGTAAAGATAAACAAATGTCTGGGACCCGATGGTATTCATCTCAGGGTACTAAATGTGTGATTACCAAACCTCTTTACTTAATTCATTTAGGTCTGGCATAGTGCTGAGAGACAGGCAACAGGCTAATTTAATTTCTTTTTATGAGAAGCTGAGCAGAAACCTTTACTATGGGATGGCAGTGGAGATGATCTACTTAGAGCCGACTTTGCTAAAGCATTTGATATAGTGCCATGTAGAAGGTTCCTGGTTAAAGGAAATGGGAACTATCGCAAAAATGAAAATGTAATATTAACTTCAGTATACTGAAATAAGAAACTTTCTAAATACAACAAAATAAAAATTATGTACCATTTCTGAAATGGTTCTGAAGTTTATCTTCACTATTCCTCTCTCAGTTGGGTGTCAGGTGAATGATCCAGTATATCGTATGGGGGCTCCTTTTGACTAGAAGATCTATTAGAGCTCAAGATGTTAAAATCACCAGAAATCCTGTCTCTCTACATGCAGGATTTGTGCAAAAGATTTTAGTTTTTTATTTGTACTGGAATCAATTTGAGTGAGCTTTAATTCATCTGCTAGGAAAGGAAGCCCTACCCTATACAATATATTGGGTTTAACTGTCAATGACTATCTGACACCCAACTGCTGCATGAAGACAGAATGAAGAGATACTGAGAGAGGAATAGTGAAAATAAACTTGATTATTTCAGAGATGATACAGAATTTTTAAATGTATTTAGAAAGTTTCTGATTTCAGTGTGATGAAGCTTATATTCAATTTTCATTTTCGAGAAAGTTGGCCTGGAACAGAGTATTTGTGCTTGGAAAGAGAACTGGCTAAACAATTTTCATATTGGACCAGTGTTAGTGGTGTACTTGGTCCTTTGCTTTTCAACTTGTTTATTAATAACCTGGAGGTGGGCATTGAAAGTACGGTTTCTATTTTTGCTCATGATACTACATTTTGACGAACTGTACGTTCCATGCAAGATGCTGCCAGTTTGCAGAGTGATTTGGCTAAACTGGAAAACTGGGCAGCAAACTAAATGCAAGGTTACACACTTTGGCAGAAATTACATAAATGCAAGTTATACAGTAAATTCCAGTGTATTATGGGTTTCCTTAACTGAAAAGGATCTAGGGGTTTTTGTACGTAACAGTGTAATTCTGTGGCTACTACAGCAAGAAAGTTCTGTCTTGCATAATAAAGGGCATAAACTCAATGGAAAACATAATTTTGCCTCTTTATAGATCCCTGGTAAGTCCTTACCTGGAGTATGCAGTGCAGTTTTGGGCTTCAGTTTTTAAGAGGGGTATAAATGAGCTGGAGAGAGTGCAGAGATGTGCAACTAAGCTGGTTAGGGAGGTGGAAGACAAATTATAAGGGGAAAACTTTTAAGGTTGGGGTTGTTTTCTCTGGAACAAAGAAGCTTGTGAGGGGACATGATTACACTTTACAAGTACATTAGAGGACATTATAGACAAATAGCAGGGCCGGATTTACATAAAGGGCACCCATAGGCCCACTGCCGTTTGTCGCCAATGTCCCCTCCCCTTTATTCATGCAAATTTTCATCATCAGAACCAGAGCAATAGGTATTGGTGCACAGAATTTTTTTTTTTAATTATTGTATCTCCTGCATATGCCCAGTGTTTTTAACCAATGTGGGTGTGGTTGGGCTGCATGCAGCCTCCTAAAATCCTGCCGCCCTAGGCCCGAGCATTGGTGGCCTTTCCACAAATCCAAGCCTGCGTACCAGAGACCACTCCTCCAGACTAGAGGACAAGAACTTTCATTTGAAGCATCATAGTTGGTTCTACACAGTGAGGTTGTAGAATACACTGCCAGATTCTGTTGTGAGTGTTGAATGCCTTTAAGAGTGGCTTGGATGTTTTCTTGGACAAGAATAATTTTCAAGGCTATTGTGATACTAAAAACTATAATAAGTACAATTGTATGGAAGGGCCAATGTGATTGTGTATTTGGATGGATGCTGGGCTTCATTTGGAGGGGTTGAACATAATGGACTTTGGTCCTTTTTTCAATCTTATGTAACTATGTGACTGTGTAACTATAAATGATATCTGTGCTTTCATCTGTGTTTGGGCTGAGGACCACTGTGTCCTTCCAAAAAACTGCTTTTTTTTATTATGCATGCAAAAAGATATCTAATAAAAAAAGAAATCTAAATGTGTGCAGACATTTCCCTCTTTAGTTCCTAAACAGAGGTTGAATATACAAGTACAGATTTCACATGTTTAAACAAATGACTTGAGAATAATTGAGATATATCTCCGCTTACCACCCACATTTAAGCTCTCCAATCTGATTTTAATATATCATGCATGTTGAAACTAATGTTACTATACACCTCTGCCACTGTTACGCTTGGAAACTGAAGCACTTGTCTGGCACATAAGAGCAAATGGCAGGCTGTCACTATCTAACATTAGCTATTTACAGTGGTGTGAAAAACTATTTGCCCCCTTCCTGATTTCTTATTCTTTTGCATGTTTGTCACACTTAAATGTTTCTGCTCATCATAAACCATTAACTATTAGTAAAATATAACATAATTGAACACAAAATGCAGTTTTTAAATGAAGGTTTACGTTATTAAAGGAGAAAAAAACCCCAAATCTACATGGGCCTGTGTGAAAAAGTGATTGCCCCCCTTGTTAAAAATAACTAAGAACAAAAGTAATTGAGATCTATCAGTCTGGTAAAGGTTATAAAGCCATTTCTAAAGCTTTGGGACTCCAGCGAACCACAGTGAGAGCCATTATCCACAAATGGCAAAAACATGCAACAGTGGTGAACCTTCCCAGGAGTGGCCGGCCGACCAAAATTACCCCAAGATCGCAGAGACAACTCATCCGAGAGGCCACAAAAGACCCCAGGACAACATCTAAAGAACTGCAGGCCTCACTTGCCTCAATTAAGGTCAGTGTTCACGACTCCACCATAAGAAAGAGACTGGGCAAAAACGGCCTGCATGGCAGATTTCCAAGGAGCAAACCACTTTTAAGCAAAAAGAACATTAAGGCTTGTCTCAATTTTACCAACAGTAAAATATGGTGGTGGTAGTGTGATGGTCTGGGGTTGTTTTGCTGCTTCAGGACCTGGAAGGCTTGCTGTGATAGATGGAACCATGAATTCTACGGTCTACCAAAAAATCCTGAAGGAGAATGTCCGGCCATCTGTTCGTCAACTCAAGCTGAAGCGATCTTGGGTGCTGCAGCAGGACAATGACCCAAAACACACCAGCAAATCCACCTCTGAATGGCTGAAGAAACACAAAATGAAGACTTTGGAGTGGCCTAGTCAAAGTCCTGACCTGAATCCTATTGAGATGTTGTGGCATGACCTTAAAAAGGTGGTTCATGCTAGAAAACCCTCAAATAAAGCTGAATTACAACAATTCTGCAAAGATGAGTGGGCCAAAATTCCTCCAGAGCGCTGTAAAAGACTCGTTGCAAGTTATCACAAACGCTTGATTGCAGTTATTGCTGCTAAGGGTGGCCCAACAAGTTATTAGGTTCAGGGGGCAATTACTTTTTCACACAGGTTTGGATTTTGTTTCTCCCTAAATAATAAAAACCCTCATTTAAAAACTGCATTTTGTGTTTACTTGTGTTATCTTTGACTAATAGTTAAATGTGTTTGATGATCAGAAACATTTTGTGTGACAAACATGCAAAAGAATAAGAAATCAGGAAGGGGGCAAATAGTTTTTCACACCACTGTAGCTCCATTTAGTTCCCCAGTTAGAATGACCCCACCTGATGTGCCCTGGATACATTATCAGAACAGAGATCAGCAGAGTTTAGCTCAGCATAGACATGTATCACCTAGGGGAAAATAAAAAAAGTGAATTTTGTAGCGGGCTGATAAATGTATTGCAATTTCACAACAATAAAGGAGATTAAAGATACATACTCTAGATGAACTTTTTGATGTGTTTGCCTAAGGTTGCTCTTTGGGGCTTCCCACAACTCATATGCATTGCAGAAAAAGGAATGCTTTTCCAATGACATTACTTATTTAACACATGACAAAATCCCTTTGCTTTCCCCTTGATCACAGAAAAGATGGCATTATTAAATGTAGCCAGGCAGAATTGCCCAGGAGGATAGTGTTACTGCAGCTCATACAGAAACCTTTTCTTAAGAATTGTTCTCTCCTCCATGAGCCATGTTGCCTAGTCTCATAAAGGTCAGTGTGCATCTTCTTTTATTTCCCATTTATACTGTCTTTAGGGGTCATTTATTATGTGCAAGGTAGAGTGTAAAGTGCAAAAATCTGTCAGGATGGGAATGGTTTTTGCACTTTTCACCCTTCCCTGCAGGAAAGTTTCCATGAGGGACTTGCACTTGCCTGGTGAATACAGAATCGTATTTGGGCAGCACTCTTTTCATGAGGTTTAGAGAGGTGGCACATAGGCACCCCCACCTGAATTAAGGTGGCCATACACGGGCAGATAAAAGCTGCCGACAGAGCTGCATAGTTGCTGTCTCCATAATCCACTTTAAATGCAAGATATCAGTCAAATTAAACACAAGATACATGTATTGAAAATATATTTTGTTACATTACCCTTTTAATGAAACCCAGTGGGCAAATTAAATATCCAACATGCCTTTAATTCACCACCCTCCCCACTTTCAAAGTCCAATCTCTTGCTTTAAATAATCCTTACTAACTACTAGATGATGTAAAAGAAGGTTTAATGTGCTCAGAAGCTCTTTGTTTACTCTTCTTCTAATAGCGGATCACTTATGACTGACGGTTTCAATCTGTTGTTTAAAAAATCCTGACCAACTGCTAGATAGATACATAGTAAGTTCCATAGTTAAGTTGGGTTGAAAAAAAGACAAAGTCCATCAAGTTCAACCACTCCAAATGGAACCCAGAACACATACAGTACTTACACACACTAAAGGAGTGGCCTCTGGTCCCATGATCCACCAAGCTGTCTCTAATGCATTTATAAACAGTAATCCCCTTGCAAGCATCTTTTCTCTAGACAGAACAACACCAACCTTGGTAATCTACATAAATATTCAATGCCCTTTATCAGTTTAATTGCAAGTCTCTGCAATCTCCCCATCTCATTTACAGTCTTTTTAAGGACTGGAGCTCAGAACTGCACTGCATACTCCAGGTGAGGCCTTACCAGGGTCCTATAAATAGGGATAATTATGTTTTCATCCCTTGAGTTAATGCCCTTTATCATGAAACATAGTAGCCACAGAATGACACTGACTGGAATTTGACTACTTTTATTTACAAAAACATTTAGATCATTTTCAATTAAGGGATCCCCAACAAATAATCCAAAAGATGGTGAAACCCAATGATAAGCTCTTAATTATTGCATTCAGCCAATGCATTGGTCTTATACAGGTACGTTCTAAAATGGTAAAAAACTATTTTCCGAATTAAAATCTGGGATTTTTCACAACAATGTGGTCCCGGTGGGCATAGAGGTAAAATAATGTGAACAACTACTACAGAACCAGAGATAACCAAATCGGCAAATAATCATTCCCTATCGATTTTTAAATTTAGCCTTGGCCTTGAGATGTCCCATTAGCATAAAACTTTGCATACACAGACATATACTGGCCACTCTGCTGTGAGCTATGGGATCCATATTCCCATGACCTCATTAAAATATTAATCAGGCAACAATATTATTGAATTATGGAATTGGCCCACATTTGATGGCTCTGCACAAGCGATGATTGCTCAACCACCACTTCAATGCCCAAATTAGACAAAGGTCCAGAGCGTTTGGTAGCCAAACCAAGCAGATCTTCTCATGTATGAATAGTTTCAACCAGAAGGAGGCATGGCCTAGTTGCCAAGTAGACCTGATATGGCTCTATTGGGTTTATGACCAATCACAAAGAGTTGTTGATCAAATTCTCCAGGATTAACATAAGCAGAAATGAACCCTATAGATATACCAAACACCTGTATAAATATTCTCCTGTAATCCTGGACAATTCTGCAAGAGAATGTAAGTATATTATGAACATTTAAAATTACCTTTTAGCATATTAAAGAACAGCCAATTCAAAGAAACTTTTCAACCGGTCTTCATTGTTTATTTTTTTTTTTTTATAGTTTTTGAATTATTTGCCTTTGCAGCTTTCAATTTGCCCCCCATCTATATAAACCAAAGGCTTTGTATAGATAAACATGTTTTGTTATTGCTACTCTTTTATTACTAATTGTCAAATTCACACCCTCTCCTATTCATATTACATTCTCTTATTCACATCAATGCATGGTTGCTAGGGTAATTTGGAGCCTAGCAACCAAATTGCTGAGACTGCAAACTGCTGAATAAAAAGCTAAATAAATCAAAACTACAAACAATAAAAAATTAAAACTAATTGCAAATTATCTCAGAATATCACTCTCTACATCGTACTAAAAGATAAACAACTCCTTTATAGGGTTCTCCAGTTACCTATTTCCTCCACCCACAACCACACAGTAATTGCATACCTGCTGCCTCCCAGTTATGTGTGAGTGGAATAAATATCCTTTTGAATGAGACTTACACCCCTGCATATTCCTTTCCTGTTAAAACACCAACCCACTCTGTCATTCCTTATTTCCACTCTGCTGCATCATTACTAGTGTATAGCAATGAATCAGTCCAACCATCCCATCAGTCAAGCATTTCTGAATTAACACTCTCTGTCATAGGATGTACAATGAGATAAATTCAGGAGATGCCTAAACATGTCATCTATATAAAGGATAAGGTATCTGACTCAGAAGAAAAAGACTTAATTGAAGATTTTCTTTTAGAAATACACAACTTAACAAGTCAGGTGTATCAGAAACATAGTACTAGAAAGTAAAATTATTTGGGTGTAGCATATTACGAATTAAAGGCGATGGAAAGCTCCAATCCAAGGAGGGGTACTAAATGTTAGGTTACCCCAAGAATTGTAATGACTTACATGATACCCCAGGTATTGGTGCAGTTTTCTGCCTGGGGGACTTGTTAGTGAGTGATCTGCTTCAAATCTCCTTTCTTCATGTGAGTTGCACATTTAGAGTGGAGTTAAAAGATGGACACTAAGTGGACACCTACTGTGCATGCGTTGACCGCCAAATTTTAATGAAAGGAGGAAGAGGATCGCTAGCTCACAAGTGCCCCTGGGTCAGTGCAGTTTTCTGCTAAGAGGATCACTGGCCTGGGGTATCAGCTAAATCATTACAATCCTTAGGGGGTGCCCTAACATATGACATCCCCCTTGGATTAGAACTTTTCTTCTATCAATTTCAGCCATTATCTAGTGGCTGGAGTCTCACTTAATTTAGCAACCAGGCAGTGGATTGAATGATAGACTGAATAACCAATAAAAGCTCCTGAATAGAAAGATATGTAAAATCACTTAACAATTAAACTGTAGCCTCATAGAGCAATATTTTTTGGGTTGGCACAGGGCCAGTGACCCCCATCAGCCTGATAACATTTTAAATCGGAATATGGAAAGCGACATACATGGAAGGCAAATAAGAGAGAAAAAGAGTGGGAGCTAAAAAAAATTCTCGAGCATATTGTTTTTATATCTTGGTGGCAAACATATTCAAAAACATTTTTGCACTGCCCCTCTAAGATCAATTGCTATCCTTTATATTTATATCTGTAATTGCAATATAAATACTAAGACTAAGACTGCTAAAGTCTGTTGTGTAAGGGGCGCACTGTCACAGGAGGGTGAGCCACTGGCATCTTCTCCTACCTTGGAAAACCAGCCTTGGGTAAGAAGTGATTAGATTCACTATTGATAAATTGGATCTCCCACCCCAGCAACGCTAGTTTTTCATGTCTGTTCAGTGCGGGTTTGAAGGCATTGAGGGTCTAGAAATATCTGATGGAGTGGGGAAGGGATTTCCAGAGTACTGGTGCAGCATGTGAAAAGTTCTTGATAAGGATGTGTGTGAAGCCCTAACTCCTGTACAAAGTACAACCCCAGGTCAGACCTTGTACTTAATGAGGGAATTTAATATGTGAGAGAGTTCCTCTCATTTTAACTTTTCCTTAAAGGGGTTGTTCACCTTCCAAACACTTTTTTCTGTTCAGTTGTTTTCAAATTGTTCCCCAGAAATAAAGACTTTTTTTTCAATTACTTTCCATTATTTATCTTTTACTGTTTTTTCCAAAACCTAAGTTTAAAGGTGAATGTTGGTGTCTCTGGTGTTTGAGTCTGGCAGCTCAGTAATTCAGGTGCAGACTGATACAATTATGCAACATTTAGTTGATACATTTCTCAGCAGCATCTCTGGAGTATTAGCAACTATTGTATCAATTCTAACAGCTGCCTGTATTGAAACCCAGATATTCTGCTCAGCAGGGACAAAGATAAGAAATGTATCCATTAAATGTATCAGTTTAGAACAGTTGGGGGGGTCGGCGACCCCCCTCCCAGAGCTGCTTTAGAAGGTGAAAGACGACACTTTACACTTCAATATTAGAAAAACTGTTACAAATAGAAAATAGACAGTAATCGGAAAAAGTCGTTATTTCTGGTGATCTATCTGAAAACAACTAGTTGTTTGAAGGTGAACAACCCCTTTAACAATAAGAGACAGTAGTGCAAGAGGAAGTAATGCCGTATACCACCAAGTTGCAGTGGCGTAACTACCAGGGGAGCAGGGGATGCAATTGCACCAGGGCCCACTCCCTCTTGGGGCCCACCAGAGAGTCTAGGAGAACTCCAATGTGCAATTCATAGGGGGGGGAGCCCAATAGGGGGCCCAGGTACCAATCCTGCACCAGGGCCCACCAGCGAGTAGTTACTCCACTGCCAAGTTGCATGATAATACTTTATATTCATTTCTTATTTTCAAATCTGTATTACCTTATTTAACTATGAGATGCACAATTTTTGTTTTCCTCAATAGAAATGTTATAATATATAAATTAAATTAAATGATATGTTATATATATATAATTCTGTTACACTTATAAAATGACTTGCTCATGTCTCTGCTCTTTGTTGAGGGCTAAAAAAAACCTTGGCTCCTGTGATTTGGAAATGTGATTGATGATTTTCCATAATAAGGCTGGGGTCACCAGGCCCAGACTGGCAATCTGTGGGTTCTGGCAAATGCCAAAGGGGCTGCTATAAGGTGCCATAGAAAGTCAATATTTAGTGGGTTGGTGGGCACTGTTTGGGCCTCTGTGTAGGCTGATTGGGCCTCTGTGTACCTGAAATGCCAGGGCCTATTTTGACTCTCAGTCCAGGGCTGGGGGTCACCAATTAACTTTAGTCACCCAATGAAACCCTAAAGTATGTCTGATGCAGCTACATTATATACATTAGAATGGCAGAATATCACCAACGACTGCTGAATCCTCTTCAATGATACTTCCTACTGATCACTATAGCAATAATATCTAATCTGTTATCAAGAAAGCTCTGAATTATGGGAAGGCCTTCTATTATGGACACAATTTTATCGAAACAAACCAAATTTTTAATAACAACTTCCTTTTTCTCTGTAATAATAAAACAGTAGCTTGTACTTAATCCAAAAAAAAATAAAGTTAATCCTTATTTGGAGGCAAAACCGGCCTATTGGGTTTATTTAATGTTGACTTAATATATGAAGATACAAATGACTAAAAGATCCCTTATCTGGAAAACCCCAGGTCCAAAGCATTCTGGATAACATGTCCCATTCCTGTAAAATATGCTTTGCTGTGTGCATTGGTGTCATACCTTGTTTGAAGGCAAGTAAGCTCACAGCACAGTAACAGTTATTATATACAGCATTTTAGCTGGGAGCTCTATCCGGTGGAGTAAGTATAGAGGAAGCAGACCCTGTTGTCGCTGGGGAGCCTGGGTCGGCTTCCTCTATAGAGGAGTGCCAATACTTTACTAATGTATGGTCTACTTTTAGTAATGTTGTCCCATTATGATATCCATCCATAAAAGCATTGTTAGCATTCACAGAAAATATTACTTAAATATTATATTGATTTCTAAAAGAATGTATATTACTATATTTAATAAACAACTATTTCTTATGTAACCATAACAGAATAAATACTGTATCTGAATGAAAACAATTAAACAGGAGGGTGATTGTTGATAATGTCTTGAGATCTACTGATCACCAGCTAAAACCATTACAGTCCACAACAAAGCAAAAAAAACTGAAAAAAAGTAGTAAGAATACAAAATAGAACTGGGCATTATGTGATTGAAACGGTTCCTCCACCCATGAAATAAGCTGACATCAGAGTCCATTCCTGGCAACGCAACAGCTAGAGCTTTTATTAAGGATAAACAAGGGACAAAACAATGAACAAAATGATCTTTTAGCCATGAGTATCCCGCTTGCCGGCACAAATACACAATGCACAGTAACCATGCAAATTCTGCTCCACCCCAAGATGTTAGCTGATTTACTTTTTTTTTTTTTTTTACAGATAATTTAATTTTCATAGCTCAAAGTGGATGGTGAGAAACTCAGCTGTTTTCTATTAAATATCAAGGTATCATATACAGAAACTTTACATTTTCTGGATGACATATACTGTATCATTATATCACATCATATTTGGTCATCACCTGGCATTATTTCCCTCTTCTGACTTTTTCCTCAAGAGGGGCTAAACAAGAGACTTGCTTAGCCTCTCATCCTTTTAGATATTAGCACAAATGTACCTAATGGCCAGAGACTATTTCCAAGAATTCACTTCTAATCTCATGATTAAGACAAAAAATACATTTGCTCCTTCCCTTTAATTAATTCCCAGAATTCCAATTTGGCCTATACTACAGCTTCAGTCTACAAACTCCATATATATCATTTAACAACTATACTAATTGTTCCTATTATTGTTGTTATATATATCAAAAATATTTAAAGTTAATGATGGCTCAAAGTTTAGCCCTTCTATCCCTAGACAGAGGGCTGGATTTGTGTTAATCATTGGCAGGTGCGATCCTGGCCCTTCTGCCGCCTGAGGCAGCTCGGTGTTGCTATTATCTTGTGTTAGGGAGCTGTTATCTGGTTACCTTCCCATTGTTCTGTTGTTAGGCTGCTGGGTGGGGGAAAGGGAGGGGGTGATATCACTCCAACTTGCAGTACAGCAGTAAAGAGTGGTTGAAGTTTATCAGAGCACAAGTCACATCACTTGGGGCAGCTGGGAAATTGACAATATGTCTAGCCCCATGTCAGATTTCAATTTAAAAAATCTGTTTGCTGTTTTGAGCAGCCGAGCAGCACTATTAACTGATGCATTTTGAAAAAAACGTTTTTTTTCCCATGACAGTATCCCTTTAAGTCACTGTAGAAACAAAGACGGAATAATGTAGGAGGCCAGTGGTGCATTAAAGATTCATAAGGAGCCTGACATTCATCCTTGGTCATACTTAATATGTTTTCAGTTGACACATGTTGGGTGGCCACTTTCTGTATTTTATCTCTACTGGAAAATACTACAAAAGGATTTTAATCTTTAGTACCTAAAACCCTTCTTTGAGGACCCAAATATTGAATCACTGACTTAAAGAACAAGCTCACTTAAACCTACTATAAACACTTGTACCCGAATTCTGCTCAATCAGCGAGTAATATTTATAGAGCCCTGTACTTAGAAATATTCTCCTAAGTACAGGGCTCTATAACTTTCACCCATTGGTATATACAATTATAAAATCCATCACAAATCAAAAGATCTGCACTCTCATGACTTACGAAATAGCAAATTACTTTATTGTAAAATAACAGACTAATGTTTCGGCCATAACACTGGCCTCACAGCAGTGAGCATGTCTCTAGCCCATTCCTGTGCATTATTATTATTATGATTATATTATTATTATATTATTTGTACACTGTTCATACATTAAGGACTTGTGCAGCAAACTATCTACTGTACATAAATAAAAGCTAGCAAATATTCATTTTCCTGTAATTGACTGGCCTAGAAAAGTATTTAACTAATCCCATTCATACATGCACATAGGGCCCTTTGTGAAAAAGGAGCTCAAACCTATTTGATTTGCACAAGGGATTTCCAAATAATCCAAGAATTCCAGCCTTTAAAGCATATTGATGGGATTAGAGGTAGGCAGTTCATTCAAACAAAGAACTAAATCTAACAGTTATGGACTGTGCTCAGTTTGAGTGAGTATTAAATGCAGGGCCGGAACTAGGGGCAGGCACGTGCCTAGGGTGCAGTCATGGGGGGACGCACTTTAGAAGGGAAATGTTTTTTTATTTCTTTAAGTTTTAACTTTGCCCCTGTCTCCAGCAGCAGCGTTCTGCTCTACTTCAGTTATAGTTCAGTTATAGTTGTATTATAGTTATAGTTACTTTTTATTACTAATTATTACTATTCATATTCCCTTAGTCATATTAAAGGGGTTGTTCACATTTGAGATAACTTTTAGTATGATGTAGAGAGTGGTATTCCAAGACAATTTGTAATTGGTTTTCGTTTTTTATTATTTAAGGTTTTTGAGTTTTTTAGCTTTTTATTCAGCAACTCTTGCGAATTCCCACTAGCAACCATGCATTGATTTGAATAAGATACTGGAATATGAATAGGAGAGGGGCTGAATAGAAAGATGAGTCATAAAAAGTAGCAATAACAATACATTTGTGGCCTTACCGAGCATTTGTTTTTTTTAGAAGGGGTCAGCGACAGGGTTGAGAAGAAGAGGTCTCCGGTGGAGCAATCTCCAGTGGCTATTTGAGGGTGTTGATTTGGAAAAAAGGTTTTACTTTACTGTTAACTATGCCATGGGTAACTAATTGTAATTAAATTGCCAGTTGCCATTTCATGCCATACAGGTGTCTGAGTGCTATAGGCCTTCTCTCACTGCTTCCCATGGCATGTATGAAATGTATAAGGTGCAAGTACAAGAGTGTGTAGGGGCAAAACAAAAACTGAGCCCTTGAAGTAACATGTATCCAAGGCAGGTATTAAATCCAGAGCTCCCTTGTGTCCAAGCCACCTGTTCATTTCAGCATTTTCTGTAGGTATAAATCATTAGTATAAGTCAGTGTCAGCCCCCTGGCACTTCAAGGGGACATGTACAGACTACCCTGAGAGCAGACCTTAATTTCTCCCCACAGCCTGCTTGTATCAGCAAACTGTGAAGAAGGAGAGGGGCAGTGGATGGACTACTTCTATAAAGCACAACCTGTGGTCCAGGTCAGCTGTATTTTAGTTATGCCACTGGTATATGTGTAGAGGAGCATATTTACTCAAGGGCGAAGTGGATAATGCTAGCATTAATACGCTAGCGATACTACACACAGGGACTTCACCGATTTACTAACAGACGCAGGTGTCACTTCACTAGCGAAGGAGATAGACAATAGCGTTGCTTCGCACTCTAATGCCAGGCGAATTTTCACTCTGGTGAACGGATGTTTTACTTCTGCAGAAGTAACGCTAGCGAAAATTCGTCAGCGTTCATCGCCCGGAACATAACTTCACTACTTAGTAAATTAGCGTTGTCTGAGCAAATTTTCACCTGGCGAAGTGTTGCAATGGCTGCAAAGCCTTCTCTGGCAAGATTGCACTCTTTAGTAACTTGGCACAATAGTTAAGCCAACTATCTTTCTTCCTTCAAGGGTGTGTATTCGCAAAATAGAAATTGAGCCCTGTAAGTAATAGCCATTCAAGGCAGGAATTCAATGCAGGGTTCCTGTGTGTCCATTCCACCTTCACATTTTATTTTAATATTACTATTATTATTATTATTATTATTTTTAACAAAGCAGCATTCCATGCATGTGTAAGCCAGCTGTGTGGTAATGACCCCCCACGCAAAATATATTTGGAGGTATACAGACTCCCCCTGCAGCAGCCATTATCCCCTCCCTACAGCCTGCTTGTGAGAGCAAACTTTGACTAAATAGAGGGGAAGGCAAGGGGGTATTCTATTCAGCAGAATGCGTGGTCTGGGCCCTCCTGTCTCCCCCCGACCACGGGGCCTGCTATATTATAAACAATAATAGAGTACTGTGTATAGATTAAAATTATATAGTGAATAAAGTACCCCCTCTTGTAAAATATAAGGATATTTTAAGATACCGAGGAGTTTCATGACCATATAAAAACACGAGGCCGAAAGCAAAGTGTTTTTATACAGGTCATGGAACTCTGAGGTAACTTCTAATATCCTCATATTTTGTTTATAAGGATATAATTTACAAGATATTCACAGCTTTTGTGTATTATAAGGATATAATACACAAAAGCCGTAAATATCTTGCAAATTATATCCATATAAACGGTGAGTTCTGATGTCATCAGTTATAAACGGTGAGTTCTGATGTCATTTCTATCACATGACTCACTGAAACTTGTGTATTATAATAAATAGTACCCCCATTTGCAAAATATGAGGATATTAGAAGTTACCTCGGAGTTCCATGACCTGTATAAAAACACTTTGCTTTCGGCCTCGTGTTTTTATATGGTCATGAAACTCCTCGGTATCTTAAAATATCCTTATATTTTACAAGAGGGGGTACTTTATTCACTATATAATGCACAAAAGCTGTGAATATCTTGTAAATTATATCCTTATAAACAAAATATGAGGATATTAGAAGTTACCTCGGAGTTCTTGGGCCTCGTGTTTTTATATGGTCATGAAGCCCCTCGGTAACTTATAATATCCTTATAATTTACAACAGGGGGTTAGGGTTGCCACCTTTCCCTGCTGCTGAAGCCGGGCAGGGGGGTGGTCCCGTGACGTCACGGGGCGGTCCCGTGACGTCAGTGGGCGGTCCCGTGATGTCAGTGGGCGGTCCCATGACGTCACGGGGCGGAGCTATGACGCCGCGATCGCCGATTGGCCGATCGCGGCGTCAATCAAGCTAATCCCGCCCGGTTTTCCTTATATGGAAAACCAGGCAGGAAGCATTGAACCGGGCAGCCCTTCAAAATACCGGGCTGTCCGGTTCAAAACCGGACAGGTGGCAACCCTACAGGGGGTACATTATTCACTATATACACACATATATACATATATATATTTACACAGAACTTTTGTGTCCAATAAAAATGCCAAACACATTTTATTCTTCTTAGAAAAATAGCATAACATGTCACTTTGTATTTTGCCGTAATGATGTGGTTTTCAACTATTTTGATTTCTTCCAGACCATAAGTTTTGAATTCTGCTTTAGCCGAACATTTTTTTTCCCGAAATAGCAATTTCCACCGTTAAATTCCAGGGCCTTTCGCTCTGGGGCTGATTAATGCTAAAATGGATCCGGACCACGTGCAGTTCCACAGCATGGAGCACTTCTGTCTCTCTCTGTGTCCTGCAGGCAGCTTTATGCCTTGTGAAAGAATTAAGCTGCCTGAGCTGTTGATCTTGCATTAGATCCTTGTTGGAAATGAGACCATGTGCCCCACCTCCCAAAGCAGCCAATGAGAGGAAAGCAGGAAATGGGGCAGACACAAAGAGCATGCATAGCAGGATCCTTTCTGTGCTGATAGTGTTTATCATAGCACAAACAGGGACAGTGTGTTGAGGAGATATTAACAAGTCATACCAATGTCAATATTACACCAGCCTTACACTGAACACAAACCCTATTTGCCCTGTTAAAACAGAACATATATCTGGCTATTTGAGGTAGAAATGTTATCACACGCCGGCTCAAGAAATCAGCCCCAATGTCAGCCCTTTTTACCACAGAGTTACATATTTATGTCCAATTATTACTTTTCTTTTTACAAGCCCTGAAACAAATAAAACAGAATCCCACGAATTACTAAAAGCTAATTATTCTCATTTTCACGGCATGCTGAATTCCCAGGAGCCCTGAGGAAACAATAATCTGGGATTATGTCAGATTTTTCGGAGAATATGGTTTTACATGTCCCTGAGGCCTTCACATTTTATATACATGAAAATAACCTCTCCCAGGTTCAATAATGTTTTTCTAGAAAAAAAAAAGAAAATCTGTCAAAGAAAAAAAACATTAATGTTTAACAAGTGAATATTTATATTAAGGAATCTGAAATTTCATGGAGTCATTCCAAGTACAACAGCAACGGAGGGGTCATACAGAGAGTGTGTCGCTCTCAAATCTATTTCAACAGCACCATCTACTGGAATCATCTAATATCACCTGTACTTACAATGGAATCTTAACCAGAAATTGACTTATTGTCTATTAAAGATATATATACTTATATTTAAAGGGATACTGTCATGGGAAAAAAAAAAATTTCAAAATGCATCAGTTAATAGTACTGCTCCAGCAGAATGCTGCACTTTCTCAAAAGAGCAAACAGATTTTTTTATAAATCATTTTGAAATCTGACATGGAGCTAGACATATTGTCAATTTCCCAGCTGCCCCAAGCCATGTGACTTGGCCAGGTGGAGCTGTGACCACATCCTGCCTCACACTGGTATAGTGCTGGGAAAGGAGCGGCAGCTTCCTCTTTGCCTTCCACCTGAGGAGCAGGATGGGTGTGTTTAATGAGCCTGGGCATGGGTCCAGTAAGGTTGGGGACCAGGCAACCTCGTGAATGAGGTTTAGCTATAGTAGGGCAGACTTGTAATAGTCTCTCTAGGAGAGAAAGGTAGATATATGCATAAAGAGCAGTTGAAGCTCCAACGAGGATTTGCAGGAGGGAGTAACTTCCCAGAGGCTTTTTAAATACCCGAATGCAGGGACAACTGGAGGGAATGGTTGTACTGAGTTACTGCAAATGCCTAATGGAGTCTTTTCCTCAGCTGTGTTACCTATTACCTAATTTGACTGTGTAAAGCTACAAATGTATCGTTATTGCAACTTTTTATTGCTCATTTTTCTATCCCAGTCCTCTTTTTTTGATATTCTGGTCAAAGTATTCAAATCAATGCATGGTTTCTAGGGTAATTTGGACCACAGCAACCAGATTGCTGAAACTGTTAACTGGAGAGCTGCTAAATAGCTAAAAAAAAAAAAACACAAATAATAAAAAATGAAAAACAATAGTAAATTGTCTCAGAATATCACACATCATACTAAAAGTTAACTCAAAGATGAACCACCCTTTAAAATGTAAAGAGAAACCAAGGGAAGCTCCTAGAATTAACATGGAAGATATTCATTCCACCTGCTGCCTTTTTCTTAGAATGAAACTGATACTGGCTTTTGATACTGACAATGTACCAAGCAAACCAAATCCAGCCTAATATTCATTGCACATGACAGACTCAAGATTTTATGCACTATTTGATCATTTCAGTTAATCTGAACAACTATTAGGAGGGATGTGCTAATTCAGGCCTATGAATTAGATCCAAAGATGTGTGAGAAACCAGATGCCAAAGGATTGAGTTTTGATATTTCCTTTGGATGGTCTTTAATTATTCATCTTTCAGTTAATAAAGGTCACCCACTTTTCATGACATGCCATTATGTAAGAGGGTAAGGGGCTGCTGTATTTCAAATTATGTTAATGTTCTACACAGGTATGGGACCGGTTAGCCAGAATGCTTGGGACCTGTGCTTTTCCGGATAAAGGATTTTTCTATAATTTGGATCTTCATGCCTTAAGTCTATTAGAAAACCATGTAACATTAAATAAACCCAATTTGCTGTTTTTTCTTTAAACAAGGATTAAATTTTAATATGGATCAAGTACAATGTACTGTTTTATAATTACACCCGACCTTACAAATGCTGTCTTCCAGGTTCACTTTTGGCAAAATCAATGAAGCCTGGCTATACCTGGCATTATGTCCAATTCTTTAGTTAATTATTGTGCATTTTAGAGTTTCCACCACTCCCAAGGAAACCCACAGACCTAGAGAGCACTCCCAGAACAGCACCTCTATAATTCACATTATGGCTCACTTTTTATTGCCACAGCTGAAGGCGCAAGGGAACTAGGGGGTGCAAAACTACACAGTTGAGCACCTTATTGCCCTGCTGCTCCATAGCTGGAGTGTCTCATTGTTTTGCACCATGAAGGGCATTCCAAGGGATTGTTCATGTGCCTCACACCACTATCCCTTACACCTATCATTGTAGCACTGCCATAGTCAGATAGCACTGTATTCAGACCATGGCACATTTGTTCTAGGATTGGATAGAGCTACAGTATGTATTGGGGGTGCCACCCAGAGGGCAACATGAAAAGTTCAAAGAACAGGGCAATTTACATATATTTTTGCATGGTGATCCAGCCTCTATAAATGCTGCCTTCTGAATAGTGTTTTTTCTCTAAGTTTACAGCAAGTAGACAGATTAACTTTTACATTATTATACTCTTTTACGTTCCAGAATGCCAAACTCCATTTGTATTGCCTTGAATTCGTTAAGAATACATATATGTTATATTATAATTATTTTTCATGTTTAACATCACAACCAGGGACAAATTGGATGGTTTCCCTGGCACCGCCTCAAAAGCACCACCTAAAATGTGTCATTGAAGCACAAACTAATGTCATGGCCATGAAGAGTTGTTGGCCAGGATTCACTGCTGTAACTAATACACTCAGGGCATGGCCCATGGTACAGTTAATATTCAGTGACTCCCTTGGCACTGTGCTACAGAACTCAAGGAAAGAAGATGAAGCTCTATTTTCTAAGAAGAGAGAATACTTTCAGCCTTAGAATAAGAAGCTACTAAAAGGAATTATTGCAAGGAAAACCACAAATTGACCTTTGAAATTAAGGATAACAACATGTTGCAGGCACCATCGGAAGTTTTAATGTAATATACCGTAAATTTATAAAAAGAATGTGACCTTATTCTTTGGGTAGGGAATTACTGTAGACTAGAGGGGAGGAGTAGATGTGAATTTATTTGGACACCTAATTAAAACTGGTCGCATATAAATTCCACATACTCGTCACTAGTTAGCACTTAATTTAGATGTTGCATAGCTGCATATAAATCAGTTCTGACTGCAGTATGCATCTAAATGTATTACTAATTAGCCAGATGTCGATGCTATATGTGGCTGGTATTAAAGGAGAACCAAACTCCTTATTCATAAAAATCCCTACCCCCCACCCCCCCAGCTTAACTCCATTAATTGCAGATTCAGCGGAGCTTACAGGCACCATCTTCCGGCTCTTCGGTCTTCTTCAGCTCTTTTTCCTTCCATTCGTCAATTTCAGCCCTTGAGCAGTTGTAATAAAACGGAACACTGCTCCAACTGCACATGCGCCAATACGTCGCTTACTTCCCAAAGAAGACTGAAGAGCTGAAAATGGCGCCTGCGAGCTCAGTTGCACTGAATCTGCAAAAAAGAGATAAGTAGAGACTCTGGGGCAATTACCGGAGTTTACACCTAGGCTGGGAGGATCAGGGGTAGGAGAGTATGGGTTTTTATGAATAAGGGGTTTGGTTCTCCTTTAAAGGGGTGAGATGGCAACCCTATTCCCAACTGTCTCGGTTTTTGCAGAACAGTCTCAATTTTAAGTGCACATCCCAGATTGTCTCAGATTGTAACATGACTGTCCTTTTTCTTGGCTCCTCTTTGGTTCTCCCCGGCCATCTTTCTGCTTCCTGCATCCGATTAAAAAATCCAAGATGGCTGTGTGTTCTACTGTGGAATGCAAAGCCAGATGCAGGAAGCAAATAGAGGTGAAGAGAGAGAGCCAATCAACATGAGTCATGAAAACTTTGATGTCGGTATTCTGGTAGTATTCATGTGTAGGCAAGATAATGCTTTTAATCTATCCTTTTCATAGCTACATTGTTAAATTGGATTGAAAAGAAAGACCAAAGTCCATCAAGTTCAACTCCTCCAAATGAAACCCAGTGTCCATACATACACACACTCCCATAAACTATATATACCAACAATTATACTGTATATACCAACACTTTTCTTGGAGCTCATGTCGTTCTTATTGGCCATTTTTTTGCAGTGATCTTACTGGCGTGTCTTGGGTTAATATGCTAATTATACATCTCCTGTTGTAATTATACTGGCATGCCTAGTGTTATTATCCATTGTATTTAATGAATTTACTGGCATGCCTAGAGTTTATATGCCAGGGATGTGATTTATGTGCAGCAGATCTTTCTGTCCCTCTTTCTCAAATGTTGGGCGGTATTAGACTGGTCACAGGAATTCCCCCATTTCTATATGAGAACAAAGAGAAGAAAGAGATGGAAGGATAGATGATGTAAGGAGAAGTGATTAAGAGACTAAAGAAAGTGAATGGCAAAAGAATGAAAAATTGTTTAGAGAGTGGGTTTCTTGTGGGCCCCTGGTATTTCATGCTGAGTCTTCTACTGATTTTTCATAAACACCATTGAAAAATATTGTTTTGCAATGTCTATGTAACTAGCAACAGACACAAAACCTTAATTTGATTGTGCAAATATTCACCATAACATTATTTCTAGCAGCTAGAAGCAAGCATGGTGTATTTTCCTGATCTTTCAATGTTTTTTACATGATTGTCAGTTTATGTTTCTCCTACAATGAGATAAGATCATGCTGCAGTGGCCTTATGCTGGTTTCTGATTGACAGGTGAGTTTTGGTGAAGTAAAATCAGGTTAAAACGTGATTTTACTTAAAGTGATGTAGATGGCAAAGTAAACAGCTATATATACAGTATATCTACACGATGAATAATAAAGACAAGCAAGTGTTCTTCATATCCTTGTTAAAATGCAATTTGGACAGGCCGGACAATGTGTTATCATTTATCCTACAATTACCTTCCTGTAAAAAGGGGGCTTGTGGGAGCACTCTAAAGGCTAAGTGAAAGTATATTTAAGAATAATGGAAGTGCTACTTACAAAGCACATTCCCTGGGCCCCTGTCTCATAAATAATTCAGTATAAATGCAAGTGCATATTGTTTAAAAACAGGGGTTGGTTTGTACAAAGTTATGTTGATAAGCCACCATACCACGTCAAGGTAAAGCCCATATGGTGGTCCCTAACTTGTTTACATAGTATATAAATTATTTTATTTCTCTGCATAATAGCATTACCTGTTATATGTTGGGCCTTGGAGGGGAGGATATAGCCCTTATACTGAAACCAAGGTCCATTAGTCACTGACTACAGGTAATGCTATTATGCTGTAAGTATTAGACTATTTATATTGTGTTGAGATGTAGTACCTGTACTAGTGTTTGCTTCCTTGGCTAAAGCTAAAGTCTTCACCCTTGGGACTTATCAATATCTGGGCTGGATTATTCTCTTTTCTCAACAGGTCACTATTCCCATTTTCAGTGTGTCACAATCTGGTAAGAGAATGTGAAGTGGATAAGTTCTGGTTCCATATGCTATCCAACCCAGTGGTACCCTTATCTGTATCTTCCCTTTTTTAGTTTCCAATTCCTAATTATGCACTGTTGTGTTAACCTTACCCCACTCTGTCTTAGTCTAGTTCAAACTATTTGACCTGACTGAATCCAGACCCCTGGACTATTTACAACCCACCCTAATTACTTTTATTACCTTCTACAAGTTATCTCTGTCTATCTGTAACTTTCTAATTCATTGCCCATAAACCCTTTTTCAGTGATTTATTTGTATATATATAATGTGCCTTTTCAATGATCATTTGTATTTTGCCTGACGAAGGGGCCTGTGTGCTCCGAAAGCTTGCAATTGTTACTTATTCAGTTAGCCAATAAAAGGTATCACCAAACTTTACGTTTTTTACTATTTATATTACAAGTTAGGGACTGCCATATGGGGTTTACCTTGATATGGTATGGTGGCTTATCAACTTTATGATACATAACTTTGTAACTAAAAATCCCCTGTTTCTGTAAACATATGCATTAGTGATTATATTGAATGTGATTTTTTTCAAGCCTATGATTAAGAGCCTGTGTCAGAAGTCCAAAGTAATTTAATTAAAAGTTATTTTAACCCACTACTCTTCACTTTTCCTAGTCAAGAGGAGGAAGGAACTGGTGTTTGCATACTCCTAGGGGCTTCTCACGATTGGCACCCTATACCCAAAACTAGCATCAAGCTGCCGATCGTGGCTCACTCTTCTGCCTATAGCAGCTGCATTTGGCTTCAGGAGGAGCCCTCAGCTACTCAGATGCCGCCAGGACTTAGTGTGAGAGGACCAGAGTTCTGGGCAAGCAAAGGGGCCAAATTGTAGCAGATAGGAAGACAGGAGGAAACATCAGGCTTCTCATGATTGGCACCCTATACCCAAAACTAATGTCAAGCTGCCAATCTTGGCTCACTCTCCTGACTATAGCAGCTGCATGTGGGTTCAGGAGGAGCCCTCAGTTACTCAGATGCCGCCAGGAATTAGTGTGAGAGGACCAGGACCAGAGTTCTAGGAAAGCAAAGGGGCCAAATTGTTCAGTCCAGGCAGAGTTCACTTACAGTCAGACAAGAGGCAAGTTCAGTCCAGGCAGAGTTCACTCACAGTCAGACAAGAGGCAAAGTTCAGTCCAGGCAGAGTTCACTCACAGTCAGACAAGAGGCAAAGTTCAGTCCAGGCAGAGTTCAAGCAGGGTCATCACAGGCAAAAGTCAGTAACAGAAAGCAATCCAGAAACACACCCAGGAGCTGTGAAACATATGCCTACAAGGGGCACTGCATCACTGTTGAATTTGGTTTAAATATACAAATTTCGCTCCAAAGTCATAACATGGTCCATGTTACAGGAGCATAGATGCGCTGAATAAACGTTTGTGCGGTCTAGACCACCAGGTGATCTTATAGGGCTGCTCCCAGACCACCCTTCAGAAATGGGGAATCTGGACATTTATTTGTTTGCATGCTGTGAGGGACTTTGTATGCAGGGTGACCGGTCTGGGGTTTATTCACCCAGCCAACTTCATTGCCCTAATGCACAGTACCAGAAGTCTTTGCATATATCACTAGTATTATAAGACTGGAGGCTGCTTTGAGCACTGGGTTAAGGGTTAGCACATTTATATATATTTTTGTTCCCTGCATTGTTTGTCTTTATTTAAACTGAAGTGGCAGCTCTGGAAACAACAGGAGCAGAGAACTAAATTTTCTGTTTGTATTTGACAAATAGAAGCCATGTGATTACTGTGTTAAAGCAAACCCTGTTAAGATTACAGAAGATGCAGAAAAATGTTTTAGACAACATAACAAGTATAGGAGAGTAGTATGTGGCATTAGTATGGCTGTCTTTTAAATTACAAAGACAATTACAATTTTTTTTTGTGTTATGTCCCTTTAAAGGTTTCCTGTTGATATATGACATACAAGTGGCAGATATTATATATATATGGTTTTTCCTTGGTCAGCAATAACTGTTCTCACCTACTGAAATATGACCATCATAGTGGCACTACAACCAAAGAGAAATGGGTTAGGGCAGTCAGTCAGTCTATTGCATTCCGGACACATGGGAGCAGAAGGCAAAGAGTAAAATACTCAAGGGCATTTATTATAAGAAACCATATAACAGCTTTGTTCCACTGCGCCTTCATTTTACACCAGCAGACGCAACAGAACTAACTGAAAAATAATAAAGCAGAGATATGGATCCCTAGGCAGCAACAATATCAAACATTTGTTACGTATCCAGGAAATTTTAGCCATATTTCTGCAGTGGTAGGAGGCAATTACATGAGATAAGTCATTGTGCGGGTCTCCACAAAGACTAATTTCTGGTTTGAAAATTTGCCTCTTATAGTTATACCAGGAGAGGCAATTTTGCCACCCCTTGTTACCAGTGGGGCACTACCATCTGAGGCAAGTTTCTCGTCCTGCCTCGTTGGTGCAGTGCCCCTGTCCCTATGACTAAAGCTATTTATCCAACTTCTCTAGACTACTTAGTATAAAGTGAATTGGTTGCATTATGCTAAAGTGACACTAGATGGCAATGAGATGCTGCCATAAGTAGCTTCATAGCTTTAAAGAAATACTGACAGCAGATATTAAATGGTTATGGTTCCCCACTGCACTCTGCAGAGAAAAGGAATACACATACAAGACATAACAGTTTACATATGCAGACAAACAATATAACAGAATTCACAGTTATAGCTGGATACTGTTTGAAGACAATAGCTTTCATTCAAAGAGGGAGAGAACATAAGACATACAGTGAGGGTAACCAGTGTGCTGTAGAACTGGTTAGGATATTGATAGTGGGGTATTCCTTAGTATCTAGGTAGGATCTAGTTCTTACTAAACTAGTAATCTAGTCCCCAGCACAAGAAGAATGCTCACAGTGGTGAATTACTCCTAGAATCTCCTATTCCTAAGAGTGACTATCGCTTGAGTACACCTGGGGTATCATTAGAAATCATGGGGCCCCATACAACAAAATGTTTGGGGCCCCGCCCACCCTGGTGCCTAAGCCCCACCCCTGATCCCACCCACTCCACATCAAAGTTAAAAAACCACACAGACATCAGCGCTAAAAAAGTAACCCCCCCACATATGTTGATGGTCAGGGCTCCCTTATAAGTTAAAAAAAACATTGGCACCAGGGCCCCCCCATAAATTTTTTTTTTTAATAAAAGCATTGGTGCACCAAAAAATATTTTTAAATATAAACATTGGTGCCAGGGCCCCCCATACAAGTAAAAAAAAAAATTGGGGCCACAAAAATTTTTTTTTAATAAACATTTGTGCCAGGGCCCCCCTTACAAGTTAAAAAAATTGGGGCCCCAAATAATATTTCTTAAAAAAAATTGGTGGCATGGGCCTATAGAGTATTAAAATAAAACATTGGTGGCCAGGGGATTAATAAAAAAAAAAAAAAAACACATTGGTGTCAGTAGAATTGAACTTGTGGCGTCAGGTCTTCAGTGTCAGCTCCTTTTGTGACATTGGGTATTTTTGCTGCTTCAGGACTTCAGTGTTGGCTCCTTTGTGACTTTGTTTCTTTTTGCTGCTTCAGGACTTCAGTGTCAGCTCCTTCGTGACTTCGGGTCTTTCCACCGCTTCAGGACATTCGACTGTTCGGGGACATCTGAA
Source organism: Xenopus borealis (assembly GCA_024363595.1). Lineage (NCBI taxonomy): Eukaryota > Metazoa > Chordata > Amphibia > Anura > Pipidae > Xenopus > Xenopus borealis. The sequence goes on from CM044431.1 coordinate 206,845,337, forward strand.
GGCAACACGTATTCGGTGCTTGTAAGGGGGCCTGACTCTTCAAAAAGTACTGCCGGGCCCCCCTTCAGGCCTGGTACACTTATCCCCCCTGATGGCAGCCCTGCAGGGTACTAATCCTCATGGTTTCTTCATTGGAGCTTCTGGCTGCTCTACTAACCACCCTGAATCTCTCCTAGAACAAGCTATTACAATGATTTCTCCAGCCTCAACCAGCTCCTGCAGCAAATGAGGTCCAAATAGACCAAGCACTTTCCTTTTTAAAGTGAATCATGAATGAGATTATTCAAGCATATTTTTTTAATAGCCAGGAAATGTATTTTGAGGAGTGATGACTTAGTCGCTCACCAAATCACAATGCCATGATTCCAGGGCATATGTCAAGAGAAATGGCTGCCATGGAAAGCCAATCATATAGAGTTATTTTGATTGCTACTGGAGATATAGTACTGTGCAAAATATTTTCAATGGCTTGAAATGAGGAATTTAATGTTAGCACATACCAATCTCATTTCAAATATTTTTTTAATATCTAACCCAAAATGACATTTGAAATTTTTTTTAGAGCCATACAATCTACACACAGCAGGCTCAATGAGAAGAAGGCCCAAAGAAGGTAGATGAGAAAAACTTTCAACAAGAAAATGTGTTTGAATCTTAGATAGATTTGATGAAAATCAAAATAGAAATCTGCCTCAAATTATGAGACCAGATAACACTTCACAATGTATTCATGCATACCCAAGCTATAGATTAGTTGCCCTTCACTTTTACAGGCAGTCTCTTAGAGCAGTGATTTTCAACCTTGTGCCTCCAGCTGTTAAGGAACTACAAGACCCACAATGCAATGAAGGAGTCTGACAGCCACAGTCAGGCAAATGCATTGTGGGACTTGTAGTTTCTTAACAGCTGGAGGCACAAGGTTGAAAATCACTGTCTTAGAGTAAGCTGGGTCCTAAAATATAGTTAGGAAGTGTTTTCTGTTTCTGTGTAATAAAATGACCCTGTAGTTCCACAGTTGGCCAGGAAAGGTCACTTTTGTAAAGTATATGAGGAAATGTTCCCTGTAGCTTTGTAAAAGAACTCTTAAGTATATAAGATTAGTATAGATGCTAATACAGTTCATTCTTTTCTCCTTGTGGAATCCACCAAGAAGGTATAATAGGAAAGGCAGTGCAATATATCACTTCAGGAGTGACAGATAGGAGTAGAATAGCTAGTGAGCAGCCTGAGTTCAAACCAGGAGGTCAAGAGAGTATTACAGTGTAGGGACCAAGGGCACAGACCTTGGGGTAGATGCTGAGTGGAACCTAAGTTCCACTTGGGAGGCCTGAAATCTTGGGATGGCACTTTCAAGTCACTCTCTATGTTTTGGTTAGTGGCCCCTCATGGGCAAAGCACTCCTGAAATTCTCTCTGATTATGTATTGTGTGTTTGTGCTACATCATTTCTATTTCAAGTTGATCCAGGGACTGGTCCGATTGCGATTTTGGAGTCAGGAAGGAATTTTTCTCCCTCTGAGGCAAATTGGAGAGGCTTCATATGGGTTTTTTTTTTTTGCCTTCCTCTGGATCAACTAGCAGTTATGCAGGTTAAAAAAAATGAAAATGTTGATGGACGTGTGTCTTTTTTCAGCCTAACTTACTATGTTACTATGTATTGTAAACAAGTGAACTGGACATTTACCAACTTGTACATATTTGCAAAGCGCATCCGGGGGGCTAATTGGTGGGGGATGTAAGCATATATGGCAGTATATTTGGTTGAGGAAAATCAAAGACAGATCAAGTAGGAAAGGGGGCGCTAGTTCCCTTGGAGGCAATGGGGGGGGGGAGACGTGCCCCGTTTGGTTAACACGACAATTTGCGAGGGAGCGAGGAGAATCCCCTGGCCCCTTCTTGTAACCAAGTGAACTGGACATTTACCAATTTGTACATATTTGTAATTTTTTTAAGAACCGTTGGACCCCATTTATTGAAAAAATACACATTTTGCAACATGAGATTCTGCAGTTGACATTTATTAATAGGTGTGATTTTAGTTAGTGCTAGTAGCCCTCTTAAGGTGCATTCTTTCCTCCACTGCTGCATGAGTGATATCTCTGTAGATTTACTGCATAGAGCATCATTCATGCTCTGTTGTAAATCCACCAGAATACATCACAATCAGTACATAATAGGGGCTTATAAGATATCTTGTGTGGGAGCTGAAAAATTGGTGATTTATAGTTTATGAGGTTCTGAGATTAGGCAAGAATAGGTTTTGCTTCTGTATTACTAGGAGTGGCTGATAGGGTATTCACTTATAATACATAAGAATCATTACTTTATTTTCCCCTTTCCATTCATCTCTCACCTATGACTTATATAGTTTGACATTGTTTTTTGTGCTTCCCCTTATTTTGTATTTCACTACAGATGTCATCTGTACTAATTGATGTGACTCTGGTTCCACAACTGTGATTGGTTCATGTATGTATTGTCCTGATTGGTCACAGTCCCTATAAATGAAAAGGGTTAGGCTTTTTGACGCTCATGTCCTAAAAATGTTTTTGTATTTTCAACAATTTTTTGTCATTATTTTTCTTTTGACTATTATCCTTTAAATTATAGCCTTGAAAAGGTGCTTAGGGATGTCATCAGTTATAATGAGTGTTTACATCTAACAGGTGAGCAGGATCCGGTCTTGAGGAATATATAGGAAAATTAGTATTGAGATTTGGTGCGCTGATCAGAGATAAGTGGGTTCCCAGATCCTAAATGTAAATGTATTATGGGGGGGTGGTGGTTAAGTTAGCACCTGGGGGTTTCATTGCCCTTTAAGGCTCTTCCTGTGTACATCGCCTGATAAGTGTACCAGCCTGCATGGCCAACTCTAAGTTCCAGCGATACTTCACTATCACAGCTTTTGTTTTTAGAGTGAGGAGACACCGATCCCTTTACCTTGTGATATGCAACAATTATGTTTATGACAAGCTCACAAACAGGAATCCACTGTGAGTAGATCTAAAAGTGCATAATACAATCTGTAAAAAGATAATAACCCTATACTGTATTTTACATTTAGGCATCTGGCAACCCGCTAATCTCTGATCAGTGCACCAAACCTCAAAACTAATTTTCCAGTGTTTATATCTGCCTCAAGACTCACTTGTATCTTATACTAAATAAAGTACCCCCTGTTGTAAAATATGAGGATATTACCTCAACGTTCCATGACCTTAACAAAAGCAGTTGGCCTTAGGCCTTATGCTTTTATATAGTCATGGAACTCCTCATTGTCCTTATATATTACAATAGGGGGAACATTATTTACTATATTATCAAAATTTCCAATGAGGCCTGTTGGAAATGTACAAATTACAGTGAGCAGGCCCGGACTGGCAATATGTGGATTCTGGCAAGTGGCAGAAGCGCTGCTGTAAGATGCTATAGAAAGCCACTATTTAGCAGGCTGGTGAGGGGCTGTTTGGGCCTCTCTTAGACATTGGAATGCCAGGGCCTATTTTGACTCCCAGTCCAGACCTGACAGTGAGGTTGTAACATACTAAGGATTCTGGGCAAAGCTTAGGTACACAGCTGTTACATCAGAAATCCAACTGAGACAAAGAATTTATTTGGGGGGGATGTCAATCAAATCAGTGTCCACATGCTACTGTAGAAATGGTGTGTCGATGGTCTTCCTAAAGAAGAAACTACTCCTACAGAGAGCATAAGCTGGACCTATGGATGTGGGATGTAAGACTACAGGAGAAGAAATCATACACTGCAGTTCATTCTAAAGCATAATTATTATTGTACCATCTCATGTTTACAGTTGCTAGCATATTACTTTAAACTCAAAGGAGAAACCAGTGCCAGTATCCCCATAACTCCAGGCCCAACATTATTGAAGATCATGTCATCAGTTCTCTAACTCCTGCATATCATGATATTTTCATCCTTTTTAGCCACATTATACTTCCAAGGCATTGGATAAAAAGACTCATCCTAACATTTATCTTTGTGTGATATTAAGTGCTGTGCTCTGAAACGTTGCAGGCCAAAGAAGCAAATGAAACTATTGGGAAAATAAAGTCTCCTGGCTCAGTGCTGGTGTTCAATAAATATGTTTTATTTTGTATTTGTAGAATATTCCTTATAGGGGCAATTTATTGTACATACAGACACTTAAGTAACTGCAGAACAGTATTCTCTGAGCTAATTACTAATTAATACAAATGAACAAATGAGTGCAGTTAAAACTGGGCAAAGCAATAGAATACTTTTTATGGCAGTTAATGTGACAGGAATGAACATTTTAGAAGCTTTACGTTTACTTTTTTATTTAGTTTATATATTTCCAGCTGTTATAGGGTTGTGTACCAAAATGACCATTATTATGGCATAGGCACAAATTTGGTTATTTGCATCATACTTTACCACAATTAAAGCTCCCTGTTTGGTCAAAATATAGAAGCAGATTATGATGAATTTTGCCGAGAGTATGAGGATATCACTTGAGCTTACACTTCGGCTTCTTTAACTATCAAGTTGACTTGTGTGTACCCAGCTAGTGATGTTCGTGGAATATAAATTCTCCAAGTTTATGAAGTCCTTGATGTGCTGATAGCTCCCATGTCTGTTAACTGGACAAACAGAAAGCATTTAGTTTATCAGTTTGCATTACTTTTTTTTCCATAACCCCCACCCTCAATATGTAACCGATTCAGTACATTCAGTAACATTTTTATGCCCTGAAGAAGGCTTACATGGCATACACTATATTAGTACAATCAGTCCCTCTACCTTAGCTGATTAAATATTATTCCAATTATTTATTCATTTCCCAGCCTTAATTCACCCATTAGCAGCTACAGCCCTACAAGAAAAAAAAACTTGCATAAGATTATATAGACTGTATAAGGGCTGGGATTTTAGGTGTTTTCTTGAAAACACTTTCTACGGCATTTAAACATGATACACCTGATAAACCACTACATTCTTAACTCTGCATAACAAAAAAATCCTCATTGGAAACAGTTCCAGTTCTACAGCCATCACAGAGGAAGAATGCATGCCTGGGAACTGTACTTGAAACAAAGAGCTAAGGGGAACTGGCAATACTAAAAATTATATGTGTTTTTCCTTATTTTGTCCTTTCACTTCTACCAGCAAAACCATGAGTATATATAGAGAGCACAGAAAGTTTGTGCAAATGTGCCTGTGCCCCTATTTGACTGGTTTCAAGTCTGTATAGCCCTATAGTACACAAAGGGGCAAATTTACAAAATTCACGTGAAGAGATCGAAGTTCGGTCGAATTCGATCGAATACCGATCGTACAATTTTTTTCAAGGGATCGGATATGCAAATTTGGCCACTTCGATCATCGAATACCGAAAATTTGAATTATCGAATAGATCGAATGATCGAATATTAGATCATTCGACCATTCGATGATCGAAGGATTTTAACTTTTAAATTTATTCGAATGCCTACTTTGCCAGATTGAACCTACCGAATACCAATAGAAGCCTATGGGAATCCCCCCCCCCCATAGGCTTCTTTTGCAAACACCTGCTCGAATACCATTCGTACGATCGAACGCCTCGATCGTTCGAATCGTACGAATTTTTCAGAGGCTCGAAGGAAAAAGTATGATTTTTTTGTGAAATCGAACGATCGGTATTCAATCGTACAAATTAATTGAGAAATCGAATATCAAGGAAATAATAGCCTAAAACTATTCGATAAGATATAGACGAATGCTTATCGATTTTCAAGGGGATTCAAGGGATTTTTAGGTGAATTTTAGTAAATTTGCCCCGAAGTGTGATGTAGCTGGAAAACAGGATTAAGAACTTATAATTCTTATAATAGGCATTACATTTTTGTTTTGGGATGTATAAAAATAAGACAAAGGATTTGGCAAGAGCTCAGAGGTGGGTAAATTAATCAGTAAGGCCACAGTGTCTGGTGTATGTAATTAAACATCTTACTAAAAGTGCAGTTGTTTGGCGCAAGAATACACCATAAAAAAGTGCTACCTTCAAGATTAAAGATTCTCAAGTTCAATTATGTATTTTCATATGAATATTAATGCATTGTGGAATCAGTTTGTTTTTTTTTTTTATTCGAATTATGTATTTTCGTATTTAATTTCGCTGAGGATAAGAGCTAAAACTTTCTCATGGGCCTGCACTTGTTAAAATTTCTAGACTTACCATTTTAATGAGAAATGTAGCCTTGGCCTATTCATTCTCATGAATAATTTAAAAAATCTAGACTAATGCACTATTGTCAACTCAAAGCCTGGAGACTGAGATACGAGTGTGTGTGTGTTTGTCTTTATCAAATAATTTTTTCCTGGTAAGACTTTTAACAGGAACAGAAAAGCATGCTATACATAGTAAGCACCTAGAGAGAAAGGAACTAGCTTTATGAGTTTCCCTCATTCTTGGAATAGTAAAGCTAAAGCAACTAGACTTGCTGGGTAATAATGAAACTGCCACAATTAGTTTAAGGGCATCATAGCGGTTGGATTATCGTGATGACCTAATTTTTTTTGCCATGCCTAGATTTCCAGCAAAAGTCTACATTTTGACATCAGCAAGTTTTTTTTCCCCCACAAGAGTTCACCTGAAAAACACAAGAAAAATGGCCATTCACTTCAATGCATTTAAGTGATCTGGAGTGTGAAAAAATGCCCACTGACAATGCTATTGGAGTTATAAAAAACTTGACAAAAAAACAACCATTGTCTATAATGCATTTGGAGTGAGAAAAAACGCCTGTTGACTATAATACATCTGGAGTAGGACTATAATACATCTGGAGTAGGAATATAAGTTGCCCATAGACTAATATATTTTGCTACCAAAAAAAATCTCACCCATCGGCATTTTTCCACGAAGTGAAACAGGGCAAATTCACTCATCACTAGAATTTCATTTGTGGGGTTCAAATTAAACTAGAGATTGATGAGACTGTGGTATTTTTTGATGTCACACCACAATTCAAATACATTACTAACAGCAGAGTAAACTAGTAGTGATAAGTCTAAAGCAACTAGAATGCATTTAATAGGGATAACGCTGGCCATACAAATAGATAAAGCTGCTGATATTGGTTGTTTAGACCGATTTGACAGCTTATCTGCCCGTGTATGGGGGCTTCCGATCTGTCGGAAGTCCATTGCTCTCCTCATAATCTGATCGTTCGGCCATAGGACCGAACGTCCAGATTACCCCGATATAACCCTGCCAGTTAGTGGCATTTCGAGGAAAGATCCGCTCGTTTGGCCATCTTTGCATCTATGGCCAGTTTAATGCTACGGGCACTGGAAGTTCTGAGTAATCTTGACCATGTTTCACCACTCATCCAAGTGACTTCTTCAGGTCAACCTCAGATAAGTGGTGAACCCGTTTCAAGATTACGCTGCAAGTCAAGTTGCGTTAAACTGATGAACCCATAGCACAGCCATGTTTTATCTATAAAAGATCCTTATGCTTGAAATAAGTGGTGTTGAATTTTATTCCATTCCCACCTAAGACTGATGGGTCTCATGTGGACACAAGATACAAGCATGTAGCACAATGCCGCCTTCTTGCTTTCCCTGAGGAAACTGTGGTTTAATCATTAATCTGCAAATGTTGGAAAGGAGAAAGTACATGCAAGTTAAAAGCACTTTTATTTACATAAAAGAAAACACCAGATATATATAAATTCAGTTACTACTCTCATATATAGAAATTAGAGGTGCACCAGTTGTTTGTGTAGACTAATGACAGCAATAAATGCAATGTGCAGCTCCTCTAATAATGATGGAAGGTATTATGATTCCTATCATGTTTTCTTTGTAATCCATCTTTTTGTGCTCAGAAGACAGGCCAGATAGTAGCGCACATAATGATTGATTAAACAAGAATATTAAGCTCCATGGTCTGAATTTAGAAATATTTTTCATCTTCTGAATGAATTCTAATTCCATTTATTCTAAATACAACCCTAGTTTAACCTGCGCTAGGAACACATCCATCCATTTTCTGTAAGAATCCTCTGTAGTCTGAGATGCAGTCTGAAAGTAAAATAATGGTCTCCCACAGCATCATGGGAAATCTAGCCAATGACAACAGTAAATGACTATGCCGCACTGATTCGTTGTCCACATCTAAGGTGTCCGTAGAATTCATAAATGCAAAATAGTGTCTCTAGATAGGTCTCTAGGGCGGATTATTCGCATATATTGTTAACAGTATTATTTTTGCAAATCTTTAGCCCACAGAACAGTCATATAAATTAAATAAACTAAGAAGAGTTTGTAATATTGGCCAAATATTTCAACTTTAGCCTTTTACTCTTATGCTATGGGAATGGTCTATAAATTCAAGAGAAATTTTCCACCATCAACATACAATTAAGTATCAAGGGTTTATTTACCATAAGGTATTTAAAAAATTCTCTACAAAGAAAAAGGGGTAAAATAGGTCAGGTGCAGTTGTAACCAATGAGAACATCTACAATAATTAGAAAAAATATCAGTACTAACTGAATCCACATTGCATATTGGGTTTAAAGCAGCGGTTCTCAACCTTCCTAATGCTGCAACCCTTTAATACAGTTCCTCATGTTGTGGTGACCCCCAACCATAAAATATTAAAATATTTTGGTTGCCAGCCCAGAGCGGATTGTTAGGAAAGTACAGGAGACAACGTGACTGCATAAAGGTTTGTTTTCCTTGCGTAGTGCTGCAAAACTTTTTTGCCACACCCCAATTACCATGTTAATTTTAAATGAGCAGGGAGAGCTGTATGGCAGTCCCTACTAAGGGGATATAGAAAGTTGTAGTGCAACTGACTTCTATACACCAGTTACTGAACTACAACTCCCAGCACCAACACCCAGAGAGCTACAACCTTGCCCCAGGGCTAGTGGGGAGAGAGATGCTCTTGGAACCCCTTAAGCGACCCCTGTGAAAGGGTCGTTCGACCCCCAGGTTGAGAACCACTGGTTTAAAGGGTGGCTCACCTTTAGACTAACTTTTATTTTATTATAGAATGGCCAATTCTAAAGGGGGCCATACACGGTGTCGCCAAATGAGCGGATCTCTCCCGGTATGTCCACCTTGAGGTGGGCGATATCGGGTGATCTAATTGAGGAATGATTGGATCACAATGGAGGAAGTACGGGTGGTCGGATCGCAGGGCTGCATCAACGAACAGATGCGGCTGCGATCCAACAGGATTTTAAGTCCCGTCCGATCGACATTTGTCCGACTTATGGACAGATATCGATCAGGTAAGCCCGTCGGAAGGCCCCACGCACGGCCCGATAAGCTGCCGACTCAGTCTCAGCAGCTTTTATTGGCCCATGTATGGCCACCTTAAGTAACTTTTCAACTGGGCCTTGTTATTTTTTATGTTTTTTTTAAATGATTTTGGGTTTTTCTTCTGACTCTGTTCAGCTTTCAAACGAGAGTCACTGACCCCATCTAAAAAAACAAATGGTCTGTAAGGCAACAAATGTATAGTTATTGCTACTTTGTATTGCTTCTCTTTCTATTCAGGCCTCTCCTATTCATATTCCAGTGTTTATTCAAATCAGTGCATGGTTGCTAGGGCAATTTGAACCCTAGCAATTCAATTTCTAACACTGCAAACTGGTGAGCTGCTGAATAAAAAAAACACAAATAATAAGAAATAGAAAAAAGAATTGCAATTTAACTCAAAGGTGTACAACCCATTTATGGAAAAAAATGCACCTCTCTGAGGCTAAATTGAGGAGAAATAGAGGATAGAAAGAAATTGAAAAAAAATCTTTATTTCTGGTGAACTGTCTGAAACCAACTAAACTGAAAGGAAAGTGCTGGAAGGTAAATATCCCCCTTTAAAGGAGAATTTGACCCCAGTGTTAAAAACCCTCTACCTCCAACCCTACAAAGACCCCCCTCCCTCCTCCCCCCCAACCTGCTACCCCCGGGCAAATAACCCTAATTTTTTACTAACCCCTCCGTGCAGACTCTGACCAGCGGAGTTCACGGCAGCCATCTTCTTCTGTTTGTCAATCGTCAGAATGAAAGCGGCACATGCGCAGTTGGAGCAATCTTCCGGTTCTGCACAACTACACGTGTCAAAACTTTCAGCCCATACGCTGGACAGAATCTGCACGGAGGGGTAAGTTAAAAGTTAGGAGCATTTGCCCGGGTAGCAGGTAAGCTGGGGGGAGGAGGGAGGGGGTCTATGTAGGGTTGGGGGGTAAGGTTTTTTTTTAACACAGGGGTTGAATTTTCCTTTAAGCAAAGTTCCCGAATCTCACCCTAACTGGCATTCAGCATGAGACCCCTTCCACTTTATCATTGGGGGCCAGCCCCACAGCTTGGGAGCCACTACTACAGACTGAAGAGACAGGTTTATGTTCCATTCAGCAAAATGAATACAAATAAAACATCTGGTTATAACAACTAAGAGAAGTGTTTTTTTTTTTTTAATTGACTTAATAATTGCATCTTGGAGAAAAAATGTTGGAAGGTGAACAACCCCTTTAAATATTCTCCCCCAAATCTCACTCTAACTGGCATTCAGGATGAGACCCCATGCACTTTATCATTGGGGCCATATCAGTGTTTGCACTATATCACTGTACAGTGACTACAAGGAAATATTTTGCTATACAAATTTGCATCACTACAGTTCTTCTTCCGGCAGAGAACTAGTTTCACTTTTCAGGGACATAACTCAGATAACTTGTGTGGAACGAGACACCTAACAATGGCTCTCCCTCTGTGCTGTTTTCTACTTGTGATCCTTCACTCCGCTCTGACTCAAGAAATCGCCGCTGCTGCACAAATCCAGTGTGCGGAGGTAAGAATGCCACGATTACTTAATATATGAATATACGTCTGCTATATAGTATAACTTTTTCGAAATAATACTCTGTACTCTCACTTACAGAATTGATTTTGGGGTTTGTGTGTGTGAGACCCATGACTTGTTATTTGTTTATAAGCATTGGGTGCAACTTGGTGCTCAACAGCAATGACACTCGAAATCTGAGTGGAAAACATATCATTTGCTTCTGAAAATTGTACAGAAATTACCTTTTACATTTAATAAAGACTAAAAACCATCAGCACACAAGCTTTCAGTTCCTCAAACTAAGCGAAATACTTCCCAGACTGGTTTTTCTACCCTCAGATATAAAAGGTTCACCTTTGAGTTCACTTTTTGTATGTTATAGATTGGCCAATGGGAGAGGTGGTTATCCCAACTGGAAGTTATCGTGGTTTGGAATGGGTTTAGCCAAAAACGAGTAATTTGGAAAAAAAAAAAAAGTCTGAAAAAATCGTTGATTCTGGTTTTTCCAACTATTTTAAATGATGTTTTCCTTATTCGAGTTATTATTTTAATAAATAAGGCAAAATCGGGGATGGGAGTTTGGTCAAGCTTTTTTTATTTAATTTAAATGATGAGATACATTTTAGTAAGTAACACTCTTAGTATGTTATAGAATGGCCAATTGGTCTTAATTTTTTTTTAATTATTTTACTTCTTCTTCTGACGCTTTCCAGCTTTCAAGTTGGGGTCACTAACCCTAAAAAAAACGAATGTTCTGTAAGGCTACACGTTTATTTTTAACAACTTTTTATTACTCATGTTTGTATTCAGACCCTCTCCTATAGTGATGGGTCGAAGAAGGCAGTGTTTAGCTTCGCTGAATTTTTTCGAGAAATTTGCAAAACGGAAAAAAATTCGCGAAACGCTGCCGTGTCTCGTTTTGGACGCGCGTCCATATTTGGACGCCAGCGCCCATTGCCAGTGTCGAAAAAACGGACGCCCGCGTCCAAGATGAGACGCTGACAAATTTTCGCAAATTTACTACCATCGCTACTCTCCTATTCATATTCCAGTCTAGCCTCTTCTTTAAATAAATGCGTGCTTGCTGGAGTCATTTGAACCATTGCAAGCAGATTGCTGAAACAAAGCTGCTGAATAAAAAGCTAAATAACTCAAAAACCATAAGAAATTAAAAAAACGAACAAACTGTCGCAGAATAATACATATAATGGTTATTCCCTATTTCTTTATGGGAATGCAGAGTCTTAAAGGGCACCAATCATTTAAAAAAGCTACCCCCAACCAAAGTTACAGAACAAGTAAAAAATGTTTCCCCTTCCCATGCCTAATATGCAAATAAGGATTTGGATTTGGTTCGGTATTCGAATGATTCTTTTGCAAAGGATTCGGGGTTCGGCCGAATCCAAAGTAGTGGATTCGGTGCATCCCTAATTAGAAGTTCATTTAAAGGAAAAGTAAATGTTTTTCTTTTTCTTTCTGTAAATTTGCTCTAAACAGCCCCCCAGATTAATGTACCCTAGTCCCTGCTGCAAGTCTGCTCTGGTTTCTGTCTTATCAGCAGCTTGTTTCCCCTTCTTCCTGGTGCAGAGTGAAGCCCAGCCCCTTAGTTTACTGAGCAGTCCATTTGCTGCTGTTCCACAATAGAGAGGAAGAGGGAGCCAGTGTGTGCATTAGTAAGCTAGTTTCCCCAAGCAAAAGGTGCTAAACACACTGCTCTCTGCTATGTCATAGTATGCAAATGATCTCCAGGACTAGTCCAAGAGATAAGGTCAGCTCAGTAAGCTAAGGGGCGGGGCTTCACTCTGCACCAGGAAGAAGGGGAAACAAGCTGCTGATAACACAGAAACCAGAGCAGACTTGCAGCAGGGACTAAGGTACATTAATCTGGGGGGCTGTTTAGAGCAAATTTACAGATAGAAAAAAAAAAGGTTTACTTGTTCTTTAAAAGTGAACAACCCCTTAATCTATCAATGACGGTGTAGTCTGTGCCTGAACTGGATTCATGTTCAATTCCTGTTCCCAGAAAAGCAGTTTGATGTGTGTCATTCTGAATTATCAGTACATTTGTATTAATGCAAATGTTCTGACAAATTAACCTCACTCACAGATGTACAACATAGTACAAGTATGGGACCTATGGTCCAGAATGAACGGGACCTGGGGTTTGCCAGACAATGGATCCTTCCGTAATTTGGATCTTCATACCTTAAGTCTACTATAAAATCATGTAAACATTAAATAAACCCAATAGGATGGTTTTGCTTCCAATAAGGATTAATTATATCTTAGTTGGGATCAAGTACTACTGTTTTATTATTACAGAGAAAAAGGAAATATTTTTTTTAAATTTGGATTATTTCATTATAACAGAGTCTATGGGAGCCATTCTGTAATTCGGAGCTTTCTGGATAACGGGTTTCCGGATAAGGGATCCAATACATGTATCTCTCAAACATAAAGGGGACTATTGTCTTATACAGAAAAAATAAACACAGAAAACAGGAAATGCTTTCTAAACCTAGAATTTGTATGGTTAATAGAAAATCCATATTTTTCCAAACAAAAGGAAGAATGTATGTAATCACCATCCCCAACTTCATCGATTGTTTCTCCTCGTTGTACTATTCTCTGCCTGTACATCAATCCCCCTGGTAGCTTTCAAAGGTTATTTTCATTGACTTCACACTTAAAACAAAGAGCCTGTGAATAAAGAAATTAGGTTTGATACAAATTCATAGAGAAGTTCCTGGAATGAAGGGCGTGTCACTTGCAGAAAAGTCGAAAGTGAATTGTATTAGATTTCCCCATCTAAGCCAGTTAGACTCATATTTTGCTACAAAAAAGTCTATAGACTTTAATGGGTTTTGCTGATTTTTCAGCAGATTTTTTTTAGAGAAGTGAAAAAGTGAAACGAGGGCAGATTTGTTTATCACTGGGCGAGTGTCAACACCTGGGCTTCTGCACTATCCAGAATTGTACATGGAGGACTCTTTATACTGTATATATCTTTTTACCATCGGACTAGGGAGCGTGTGGACCCTCCCTGGATACCCATCCCTATCAGCTGCAACGCCCACCCTTACTTGATCTTGTTGCAGCAGTGATTGGAGAGGGAAGGGTGCAGCACCCAGGACAGGGAGACCCACTGGGTCTTTACTCCAGTATCCCACCATTCCAGTCCTGCCCTGTAGCTGTTTTCCTCATTTCACTTGATTGTCCTTAAAGTGATACTATGATGGGAAAACACATCAGTTAATAGTGCTGCTCCAGTAGACTACTGAACTGAAATCCATTTCTCAAAAGAGCAAACAGGTTTTTTTATATTCAGTTTTGAAATCTGACAAAGGGCTGGACATATTGTCAGTTTCCCAGCTGCCCTCAGTCATGTGACTTGTGCCTGCACTTTCGGATGGAAATACTTTCTGGCAGGCTATTTCTCCTACTTAATGTAACTGAATCAGTCTCAGTGGGGAATGGCTTTTACTTTTGAGTGTTGTTCTCGGATCTACCAGGGAGCTGTTATCTTGTGTTAGGGAGCTGTTATCTGGTTACCTTAGGGTTGCCACCTTTTCCTGTGGCTGAACCCGAACAGGGGGGCGGGCCCATGACATCGGTGGGCGGGCCTGTGACGTCGGTGGGCGGGCCCGTGATGTCATGGGCAGAGCTATGATGACGCGATCACCGATTGGCCGATCGCTGCGTCAATCAAGCTAATCCCGCCCGGTTTTCCTTATTAGGAAAACCGGGCAGGAAGTATTGACCCGGGCAGCCCTTCAAAATACCGGGCTGTCCGGGTCAAAACCGGACAGGTCGCAACCCTAGGTTACCTTCCCATTGCTCTTTTGTTAGGCTGCTGAGGGGGGGGGGAGGAAGGGGGGATGATTTCACTTCAGCTTGCAATACAGCAGTAAAGAGTGACTGAAGTTTATCAGAGCACAAGTCACATGACTTGGGGCAGCTGGGAAATTGACAATATGTCTAGCCCCATGTCAGATTTTAGAATTGAATATAAAAAACAGTTTACTTTTTTGAAAATGGATTTCAGTGCAGAACTCTGCTGGAACAACACTATTAACTGATGTGTTTTGGAAAAAAAACGGTTTCCTATGACAGTATCCCTTTAAAGGAAAACTAAACCCCCATGCAATGTTAAGTCCCCACTGGCCCCCCTCCGTTGTCCCCCCCCCTCCCTGCCTCCCCCCTGCACAGTCTTATGCCTATATTCTGTCCCCTCTTGAAATAGTGACTGCACATGCAGAGTGAGCGCAGAAGAGCTCACGGGCGCCATTTTCTTCTGTTTGCTAATCTTGGTGAAGTGAGCGGCGTATTGGCGCACGGACAGTTTTAGCAATATTGCACATACACTGAGAGAGACGGAAATTGCCAAAGGGGAGGAAGAAGACATAAAGATTACATCAATTTGTTTTAAACGTTAATCCCATCAGAATAATCTATAGAGGACTGGATACATAAAAAGTGTCCATAATTCTGTGCACTCTCATTTAAATGTAGTCCACTCTGTTATCATTGAGACTGTTAGAAAACCCATCATATAGGTGGGAGCTTGTTTACCAAGGTCCAGGAATCCTGTCCAACATAGTCATCATCGAACAGAATCAGTGCTTAAATGAGAAGGAAAGCTACAGAGGCAGTTTATTGCCAATAGATTAGACACAATAATAAACTAGATTTATTCTGTAGAATGCTTTACCATACCTGAGTAAACATCTCTAGAAGCTCTCTCTGTTAGTTTAGGTTAGCAGCTGCCATATTAGCTTGGCATGCCATCACCTCCTTCCTGAGTCTCTCTAAACTCAGATTACAGCAGAGAGAGGAGGATGAAAGGAGGAGGAAGGGAAGAGGGGAGTAAACTGAGCATGCTCAAGCCCTAGCCCTGGAGGTTTAAGCTGAAAACAGGAAGTCTGATACAGAAGCCCATGTGTACACAATAGAAGGAACTAAGTGTTGTGTTTCTTTTGACAGAGGACTCAGAGCAGCATTACTTTGAGGGTTTACTGGTGTATTTTTATAGATCTTTCTGATAAAGTTTACTTAGTTTTAACATTTTCTTCTCCTTTTATGCACTGAGCATGATCCTTGTTGCTTCATATACTGTATGTGGCAGAGATGATGCAGCTGGTGAAGTTATGAATCTACAATTCATTTGGGTAATTAAGTATTTCCTGCATTAAAAAGTGGGGGGAGATTCAGAATTTGAAGGAGCTTGAAAGTAGTTAGGTGCCAAGATCCC
The DNA here is from genome assembly GCA_024363595.1 of Xenopus borealis. NCBI lineage: Eukaryota > Metazoa > Chordata > Amphibia > Anura > Pipidae > Xenopus > Xenopus borealis. The sequence continues at coordinate 206,861,418 of CM044431.1, forward strand.
TTGCACAGTAATTTACAGGGAATTCATGCTGAGATTGCCAACAAAAATGACTAATACTCAGATATCAGATGTAAGAAAACTTCACAAAATGAAGGAAGGAATGGTGAAAGAGAACCACAATCGTATTTACACATTTTTTCACTTCCTTTTCTGAGTGACCAAAAAAACATGTGATTTGAAGGATTCAGATTCAGTTTGGCAAAGCACCAGGATTCAACCAAATCCTGCTGAAAAAGTAATATTCTAAGACATTTTGCATTTAGTTTTCTTTTTGTTATTATTCGTAGCTTTTGAGTTATTTAGCCGCTCTCTAGTTTGCAATTTCAGCAATCTGGTTGCTAGGGTCTATATTCCCCAAGCAACCGTGCATTGATTTGAATAAGAGACTGAAATATGAATAGGAGGGGGCTGAATGGAAAGATAAGTAATAAAAAGTGGCAATAACAAATTTGTAGCCTTACAAAGTATTTTTGTTTTTCAGATGGGGTCGGTGACCCCCATATAAAAGCTGAAAAGAGTCAGTAGAAGAAGTCAAATAATTCATTTAAAAAACTATTTAAAAAATGAAGTGTATAACCTTAATTAAAAAGTTGCTTAGAATTAGCAATTTTCTATTCATCCTTGGGGGCAGATTTATCAAGGCTCAAATTTTGAAGTGCAAAAACTTAGGGGCACATTTACTATCAAATAGCCCAAAATTAGATTCGAATTGAAGTACTGGCCCTTTACGAATCCTTCGAATTTGACTATTCACCACCTTAAAGTTGCCGAATTGTCATTTAACCTATGGGGGACCTCCTAGAACCTGTCCTGAACATTTTTCTATATCCTAGGAATTCAAAGGGTTTTGCACAAAAACTTTTGAAATGTTCAAATTGTTTGATTCGAACAATTCAAGCGATTTTCATACGATTGAATAAGCCCGTTTTCTATAAAAAACTGCAATTTTCAATCGAAAATGACCCCCCAAAAAAAATTAGATGTTCGAATTTTGAAGTTTTTAAAATTTTTTAAAACACTTAAAAATTTGGCCACAAGTAAATCTGCCCCTTAGAATCCAAAAAGACCAATGAAAATTAATTTGAAATTTTTCTCAATTGAATAGGTCCATATTCGAATAGATCGATTTGAATTTTTAGTGCATTCAGTTGAAAGTTTTTCCCACGTCCACCAATTGACTTCATATAGGTTCCCCATGTGCTAAAACAGCAATTCAGCAAGTTTTAGATGGCGAGTGGTTGAAGTCGAATTTTTAGAGAGACAGCACATGATAAATTTTCTGAAAATTTGGACTATTCCCTAGTCGAGGAACACAAAAATAGCTTTAAAAATATTTTTAATTTGAAAATGAACCTCGACCTTTGATAAATCTGCCCCTAAAAGTTCACTTAAAGGTTAACCACCCATTTAATTAAAGGAGAACTAAACCCTAAAAATGAATATGGCTAAAAATGCCATGTTTTATATATTGAACCTATTGCACCAGCCTAAAGTTTCAGCTTGTCAATAGCAGCAATGATCCAGGCAAGGCCGCCATTAGAAATCAAGGGGCCCCGCACAATAAAATTTTCAGGGCCCCCTTTGCCCCGCCCGCCCTAGCACCCAAGCCTCGCCCCTAATCCCCGCCCACTCCACATCAAAGTTAAAAGACCACACAGACATCAGCGCTAAAAACGTAACCCCCCTAAGGCTCCCTTATAAGTTACAAAAAAATTTGCTGCCAGGCCCCCCCCATTAAAAAGCATTGGTGCCAGGGCCCCTCATACAAATTAAAAAAAATTGGGGTCCAAAAAAAATATTTTTTTTAAATTGGTGGTCAGGCCCCCCCTACAAGTAAAGAAAAAATTGGGGCCCCATAAAATATTTTTTTTAAAAAATTGGTGTTCAGGCCCCCCCGACAAGTTAAAAAAAAATTGGGCCCCAAAAAATTTTTTTTGCGAATTGGACTGATTGCTGTGCTGCCATGTAGTAATTATCTGTATTAATGACTAATCAGCCTTATATTGTGACTATATTTCTATTCTATGTGTAGTGTATATTGTGAGTGGGTCCCTAAGCTCAGTAAGTGACAGCAGCACAGAGCATGTGAATCAGTGAATCAGTAGAAAAGAAGATGGGGAGCTACTGGGGCATCTACTGGGGAGACACAGATCTTTACTGCTAAAGGGCTGTGGTTGCCTTGGGCTGGTACACAAGCACAAAACTAAGGGGCAGATTTACAAAATTCACATGAAGAATTCGAAGTTCCATCGAATTTTAATTAAATTCGAATCTTTGAATATGCAAATTCGGCAAATTCAACCATCGAATAGTCGAATTCGAATAATTTGAAAAACCTTCAAATTCAATAGTCAAATTCAAAGGATTTTACTTCACCCACTATTCCCATGGTCGAATTTCGAATTTTGTTTAATTCGAAATTCGACCAATAGTAAATCTGCCCCTTAATGTACAACATTTCTAGCTACTTCTTTAGTTTCACTTTCCTTGTCCTTTAAGTGATTTGTGTTTTTATGTGGCTGTTTTTATTCTCTCCATTGTTTCTGACTTCTTAGGGAAAGGCCAGACGGGGAGATGCGGGGGAGACCTTCTCGCCGCGACGAATCTCCCCGAATAGCTAGTCAGCGATGCGCACTCGCTGCGCAGGCGTAAAGTCGCCTGCGCTTGTTCACACGCAGCGGCGCGATTTTAAAAGTCGCTCAAAATTTCCTTGCCAGGCAGGCGACTTTACGCCTAGCGAGTGCGCAGCGCTGACTAGCTATTCGGGGAGATTCGGGGGAGATTCGTTGTGGCGAGAAGTCGCCAGGCGACAGATCTCCCCCGAATCTCCCCGTCTGGCCTTGCCCTAAATCAGTGTAGCAGACGGCAGCCGATTCACAGAACAAACTTCTGGTACATTGTTTTAACAATCAAGACCAGACAGGGATAATAAGCAAACACTGCATTCAACAGCAACGGCATTTGCAATAATAATAAGTGTGAGTAGTCAGTGAGCACCTTAGCAATGTTGACTCTACACATTCTCTATGGCCCAGGTTGAAATAAAAGGTTTCACAATGTGGCTTTACAGACCTGCAGCTATTACAGGTTCATTTGTCTTCTTTCACTTCTAGAGCAGAAGCTGCATTTAATCCCGAGGCTGCTCTTTCTTTTGTCAGGATAAACTGAAGGTTAGACATTCCTCTGAAGCACAGACGGAGCACAGAGTTCACATATTTTAAGAAAGGCAAAGCAACCAGTCACGGCTCACATCATTCACTGATTCTGCCATTAAATATGAGGATTTTAACTGGTTCCCAAGTGTTACAATTTGATGCATTAGCTGCTGGCACATGTCACTAGCAACTGAAAATAATATCAGATTGTTACAGTTTAGAACGTTAGTGACTGGGATCACTGAGGCGCAAAAGAAAAACAAGGGGAGGGGGGTGAGACAGAACAAATTCATTTTTAAAAATTTACTTTAAAGAAAAACCTAAAATAATTTCATGTCTATTCATTTTTTTTATTCCCTTCTTTCTGTACGTGCAATAAAGATATTTACTCAGGTAGGCAATACTTTCTCCAAAGAAAGAGATAGTAATACCCAGGTAACTAAGGGCCCGTACACACAGGCGTTTTGGACCTGCGCTCCCCTGCATTGCGTTTGGCTACGTTCAGCCGCAGGGGAGCGCAGGTCTAGACGCACCTCATTCTTTTCAATGAGGTTGTACTCACGAGACGCGTGTAAGCGCCGAACGCAGATTCAGACGCAACATGCTGCATTTTTCCTGCGTTCGGCGCTTACATGCGTCTCGTGAGTACAGCCCCATTGAAAATAATTGAGTGCGTCTATACCTGCGCTCCCCTGCGTTTGAACACAGCAAAACGCAACGCAGGGGAGCGCAGGTAAAAACGCCCGTGTGTAAGGGCCCTTAAAGGGATACAGTCATGTGAAACATGTTTTTTTTAAAAACACATCAGTTAATAATGCTGCTCCAGCAGAATTCTGCACTAAAACCAATTTGTCCAAAGAGAAAACAGATTTGCCTGCCTCCCCGCAGTCACAGCGCACCTCGCTAGCCCCATGATTTCTAATGGTGCGTGTGCATAACAGACATTGACGCGTTTCAATCCTCTAGGGACCGTCATCAGAATATATAGGAAATTGCTGTGGCAGTGCCTCAGGCATTATTAGGGCAAAGTAATTCAGGAAAACTACAGTTATTTAAAGGGTTGGGTCACTCAAAATTCTACTTTTAATTTATCACAGAATGTCCCACTCCTAGCAACTTTACAATTGGTTTTCATTTTTATTGTTTGCCTTCCACTATTACTTCTTTTCAGCCAAAAAACTACTGCCTTGTGTGGCTTTGATTATATTTCTATTTATTACTTATCTTTCTATGCAGGGCCACGCCTATTCATATTCTTGTCTCTTGTTGAAACCCCTGCCTGGTTGCTACGGTAAAAAATACCCTAGCAACTAGATAGCTGCTTAAATATCCAATTGTATTTCTGCGGATGAAAAAAGCTAAATAACTCCAAAACCATAAAACCAATTGCAAATCAGATATTTCAGTTCTTATTTCAGTGGTTATACTCCACATTAGTCACATACTGCTTCTCTTTCCAAAAACACAATTTTCCTCTACAATTATTTGACTGCAAGCTCTTTGGGACAGGGAATCCTTCATACCATGTTCCCTTTAGCACACATTTATTTATGAATGATCCCTATACTGTGATTATCCTCCGTATTGCAAGAAGCTCAGTTGTGTAAGGACACACGAGGCGTTTTGTCGCCAGCGTTTTTAAAAAGCAAATCGCGGCGACAAGGCGATCGTCTTTTTTGAACAGGCGATTCCCAGCGACAATTTGCACAGAGCGATTTGTATCCCATTGCTCTGTGCGGTACGTGCTCCACCCACGTGCTCTCGGCGTTCCTCAACCAGCTCAATTAACCTGTCTATCAAAAAAGTGCTACAAAAAAGGCATTTTCCAGCGTGTTTTCGTCCGAGTTTTGTTTGGCGTGTTGTCTCGGCGTCTCTCCTCGAGCGTTTGTGCTTCCCGCTGTAACCTAGCGTCTTTGTATTCCTGCCCCTTTACGTTCTTGCGTCATTGCGCAGTGTAATTTGAATACAATCGCTTCTACTTATCTGTATGTGTGTGCGTGTCTAGGAGATTTCAGTGCTTTTCTAAGTACATGCTATTTCTGATGAATCGCTCGGAAAAGGGTCTCAGTGCGTTTTGGAGCTACAGGCGATTCACAAACGCGCTGTGTGCACAGTAGCTGGCGTTTTTCATATGGTTTTGTGCTGAGACAAAACGAGCGACATGTCGCCGCGATTTGCTTTTTAAAAACGCTGGCGATAAATCGCCTCGTGTGTCCTTACCCTAAAAGGGCTCTTACACACGAGCGTTTTTACCTGCGTTCGGCGCCTACATGCGCTTGTGTGAATACCGCCTCATTGAAAAGCATGAGTGCGTCGATATCTGCGCTCCCCTGCGGCTGAACGCAGGTAAGAGCCCTTACAAAGAACATAGTGGCTGATACTGAGTTTGTCTTTGTTTTGTATTTGCAGTTAATTGTCAATAGAAGCTACAGCTGCGACGGCCTGGGACTGAGCAATATTCCCAACACAATCCCTTCTTCTACAGAAGTTCTGGACTTCAGCTTCAACTCGCTCTTTGCTCTTTATCATACGACCTTCACGCAGCTAAAACACATTTCACATCTAGATCTGACAAGGTAACGCTGTCCAAATTTGCTCCCGCTGTGTACCTTTTGTATGGCATTGTGACAGGGTATGGGAGTGTGATTGGTATGCAGGATCAGAGTTTTAGTGGCTATTTTATTTGTGCAAGTGCTCAGCCAGTGTTAGTATGCCTCGTCAGGACACACTCATTTCTCTGCCAGACGTTTTAACCTCTTCATTGAAAAACACTGCCCCAATCCACATTGTTGCAACAGGCCAAGCAGCCAAAGTATAGAAATGTGTAGACTCCAGTTTTAGGCTGCCATTGTCTGTGAGTAGCAACAGTTTATGACAGGGCACTGGCTGTTGTTCAAAGAAGTGACCTTGCTGTGAAACGCACATCTATATAAGTCACCCTTCATACAGTTACCTTGATCATGTTTACTCGAACCAACTGTGTACTGAGCCAGCAGCCAGAAAAAACATTTGCCAGCCTGGGCTCCTTGGCTTGAAGCAAACTGTACATATTATGATGTGTAATAACATGTATTTAATTCAACAATATCCAGTCTATGACCTTCCAGCTGTGTTTGACCTACAGTTCCAGCATCTCCGCTGACTCTGGGCTTTTAGAACTACATGGAAGATTTCCGTTTGGCAGATCCGACGTTCGGCGACAAAACGCCCTACCCTACCCTAAGAGAGAGAGAAATTTCGGTGGTTCTTGCAGCGCACGACTGTCGGGTGCAAACTCTGCAAGCAGTGGCGTAACTGCTCACTGGTGGGCCCTGGTGCAGGATTGACACTCATGCCCCCCTATCGGGCGCTCCTCCTATGAATTGCACATTGGAGTTCTCCTAGACTCTCTGGTGGGCCCCAAGAGGGAGTGGGCCCTGGTGCCAGTGCCGGAACTAGGGGTAGGCAGAGTAGGCGGCCGCCTAGGGCGCAGTCGTGGGGGGGGGGCGCACTTTAGAAGGGAAATAATGTTTTTTTTTTTATTTCTTTAAGTTTTAAATTCGCCCCTGTCTCCAGCAGCAGCGCTGTGCTTTACTTCAGTCCACACCTCCCTCTTACTTGCCCTTTGCCTGGCACAGATCTGGGGCAAAATTTTTGCTGCTGCTCTGGCACAGGCTGGTGGTACAGGAACAGACTTGGGGGGCAATGCTTGTGGCACAGGTACAGATATTGGGCAATATTTTGGCTTGCTGGCACAGGTACAGATTGGGGACAATATTTTGGGTGCTGATGACACAGGTACAGATTAGGGGCAATTGCTTGGGTGCTGCTGGCTGGCACATGTACAGTTTAATTCATTAATGTGTTATAAGGTTTCTTTATTTAAGAAAAATTGAATATGTGGGGAAATGGTCATACAGAACGGGGGTGGGGGGGCACTGATTAAACCCCTTGCCTAGGGTGCCAAACTACATTGGCCTGGCCCTGCCTGGTGCAATTGCACCCCCTGCTCCCCTGGTAGTTACGCCACTGTCTGCAAGCTGCGTCTGCATCAGAAAGTCGTGTCGGATGAATGCGGCAACAGCATCCGACATTACTATTACTTACCGTATTTCTGTCACATCTGTGCCTTTTGTTGCTGAGCGTTGGATTCCATAGAAACACATGGAAATCATCTGTGTGGTTCTACCCTTGCTTTATGTGCCATGAATACAGTGGTGTGAAAAACTATTTGCCCCCTTCCTGATTTCTTATTCTTTTGCA
>CM044431.1:206871582-206895734 GCA_024363595.1 Xenopus borealis
CAAAAGAATAAGAAATCAGGAAGGGGGCAAATAGTTTTTCACACCACTGTATGTATGGGATCTATTATGTAGAATGCTCAAAACCTGGAGATTTGCAGATAACGGGTCTTTCCATAATTTGGATCTTCATACCTTGTCTACTAGAAAATCATTTAAGCATTAAATAAACCCAATAGGCTGGTTTTGCTTCCAGTAAGGATTAATTATATTTTAGTTGGGATCAAGTACAAGCTACTGTTTTATTATTATTATTATTATTATTATTATTAGAGAAAAGGGAAATCATTTTAAAAAATTTGGATTATTTGGATAAAATGGAGTCTATGGGAGATGGTCTTTCTGTAAAATCAGAGCTTTTTGGAGAATGAGTTCCCAGATAACTGATCCTATACCTGTATATTCAGAGTCAGAACTAGGGGCAGGCAGAAGAGGCTTGTGCCTAGGGAGCAAAGGTAGAGGGGTGCCAGGCACGTAGCTCTTCTGACGCCTTCCCCTAGTTCAGACTGGTGTCTAGAAGCTTCTGTGCATACACACTGGTGTGGCCTGGGCTCTTGCGCTCTCTCCGGGCTTGCGCAGACAATCGTCCTCAGCGGTTGCGCTGTTCCATACATGTGCATTCAAGTGTCCACGGCGCTGGCGTATATTGAACACTATCAAGGATAAAAGTATGATGGGAGTTAAAATCCAGCAACCCTGGGGATGTAATACTAAAAGAAACCCTATGTCATGGAACTTTTCTCCACCTGAAAACATTCACGTTTATTGTCTGCAAAGTACCAGAACTGTTGTTTTTGGGTATATTCAACACTATGCTAAGTTACAGAGGGAGATTTTGAATTGGCTGAAATGGGTACTTAAAGGGCTGATCAGTACAGTAGGTCCAGGCAGGGCCGCTTTAATAATGGAACTAAAGGGGCATCTGCCCAGGGCCCACTGACAGTTTTATGATTTTTTTTTTTACTTACGCATCAGAATAGGGCCTGCGCAGGATATTTTTTTGACAGGTAGGGGGTGTGAAATGGGTGTTAACTTTGGAGGTGTGGCCAAAATGTGGGCATGGTTTCACATACATTTTTTTAATGCCCACTGACTGGCTCTTTGCCCAACGCCCACCAAGGTCTTAAAACAGCCCTGGTTCCAGGAATGTATACTGTAATAGGACACATTTGTATGGATCAGTTTGTTAAAGGGGTTGTCCCCCTTTGAGATAACGTAGTATGATGTAGAGCGGGGATCCCCAAACTTTTTTTTACCTGAGAGCCTCAGTCAAATGTATACAAAGTTGGAGAGCAACACAAGCATGCAAAAAGCTAATGAGAGTGCCAAATATGGGCTGTGATTGACTTTGGTAGCCCCTATGTGGACAGCCTACAGGAGACTCTGTTTGGCAATACATCTGTTTATACAATTAAAACTTGCCTCCAAGCCTGGAATTCAAAAATAAGCACCTGCTTTGAGGCCACTGAGAGCAACATCCAAGGGGTTGGAGAGCAACATGTTTGTGATCACTGATGGAGAGAGTGATATTCTGTGGCAATTTGCACCTGGTTTTCATTTTTTATTATTTGTATTTAACTTTTTCAGCAGCTCTGCAGTTTTCAAATTCATATTCTATCTAGTTGCTAGGGTCCAAATTCCCCTAGCAACCATGCACTGATTTGTTTAATAGACTGGAATATGAATAGGAGAGGCCTGAATAGAAAGTAATAAAAATTAGCAGTAAAAAATATGTAGATTTACAGAGCATTTGTTTTTTAGATGGGGTCAGTGACCCTCATTTGAAAGCTGCAAAAAGTCAGAAGAAGGTGGCAAATGATTTATAAACTATAAAAAAAAAAAGAATGAAGACCAATAGAAAAGTTTCTTTGCCGTGCTACAACAAAAGCAGGAAGTGAAGAGGATTTGAAGAACTGCAGTGCCAATTCACTTCCTATCAACCAAGAGATTTTCCTCCACAACCTCAATCATCCAGAACTACAGGATTATTGTTCTGAACCATCTTTGTTCTGGCCATCTTTAGAGTCTTAGGTAGGAGTTTGTTTACCAAACAAATATACAGGTATGGGCAACATCAGACTGGGGAGCCCAGGGCCTCAGGGGCCCCCCACACCAACTCACGCATGCAAACATTTTTGCAGCGCATCAGGGAAGTAGGTAAGGGTAGCGAGTGGGTCTGGACTGGTAATGTTCAAAAGAGGATCCACTGGGTTTTTTTTACCAGTGTTCAGCCGGCCCAGTCCGCCCTGGGTATGGGATCCATTATCTGGAAACCCATTATCCAGAAAGCTCCACATTTTCAAAAATGATTTCATTTTTCTCTTTAATAATAAAACAGTACCTTGTACTTGATCCAAACTAAGAAATAATTAATCATAATTTTGCTATCTGCACATATTTTTTTGGGAAAGTATGGAAAAAACTTGCTGCAACAAAAAAGTTGCTAAAACAAAGCATTAAGAAAAAAAAAAAACTATCCATTCATTTGAATGCATTTGGACAAAAAAGATGCCATACGAAAAATGCCCATTGACTTTAATGCATTTGGAGTGAGAAAACTTGTTGCACGAGTAAAAAAAAAATGTTGCTGCCCATTGAATCTTTTGGTGAAGCAAAACGGAACAGATTCACTCATCACTAATAGTGATGGGCGAAAATCCCGCGTTTCGCTTCGCTGAAGAATTCGCGAATTTCCAGAGAAATTTGCGAATTGGCGAAAAATTCACGAAACGAGTCGCGCGTCGGTTTTGACGCGCGTCACGTCGTTTTTGGCGCGCGTCGCGTCGTTTTCGGCGCGTCAAAAACGACGCGCGACTCGTTTTTGTTGGCGAATTTTTGCTGCTGTTTCGCGAATTTATTCACCAGCAGCGAATCGCGCGAATAAATTCGCCCATCACTAATCACTAATGGAGATCCAAATTATGGAAGGATCTGTTATCCAGAAAACTGGTCCTGAGCATACCTGTAAATCTATATAATGTGTGTATATATAGGAAAAATAGCTGCACTCACATACTAGAGAAAAAGCCTGGGTGCACACTGCAGAAAAGTCACATAGAATATCATGTAAAGCAAGGCACTCACAGGTCTTAAAATATTGTGGAAAAGACAAAGTTTATTTGTTATTCCAATGTTTCGGTCTGACCTTGACAAAGGTCTCAAGGCACTTGTGGTGTTTATACAAATGGCCTGCAGGTGTCACTGTGCATACACAGGACTTTCTGTACAACTTGAAAGTGAAAGTAAGACTTACTGCTGTTATGTAATGGCTGCATGACCTGCTAATAAAGCATTGTTACACCCTCATCCTCGGCTACCAAACACAACAAATGGCGACCAAATCTTGGTGAGCCTACCATACCTTTTACTGCTTGGATCCGTATGTTTGATAATTACATTATTGCTGCTGACCAAGGGGAGATTTCTGCAGCTAGAAAGCGTGCTTTACTTATTCACTGCCTGGGAGCAGAGGGACAGTGTATATTCCATACATTACCATTACCTGATGATACTTATGAAATTGCTCTTACTGCTATAAAGAACTTTTTTGTGCCAAGAGTAAATGTGGTTGCTGAAAGATATAAATTTCGCCAACGTGGACAACGTAATGGCGAATCCACAGAACAATTTGTAGCAGCTTTGAGAGAGCTGGTTGCTACCTGTGAGTTTGGGAATCTAACAGATGAAATGCTAAGAGACCAAATAGTGGAAAAAACAAACTCACCACACATTAGAGAGAGACTGCTCCTAGAGCAAGATTTAACCCTTGCAAAGGCTATTACAGTTGCTAGCCAAATTGAAACAGCAGTGGCAGAGGCTAAAACTCTCAGTCAGGGAACTGCTGGGAATGTACAGATTGTGAATTCAAAACTGTGGCCTAATCATGCGCAGTAACAGGAAAAATACAGTGCTAAGGAAAGGGATTCACTGAAAAACCGTGCAGTAAATACAAATAAAAAATACTGCTTTCGCTGTGGTTCAACACAACACCTTGCAAACTATGCTAAATGTCAGGGCCGCCATCAGGGGAGGGACAAGTGGCCCGGGCCCGGGCAGTGCTGCCCTTTTCAAAAAAGCCGGGCCCCCCTTACATGAGAGCGATAGTCCCGAGCCCTGAAGCACTCCGGTCTGGCCTGTCCCCAATAGCCTTCCCGCTCTACATCCACCCACCTGGGAGCTGGCACTTAAAAAAATACTTAGCTGGCATGCTGCAACGTCTCCACATGAGCCCGGGTGTTGATACTGTTTGCGCATGCATGCCAGCGTGTTGCAGCAGCAAGGGAGCGCGCAGCGTGGGCACCACAGTAGGGGGCCCCTGGACAGGTCCTCCCAGTCCAACCCTGTCCTTCTGCCTGCTCTTCCCTCTGTTCTTCCTCCTGCTCTTCCCTCTGTTCTTCCTCCTGCTCTTCCCTCTGTTCTTCCTCCTGCTCTTCTTCCTGCTCTTCCCTCTGTTCTTCCCTCTGTTCTTCCCTCTGTTCTTCCTCCTGCTCTTCTGCTTGTACTTCCGCCTGCTCTTCTTCCTGCTTCTTCCTCGAAATTTGGCTGGGGTGGATCAGGTGTGTGGCCAGGGGAGTGGGCGGGAACTGGGGGTGGGGCCCAGGGGGCCCAAAAAATTTTTTTTTTGTATGGGGCCCCATGATTTCTAATAGCGGCCCTGCTAAATGTACTGCAAAAGCTATACAGTGCCGTTTAAAGTCAGGTCACTTTGCTACGGTCTGCCGTAGTTCTACTAAAGATGTCCATGAAGTCACCACTACACATGTCACAGTATTAAGTGTGGATAAAGCTGGTACATTTATTCCAGACAAGTTTATATGCACTGTCAGTGTCTGTACTGCTTCTGCTGACAAGGGGCACTCCATTAACCTGATGCTTGATACAGGCTCAGCTGTTTCTATATTACAAAAGGATGTTTTCTTGAAATACTTTGCAAAAGATCCACATGTTGCACCTGCCCTGAGACTGGTCAGTTACTTAAAGGATCCAATCCCTGTGCTTGGTTGCTTGCCAGTGACTGTACAATTTGAATCAAATACTGCAAAATGTGACTTTTACATTGTGAATAAAGGCTATACTTGGAAGGGATCTCTTTGCTGCATTTAACGTACAATTAATTGATGGTCTCATTACAACAACACCAGTGCCTGCAACACAGCCTGTGTCTAAAATTTCACCACAAAGCAACACTTCACTGGGTTGTGCAAAGAACTTTGTACACAAAGTAAAGTTGAGACCAGATGTAAAACCAGTACGCCAGAAATTGAGGCGCTTGCCCTACTCTATAAGGGAGACTGTCTCACAGGAACTAAAGAAACTGGTAGAGCAAGATGTGTTTGAAAAATCAGAATCCTCTGAATGGGTTTCATCAATTGTTGTAACAAAGAAGAAAACTGGAGGTGTTTGATTTTGTTTTGATCTCCATGAACCTAATAAAGCAGTAGTTATTGATAATCATCCCTTGCCACACATAGAGGAAATATTTTCAGAGTGCTTATCATCAAGTATTACTGCATGAGGAAAGCAGAGACCTCACTGCATTTATCACCCATGATAGTTTGTTTCGGTTCAAGCGTGTACCTTATGGACTGGCTTCAGCACCGAGTTGTTTTCAAAGACTGATGTCTTCTATACTCCATGACATACCTGGTGTACAATGCTACTTGGGTGATATAATTGTCTAAGCTCCAACTATGGATCTTCATGACAAGTACCTGGAAAAGGTTCTGAAATGCATTGATTCTGCAGGACTCAAACTGAACCTTTCCAAATGCCACTTCAGACAAACTCAGCTGTCATTTCTGGGTCATATAATTTCACAAGAGGGATTACTGCCTGACCCTGACAGTGTCAACGCGGTTACACAAGCACCTACTCCATCTGATTTCCAGACCTTACAAGCCTTTTTAGGTCTTACTTCTTGATATTCTAAGTTTATTCCCAACTATGCTTCAGTTGTGGAGCCACTCAGAGCACTACTATGTGAAAATTCAAGTCTGGTTTGGTCAGAGACTGCTCAACATAGCTCTGACATAGTGAAACAGTTAATTGTGAACAGTCCAGCGTCAGCTTTATTTGATCCTGCACTACCCACTATGGTTACTACAGACGCTTCAGACTATGGCATTGGTGCAGTTCTCACACAGATCCATGCTGATCATTCAGAGAAAACTGTTGCATTTGCATCCAGAACACTTACAGAGACAGAGCATAAGTATTCAACTGTTGAAAAAGAAGCTCTAGCATGTGTTTGGGCAACAGAAAAATGGAGAACCTACCTATAGGGTTAGAGAGTTTACCTTGTGCATGGATCATAGCCCTTTAACTACACTACTTACAACAAAGGAAGAGCTGGAATGCGTATAGCTAGATGGTCAGCAACTACTACAGTGTGAAGAAAAATGGATCGATATGTTAAATACTATTGAACCTTTTGGTCTAAATGATGCTCACAGTTTTTTTATAATTGTTTATTTACAGAAATTGAATAATAACAGCATAGAACACATAGCTACAATGAATATATCGTGAATATGTAACACAGGTAGGAAATATTAGCAACATTATATATACAAATGATGTAACTATTACTGAAGGTAACAGTGTGTTTTTGGAGTAGGTCCCTAGAGGGCAGTACTGTTTTAGAAATGTGGGATAATACCCATTATGTCGTCTGGCCACAATGTGGAACTGGCATGTATTGTTGGTTTTAAATGTGTTTAAATTGAGGTTTGGGTTACACTGTCTGTAAACACTAGCACCTGAGGAAGGATCTGCTGGATCCGAAACATGTTGTGCAACTAATAAAGAATACACTTGTTTGATGGCATCGGTTCTCCAGAGTATCTTATTATAGTCTACGAAAAATTGGAAATAATGGCGGTTTCCTACTCTGTCTGAGGAACCAGGTACAACAGTGAGAACGAAAGGAGGTGGATCTACTTCTAACTTTACTAGATGGTCAGCAAGGCTATTGAATATATATATATATATATATATATATATATATATATATATATATATATAATAAATAGCCTATGGCAAGTAATAGGGAATGTGACTGTGAAACACCTACATACTGAGTACTGTGTGACAAATCTGTATTTCTAGTGGTTTATAGCATTATTTTTCCTTTAACAGATGCAACATTAACATGATATACGAAGACGTGTTCCAGATCAACATTCATCTAAACACCCTCATACTGATTGGAAACCCCATACTATACATTGCAGAAAACGCATTTGATGGTCCATTGGCCCTAATGCATCTCTTCTTACAACAAACATCTTTATCAAACGTGTCTTTTATCCCATTGGACAACCTGCAGCATCTGGAGACCCTCCACTTTGGAAACAATTTTATCTCCTCTTTGCAACTTCCTAGCAATTTCCCTACAAAGAATCTGAGGGTCCTGGATTTCCAGTCCAATTACCTTACAAAGGTTCTTGCTACCGATGTTGAAGTCCTAAAACAAAGCAATAATTTGAGCCTGATATTAAAGGCAAATGATATTGAAAACATTGAACAGAATTCTTTCAGTTCCATCAACCTGTTCAGTCTGGATCTGAAAGGCAACCACGGTGACCTGAAGATTCTTTTAGAGGGACTTAATGGGTTAACAACCCAAATTCTTGGAGTTGGTGGATTTGATGATAGAGATCAAGCTTCTGATGTTGAGGGCTCTACATTACAAGGTTTATGCAATACAACTATAAGTGAAGTCAATTTCCAATTCAGAGCATTTAATCCACTGCAGAGCACATTCTCCTGTCTAACTAAAATTCAAAAACTAGATTTGACCAGGGCCAATCTAGAGACTCTTCCTGCCCTTAAAAGCCCAATTGTGTTGACAGAGCTAATAATAAATCAAAATAAATTTACTAATCTCTCTGATATAAGCCCAAGCAATTTCCCAGAATTAATAAGTCTTCACATTAACAGCAACATGAACACAATCATCTTAGGAGATGGTTATCTAAAAAAGTTTGCAAAGCTGCAGTATCTAGATCTAAGCAATAATGTCCTGGATTCCAGTACCTGCTGCAGAAATCAACTCACAGGTCTTTCCAATTTGAGATATTTTAACTTGAGTTATAATTCTTTCCAATTATTGGATGAGATTGCCTTTCCTGAAAGCAACAAACTGGAAAGCCTAGATTTCAGCAAGACTCATCTTACTGTCCAAGGGCCTGGGAGTCCATTTAGCAACCTCAAGTTGCTGAGATATCTGAATTTGTCAAGGACAGGTATGAACATCAGCAATGAGAACTTACTCAAGGGCCTTGAAAGCCTCATATTCCTGAACATGGAGAAGACCTCTTTCCATATGCACATTATTCCAAATAACAATATTTTCCTTGAAGCTCTTCAGTTAGAGGTGCTCATCTTATCATCCTGCAACCTGATAGCAATAGAGGATCAGGCATTTCTTAAACTGGTGAAGCTTCAATATGTAGATCTCCGAAATAATAACCTAACTGTATTTAGCAGTAATGCATTCGGTGATCTTAGCCACATCCACTTGAATTTTGCATTTAATATGATCTCTGATGTAGATTTACATTTGGTCGATAACATATGTGGCACAAGCATCATTAATTTAAGCCACAACCCAATTAAATGTACCTGTTTCAACCTACAGTTCTTACAGTGGTATAAGCATAATGAAGACATTTTTGAAGATAAAGTTGATACTCTCTGTGGATATCCCAAAGCCTTAGAAGGCACCAAATTGTCGGCCTTACGAATATCATGCGGTTTGTCTGCTTTCTGGATATTTGCAATCATTCTAGGGACTGCGTTAATAGGTCTGGGTTTCATATTTGGGGTAAGGTGGTACAGAAGAAATGTTTATAATGTTATTTAGTTTGATTTTTTTTTTCTTTTGGGGGAGGTTTCTTGTTGTTATTATTTTTTATATGTTACTGTTTTTGCTGATCCATTGTGGCTTTGCTAATGTGACCACTTTTCTGTTTTATCACATGTACATTTGTGTTGTTCTAGATCAGTTAATCTAATATCACAATTTATCCATTATGCCATTTGTCAGGATTGCTCCCCTGAGTCTTGTGTCCCCATGCCCCAGCTTATTGTATCTGAATAAAATACCCATTCCCACTTCATACTTGGCGTGCACCGCTATTATGTTCATATTACACAAGTACAACCAATCTAAAAAATCTAATGCTGGACGGTCCCCCAAATCCTGGACAAGCTCTCATTTTTTGTGCATTAACAGGCCAGACTGGGCCAGCTGTACACTAGGAAATAAACAGGTTGCCCCCTCTAGCCCAAGCCTGGCAATTTGTGGGTTCTGGCAAATGCCAGAGGAGCTTATGTAAGTTGCCATGGATAATGACTATTTATTGGGCTGGTGGGGGGGTTGCTTGGGCCTCTGTCTAATTGGAATGCCAGGGCCTATTGTAGGGGAGGAGTTTGGAATTCAAGATGATGGGACCTGATGGCTATGAGGAGGGCCCTTGGTGCAGCAGTCCAGATGGGCCCCCACTACACCAATCTGGCACAGATATATTTTAATATGATTATGTTTCAGTATTGCACATTAATCTTTCAGTACAGAGAGGGCCAAACAAACGGCAAGTTATTTTTACCAATGGAAATTTCTCATGGCAGCTATAAATGAGTTTTAAGTGTTGCTCTGTTGTATTTTGGGAAAATAGTTTGTCTTTTTTTTTTTTTTTTAAATAAGAATTGAAAGAATGTAATAAGCATTTAATAAATACTGTATATTTCTCTGTGTATATTGGATTTTGAATGTGAGGTTATAATTCTTGGAAGTCACAAATGTAGTTGGCAAAGGAATGCCTGAAAGCACCCGAGCCACTTGCCCTAAATTGAAACACAAGAAAGTTTTACTGTGGATATTATGAGAATCTGTGATGGGCAGAGAGGGGTGTTTAATCCATTTCTCCTCCAGAATGTTCTATTAGCCTGAGGTGGGGCAGTGGTACCGGTATGGGACCTGTAATCCAGAATGCTCAAGAACTGGGGACCTTCTGCCTACTTTGGCACACCATGTTTTTCATCCTTTTGTTTTCCGTGTATTTTTTTTCTTCTGTACAAAAAAAAAAAAAAAAAACAACTGCCGTTGATTTCTTTCTTTTTATTATATACAACCAACAAAAAACTCATACTCAGGGACCCAAATTTAGAGATGAAGAAGATACTTCAGTTCAAATTACTGTATGTAGTAGAGTTGCTAGGGAAGGGTTTTTTCTGTTAACTGTAGTCAAAGGGACAGTATACACCTAAAACACCTTGGCTAAAAAGAACACAATAAATATAAAAATAATACATATTTTCCTGATTTTTGGGTTACTATAAAACACTAATTAGTATTTTTTTCTCTGAATGTCCTCCCCCCTCTCCCTTTATAAACAAGGTAATTTGATCAGAGCACGTTATCTGCCATAGAACAAACAAACCACTTCCTTGCCTTAAAGGAGAACTAAACCCTAAAAAGGAATATGGCTAAAAATACCATATTTTATAGACAATCTATTTCACCAACCTAAAGTTTCAGCTTGTCAATAGCAGCAATGATCCAGGACTTCAAACTTGTCACAGGGGGTCACCATCTTGGAAAGTGTCTGTGACACTCACATGCTCAGTGGGCTCTGAGCAGCTGTTGAGAAGCTAAGCTTAGGGGTCGTCACTAATTATCCAGCAGAAAATAAGGTTGGTCTGTAATATAAGCTGATGCTACAGGGCTGATTATTAAATTCTGATGCCAATTGCACTGGTTTCTGTGCTGCCATGTAGTAATTATCTGTATTAATTACTAATCAGCCGTATATTGTGGCTATATTTCTATTCTATGTGTACTGTATATTGTGAGTGGGTCCCTAAGCTCAGTAAGTGACAGCAGCACAGAGCATGTGAATCAGTGAATCAGAATCAGAAAAGAAGATGGGGAGCTACTGGGGCATCTACTGGGGAGACACATATCTTTACTGCTAAAGGGCTGTGGTTGCCTTGGGCTGGTACACAAGCACAAAACATAATGTACAACATTTGTAGCTACTTCTTAAGTTCTCCTTTAAAAACTGCTCATTACCAAAGGGCTTAACAGTTGAATTAGTTTTGTCAGATACTTCTCTGGTTATAATGCGAAAATGAAACTGGTTTCATGATCATCTTTAGTGCCAGAAAAAAAATACATCTAAAACAATAGGTACAAAGTATGTCCAGTATCAGCCCACTTCATTGAGCTCATGTTGAAATAGAGTATATAATGTTGAAATAGAGTATATAATGTCCCTTTAAGAAATGGCAGTGTAAGGAGGAGCTTGTTTCATTGTTCACCAACATTTAATGATTTACCAATTAGCTCGGACTTCCCCAACTCTGAGGTTTGAACGTGATACAAGGGAAAAAAATAACCTTTGGGAAAGGTCTGACTTTTTTTATCTACCGTTACATGGCCAACAATAGATCAAGGAATGATATAGAGCAGTGATCCCCAACCAGTACCTCGTGAGCAATCCCTTGGATTTTGCTCCCAGTGGCCTCAAAGCACAAACTTATTTTTGAATTCCAGGCTTGGAGGCAAGTTTTGGTTGTATAAAAACCAGGTGTATTGCCAAACAGAGTCTCCTGTAGGCTGCCAGTCCACATAAAGGCTACTAAATAGCCAATCACAGCCCTTTTTTAGACACCCCAGGAAATGTTATCATGCTTGTGTTGCTCCCCAACTCTTTTTACATTTGAATGTGGATAAAGTGATTGGGGAACCCTGATCTAGAGCATCATTCTGGAGAAGCTAGCTACAAACTCAGCCTGGCTAACATATTCCCCAAGCAGACAGAACAGTAGACGGCTACATATACACTAATAAGTAGTTAAACACTCCTCTATAAATCCTCAGTAGTGATGGGTGAATCTGGGGTGTTTCGTTTCGCCAAAAAAATTTGTGAAATGCCGCCGGTGTCTCGCTTTAGACGCAAAAAAACAGACACCCGTGTCCAAAACGAGACACCGGCGAATTTTCCCAGGCGTTTCATTAATTTATTTGCTGGTGGTGAATCGTGGGAATTGGCTGCAGGCAAATAAATTCACCCATCACTAATCCTCAGTTAGAAGACTGAATGTGATGTTCTTTATTAGTCTTATTAGTTGGGAGCATGAGGTTTAGGAGAGTGTAACTGCGCACAAACATCACCACCATGTGCTATACTCCAAGCGTCCGCTATAATGGCGTTAGGTGATCTCCGTTAGACTCTGGAGCAGTGGAAACACTTCTCATATGAGATAAGTCTGATGGAAGTCTGTGGTTCAACGTTGCCAAGAGAAAACTGGTTGAATGAATGTAATGATTGGAAATGTTTTGGAGAAATAATCACCTGGGGTGCATTGCATTGTTGCAAATCATAATACTACTATTCCCAATGACACACCCTTGTCTTATGCTCATCTCAAGTAAACGCCTATAGTATGAATTGGAAAACTAACCAAGCCTGATAGCTCAGTATCTACACTCTTCCCTTACTAATGTTATTGCCAATGAATGAAATGAATTCCCACCGATAAAGTTCCAGAAAACTTCAGCTGTTGTGTATGTTGTACATCCAAGCACGAGAAAGACACAAAGCACTGGCACAACATCCATGCTGAATTTATTTCAATGTTATGCATTGCAGCAGTATAAATACTTGCCCGCCATAGAACAAATACAACATTCAAAAAATGGTTTAATCTTTTTTTTCTGTGTACTGTGTTATATAGAAAGTTAGACAACAAACACTTTATTGCACGTATACATTGCTGGGGGGGATTTCTACAGCAGAAAGGAATAGCACAGCTTTCTAACCAGTAAGAAACGTGAGACTGTTACACAAAGGCAATTGGTCTTCTTTACATTATAGTAGTAAACACTTACAGACAAGCAGTACATGAACACACAAAGAACTATAGGACTTGGATGGAACAGTGACAATGCACTAGCACTAAAATGCAACTCTCTCTTATACGCTGTGTGTGTGTCTGTGTGTCTGTGTGTGTGTCTGTCTGTGTGTGTGTGTGTCTGTGTGTCTGTGTGTGTCTGTCTGTCTGTGTGTGTGTGTGTCTGTCTGTGTGTGTCTGTGTCTGTGTGTAATGTACTGCATATATAATTCTTATAGAGGGACCCGCACTCCAAAGATATCCTTGATAAAGGCCTTAAGGTGGGCCGAAACGTTGGACACATGAATGTATGTAAAATAAAATCTACTTGATTCACTCAGAATTTGGAGTGCAGGTCTACTTGAAGATATATATATTGGGTGCACACACCATAGACCATGTTATTACCAGGGTGCGTGCAAGAAAAATATACGAAGTATGGAAGATTTTTTGTAATAAAAAAAAAACACCTTTATTTGGTTCAGCGTTTCAAACCCGCACGGGGTTCTTTGTCAGGAGTATGCAATAGTCTGTTGCACACCTTAGATGAAGAAACGTTGAACCAAATAAAGATTTTTATATTTACTAAAAAAAAACAAAAAGCCCTGCGAGTGTCCCAATCTTCCATGAAGACACAATGCCGCAGCCCAGGGACTTTCATACGGGTCATGGGATGTTACGTCTCATGTATATTTTGGAACAGAGAGTGCATTACATCTAATAAGTTTCTGATGCTTGTTGGAGGGGGAGACATTTATAAGGGGGGTAGTTGGAGCAAGTCAGACATTTACAAAGTAGTGTGTGGTCTGTTTACATGGAGATTGAAGCCATTGATTGGAGTCCATTCCTATGCAATAGGAGGACAGGATGTTCCTCCCCTCATATCCTCAGCCAATCAGTGACCTGCAATTATACACCCTATTCGCTGAATGTACGGTGCATTGAATTGAATTGAAGTTACTGGGGGTGAGAAATGCTTCAGTGAATATAAACCTTATAAAAAGGTACTTAGAGATGACTCAATGAAAGATGTAAGCAATGTACCCCCTGTTGTAAAATGTAAAAGGATTATTTTTATGATGTAGTTTTTATTTCTAAATTACACTGTTTACTCTGCAATATAAAATGTCATTCCTGAACCAGCAAATTTTTTTTTTTTTAGTTGTAATATTGGTGTGTAAGTGCATCTCAGGTCATTTTGCCTGGTCATGTGCTTTCAGAAAGCAATGTAACTGAATAGTACACAGTGGGACATGGGTTTTACTATTGAGTGCTGTTCTTAGATCTACCAGGCAGTTGTTATCTTGTGTTAGGGAGCTGTTATCTGGTTACCTTCCCATTGTTCTGTTGTTAGGCTGCTGGGGGGAGTGATATCACTCTGATTTGCACTTCAGCAATAAAGAGTCACTGAGGTTTATCAGAGCACAAGTCACATAACTTGTGGCAGCTGGGAAATTGACAACATGTCTATCCCCATGTCAAATTTAAAAATCTGTTTGCTCTTTTGAAAATGCATTTCAGTGCAAATTCTGCTGGAGCATTAGGATTAACTGAGCTTTGAAAAAACTTTTTTTCCCATGACAGTATGTCTATAAGGATATTAGAAGTCACCATGGAATTCCATGACCTGTTTATAGGCCTCGTGCTTTTATATGGTCATGAAACTCCTCCGTGACTATTAAATATCCTAGCATTTTACAATAGGGGGTACATTATTTACTATGTTTCTGCACTATTTCTTCCCTGTGATCTCCAGGAGTGCCAGGACAGCCTCTTTCACAAGCAATTCCCACTAATATTGGACAGAATAAAGGTGTGATGCTCTAAAGAACACAGAGAAGTCACGCTACAGGCAAAAGTGTCAGGTTATTTTATCCAGTGCTACCATTAGTTTATATCTTTCAAGTTCTGAAATCATCAATTATATAGTGAATAAAGTACCCCCTCTTGTAAAATATAAGGATATTATAAGTTACAGAGGAGTTTCATGACCATATAAAAACACGAGGCCGAAGGCCGAGTGTTTTTATACAGGTCATGGAACTCCGAGGTAACTACTAATATCCTCATATTTTGCAAACGGGGGTAATTTATTTATTATAATACACAAGTTTCAGTGAGTCATGTGACAGAACTGACATCAGAACTCACTGTTTATAACTGATGACATCAGAACTCACCGTTTATAAGGATATAATTTACAAGATATTTACGGCTTTTGTGTATTATAACATATATATACACTGTAAATCTAGTTATCACTCACAAACACATTTGATTAGATAGTATCAGCAGGTTCCTATTTTAATGTATAAAATCAAATTGCATTTCAGTGGCCAACAGTTCTAAACAAGATGGCTGAAAATGAGTCACTTCTGGAGTTAGTATTTGTTAAAAAAAACAGACATCGACCACAAACCCAGAAAATGAAAGAAGTGTGAGTTCTTGAAAGGTGCACCAACTGGAAAGCACAACATAACGCAGGACAGGTCAGTTTCTACAGTCTGAACCAATTGCTCATGGACGGCTGAATCAAGGTTTGCAATGTTATACGATAAGGTGCACAGGTGTTTTATCTGTCAGAGTATAAAAGTGATACAAAACAAGTCTATATTCTATAGCAGAAACAAAGGAACTTGGGACAGTGGTTCATTTATCAAAACTGGGCAAAAAAACCCATGACAACCAGTTGTTGCATTCATTGTTCTATCAGCAGCTTGTTGAAAAGCCAATCTATGATTGGTTGCTGTGGGTTAATGCCAAATTTGCCCAGTTTTGATAAATGAGCGCGTGTGTTCATAGTTCAGGGATAATCATTTTACCAGTCTCTGGCTGTTGCTCAACAACTGAATTCATTGATGATAGAAGTTTGAGGGCTATGGCACATGGTACGTGTCAAAAGCCAGACAAGGGTTCACTAGGAGACTACTGTCACCCAATAGGGCAATTCAGTTGGCAGTAGTAGAAAGTGAATCAGTAGCAGTAATCACTTGCCATGATCCTTAGATTAGAAACAGCTGGAAGACTTGGCTTTCACAATCTCTAACTGTTGCTGAACAACTGCCTTCATCAGAGATAGAAGAGCTACGGCATATGGTATGTGCCAAAAAGCCAAGTATTGTCACATGATGTGCTGCAAGGGTTCTTCAGGAGACTATAGTATCCCAATAGGACATTTAAGCTGGCATCAGTAGAAAGTGAATTAGCAGCGAAGATCATGTACCATAGCCCTTTGTTTAGAAACAGCTAGATTACTTGGCTTTCACATCCCCGAACCAGTTGAAGCTGACTTCCTTTGCATCTGATCAAGTTTTGTTTAGTTCTGCAGTGAAAGGGATCACGCAGATGTCAGTGGTATTCAATCTCTAAAATGTAAATAAAGCTTTGCACAAAGTAAAAAGTAAAGTCAGATTCCAAGCACCATACAGCTCCAACACGGCCCCCACTCTTTACACAAAATAGATATTTTACAGTATTCACATATATATATTACAAAAAAAACATGTTTCGAAATGTATGGAGCTATTGAACACACAAAAGAATGCAAAATTCAGCATAGCTTATTAATAAGAACTGCAAAAGCTATAGAAAGAGTAAGGCCCCACTATAAAACATCTATAGATGCCTACAGAAAATCTGTGGTGTGAAAGAGCTTGCACATTAACTATTACCTTTCAAAGGCTAAATGGACAGGTAAAATAAACGCCTTACATTCATTAAGGACAGGAGGTTTTTGTTTGCAAAAATCTCACCCCGACCACATTTTTTGAAATATAAACATAAAGGGCACAAAGTTCTTCATGCTTTGCCTGCTTGGCTCCCACAATGTTGCCCAGTTTCACAAAAGGGGATGGAAATCCAACTTAACCTATAATTTGTCTTCCTGTCAAGGGTGACCCTTATCCTCTCAACTACACAAGTCAACAGAGTTCAGTATGAAAGATGCCCAGAGCTTCTCTGTACTGGATGAACTGATGACTTTTAATAGTATGGAATTGAACTGAATGAACAATAATAAATATAATAATGTTGCTTTCTATACTGGCATCCATCTCATTAAAGTCAGCTGTAAGGCTATCCTGGGTGGATGAGAGGGCCTGGGGCAAACTAACTAGTGTGGGGCCTGATTATCAAATGAGCCCACTCCCTAGAAAACAATAAGAGTATTAAAGGGGCAGGTTCTGAGTCATGGAAATGTGACATTACTATAAGTAGCAAATGGATACTGTGCCTGTACCAAGAAAAGATTTTAAAAGAAACTGATGCCATCAGAGCTCTCTTTACTAACCAAGTGCATAACCTTTATTTGCCACCACCTAAGGCAGGATGGCTAGGACCCTTCTTATCCCTCTTTAAATTCTTTTATGAGAAGTCAGGGTATGGCATGTTCTAGTAACCTAACGGACTGGTCTTAAATCATTGGAGTGGAAACAAAGAAAAGTTGCCAATAATGGGGAAATGCCAAGCTAAGCATTACAATGAACCACCACCCTTGGTTAACTCTATACAATACAATAACACTCTGTATATTGCTCTTTACTTATCACAATATGGTAGGAAAACCTTAGTATATAGAAAGCTTGGCCTTACTGGTACTGCATATATTTCTGTACCAGTTCAGATTCGTCTGGAGTTTAACAGAGAATCAAACTGAGGGTTAAGTCAATTAACTGTGGATTTTAATTTCTGCAAAGAAAAAAAAACAAATCAAATTTTTTCCAGACCATTGGTACAAAATTCTTTTTTTGTTCATTTTATATTTTTGCAGTCTTATGAGTTGATCTTTTTTTCCATAGAAAACAACAAGTAAACAGTGAAATTCAGCAGCAAACTGTACATTCTACATTCCACACAAATTACAATATTGCAAATTTACAGACATTTTTTTTCTCCCCATAGCCCTTACCCCAGTCCCAGCTGCAGAGGACCCTCAAACTGACAAAACCACATAGGCACCTCTTACAGCTTGGGTAAAAAAAAACATGAAAAATTCCAACCCTTTACTCCAAATAACACTTAAAAAAAACTGACAAAATGACACAAATGCCTGAATGAATGGAAACACTACACAGTGCTGGTTGTGGAAAAAAAAGTCTGAAATTAGCAGCTACTACAGTAAAGAGGTCTTATGTTTGCAGTGTGTTCGCAAACTATAATGTTTTTTCATGAGGGCTGGCTTGCAACACATCCTTTCCTTGTGTCTGCCCTTTCAAGTCTTTCTCAGAGGTGAGTGCACACTGTTTACCAAGGGAGGCTGAAGGTGCCTTCTGCATGTCTTTTGCAAGGTTCTTCTTATTGGGAGACAAAGACTGGTCTCTACTATTGGCTGTTATTACACAGTTTAAAGCAAGGCTAAATTGTTTTTCAGCAGAAGACTTACTTACTGCCCCAGTTTTGTTAGGGGATAACTGGACATCCTTCTTGGCCTTTGAAGGAATAATATTTGTAGTAGTGTCATTCCTCTCCGTGCTTATGTTTACAGGGCATTCAAACAGACGTGGTTTGGTCAAAGACGTATCAATGCTAGGAGAAGAAACAGTTGCAGACAATGCAGAAACTCCATTAGGTACATCAACCAAATCCATCTTACTTTGTGCTCCTTTCCCCATTACATTTGGAGAGTTTACAGATTTTGGCTTTTCTGTAGTTACTTTCCTAATGTCCCTGTTTGTAACAGTAGGCATAACTTTACTTTCCCTTCTGTCACTTTGGACATAAAGTGCTTCAGTGCATTTACTATCTTGTTGCTTTTCGGGAGAGGACATCCCAAGCACTAAGCCTTCAGCTGACTGTTTGCTTTGAACACCACTTTTGACCGTAACAGTTCTGGTGAGCTTGGGCTGTAGGCTGGTTTTCTCTTTCAAGTGAGATTTTGCTGAACACTCCTTTGGATTAGGTGTGCTAGAGCATGTGGAGCTGGCTGCCTGATGCCCATTTGAATGAATTTCCCTCATTGCAGATGGACTAGGGTTCCTTGTATTTACAGTAGAAGAAGAAAAAGAGTTTGTGGTATTTTCTGATATCACAATGCCTTTGTTTTCGGATAGAGGAGTTGAAAGGGTATTGGCACCTTTATCAACTTTCAGTAAAACATTAGTTCTCTGGTTAACCATCTCTTTTCTTAAAGCAGCAGTACTTTGTTCTGCCACTCCTGGTTTGCCAGAACTGGGAGCTTTAGTCAAACTGGAGCTAGGGATGTTCGATTTAGAGTTATTGAGCTGTTCACATGACAGCTTCTGTTCTTTTTGACTGTGCAAGCTGCTTTTATTACTGGCTTCGGATACTGAATTAGAACAGATACTATCAGCCACATATTGTTGTGCCTTTAAACTGATGTTCTCTTTTTTATTGGGCAAAAGGTTTTTCACTGATCCAGCTTTTAGTATGGATGCGATTCCTTGAGTTTTACTGCTTGAGCTCACAGAAGAAAGTTCTTGTTTAATGGCAACCTTTACTTTGATGTCCTCTTTGGTGTCCAGTAGAATAGGAGAGTCAACATTCATTACAGAGGCTGGCTTAGGTACACTTACACATTCATTAGGACATAATTTACTTACTGGTGCCTGACCACTTTTGCCTCCAGTGCTTTGTAGTGTATGATCAGTCTTTTCAGGGTTACTGGATTTTGTTAGACTGGCCTCAACTCTTATTTCAGAGGATTCTTGGGAAGGATCAGTCATTTCCCTGCATGTAAGATAGCACTTACCACTGGACACAAGTGAGCTCTTCACCTCTTGACCATTCCCTTTGGTAGAAGTTGCCAGCCATTCTGCCGATGACTCTTTCAGTCCTGACTGAGCTGTGCCAGCTGCATGATTTTGAAGTTCCTTTTTTTCTTTTAATCCAGACATTTCCTTATTTGAATGAATCTCAGCAGCAGCTAAATCAGATTGTGGAGATTCATTAGGATTCTCTTTGATGGGTCTCTTTTGTGCAGAATGTAAATTTACACCGCTAGAGCTTGTACTGGAAAACATATTTTGATTATCCGGCTTGTGTGCAACTTCATTCTTTGAATTAGGGCTTATTTTCTCTGGTTTTGCAACATTCTGATTTTTCTTTTCTAGTGCTATATCAGTATAGTCTGTTTTTGTAACTTTGGGACCTGACAGTAGAGCGATATCTAAGGTGCCCTCAATTGGTTTTAATGAAGAAACAGATCGTGCTTCCAGTTTAAACTCTGAAGGGCTTTTTCGGACTGTTTCAGTGTGGAGAACCGCTGACTTGTCATTATTGTTTTCACACCTGTTGTTATTGGCTTTGAGGGGTGCAAAAGTAACAGGACTGCTCTGAACATTTGGCAAACATGTTCTGTTATCCATGGGAGCAATACTTTCTGTGGGTAAAAATGAAGGTTTTGCTTGAATACTTTCATGGGCTTTTGACTTTAAAACCAAACATAAAGTGCTTTCCTTTTCTTCTAAAGACTTCTTCTTTCTTATAAGTTCACTATTAGCTGTACAAGCTGGAGGTGCTTTATCTACATTGTCATCCCTAGCAAGTATGACCCTATCACAAGAACTTGGGACTTTCTTGATCTCACATGATAAGTGAACATTTTCTGATGCCTGAGGTCCATGACCGTGTAACTGACCGTCCATGCATCCACCATTTGGTCGAGAAATTACACTCTTGCTTAGAGTATCTTTAAACATGATCCCTCCAGAACGGCTCTCATAGGTTGTGAGTCTATGTTCTGACAGATTAGTCCTCTTAATAAAATTCTGGAATGATTTGTCTTCCTTCTCTTGTTCTGCTACTGTAATAGGATTGCTCAATTCATTGTGCAAATCATACATTAGACTTTGTTTTAGTAGAGAATCTTGCCTTTCTGGCATTTCCTTTTTCTTCATAACTATTTTGGCTTTTAGTTTCTCTTTGTCCAGCTCATCTAATGACTCTTGCCTGCCTAACTTTCTTGATACAGGACGTTTTAGACAACCCTGCTCCACGGGTTTAATTCTTGTACATGCCGGGACCTCGTATATATTTTCTTCTAGGCTTTGAAGTGCTAAATCCCTTTGTAATGGCTGCTTATGGATTTCTTCTTTAGTGACCTCCAGATTGTGCTTGCGTGAACATAAGTGCTTTTTTTCACAGCAGTATGATGGTGAAAGCTTTTCTTCTGACTGGACTCGCTTTAACAGTGGAGACCTTGGTGGTTCGGCACTTTTAGGCCTGACAACGTGCCTTACAATGGTTGGTGGAGAGTGCATTTTTGCAGGGAAGCTGGAAGTTGCTTTTGAGCTTCCCATTGAATGACCATGTAGAGGTGAAGGAGATCTCTGGGGAGATGGTGGCTGGGGGGTTGGTGATGGGGTTCTTGCCAATGGGGAAAGAGGTATGCTGCCAGCAGATTTACGTCTACCAGACCTATATCTCTGACCCCCCAGTTTCGGCCCCAAACCATGCAGCGTGCTGGGTCTTATGTGGCCAGATCCTGCTGGAGAATTTGGTGCACTTGAACTTGGAGAGCTACTCTGTGATGAATTAGTACCTATAAAGAAGAAAGAAATCATTAAATATACATATATATCTAATGGTGTGAACAGGACACATGATTTACTTTGCAGCAATCCTAAACCTAGCAGTTTCCTTTCTGGCTCTATTAATATTTGTACTGTAATACATATTCATTTTATCTTCAAACTACAACGCAAAAAAGGTGCACACTCATTTGTATGTAAATTTACATAAGTTACGAACCAGATGGGAAATCAGGAGTTGAGCGGCAGCTTGGAGTTGGAGATCGTGGAGACAGACTGTGAGTAGGTGAAGCAGGTAAGCTTTCCCCAGAGGACAGAGATCGGTTTAAGCAAGAGAAGCTTCTGCTGGTGTGCAGAAGTGGGGAGGGTTGCTTTGTCAGCTTTTTGAAAAAAGATCTTCTCCTAATAAGAGAAAAGTATTTCATGAACCTTATAAATGTTATTGTTTAAAAAAAGACAACCCCTCCATACTCTCTAAGAACTCAAGAACACTATCTGGACATTTACTAATGGGAAGGCAATGTGCCAATTCCAAAAACAGGTGCAACCTGCCATCTATTTGCACTTTTGTACCCTAGTTTTCTGCTTTAAATTGAAGCACAAAGACCTGTGGCTGCCACTGTGATTGCAGGAGGGACGTAGGCACTACATGTGTTCAACAGCACTTGCTCTCAACTATATTCATTTGATACGGTCTGTGTAAAGCTAAATGCGTTGTGCAGACCTTGTGTAAAACCGCATGTTAAGCAGCCCCTATGTAGAGCTACATATGTTGGACAGCCACTGTGTACAACTATATGTGTTGGATAGCCATTATGTAGAACTGGTGTTAACGTACATGTTGTATAGTGCTTGTACATTAGACAATAAACCCAGTGTAGAACTCCTCTAATCATGCCCTTATTCAACTTTTACTAGTTTCAACAACATGTTTTGCATTTGTACTACAACAAACACTAAGGGGTCTTTTTTTCCATATTTTTCACAAAATATTGAAAAACATCATTGGTTTTATCAATGCTATTCTGGTTGAAACACTGATATAATTTCCATTGCAACAAACCTTTCTATATTCTCCTTCTTCTTGGTCTTCTTTGTGCGTCTCACCATCCTGCTCTTGTAGCTATTCCTCCTTGCTGGGCCTGTTTTGATGGAGGTGTTCTCAAAGGCAGTTGTTGTGATTGCTACTTTGCTGCCACTCTGTCAACACAATGCCGATAGGTAAAAGATACAGCCAGCATATCTGGTTTTGTTGCTTCCAAACAAAAATATATTAGGTTTATATGACTATTACATAGTGAATAAAGAACCCCTCTTGTAAAATATAAGAATATTATCAATACCAAGGAGTTGCATGAACATATGACGAGGCCGAAGGCAGTTTTTATACAGGTCATGGACCTCCGAGGTGACTTCTAATATCGAATATATATTGCAACAGGGGGTACTTTATTTATTATAATACACAAGTTTCAGTGAGTCATGTGACAGAAATGACCTCATTAGGCTGTAATTATAACCGATGGCATCACTAAGCACTGTTATTAAGGATATAATTTACAGGATATTCTTGTGCATTATATACATTTATAATACACAAAAGCCTTAATATCTTGTAAATTATCTCCTTATAAACGGTGAGTTCTGATGTAATCAGTTAAACGGTGAGTTCTGATGTCATTTCTGTCACATGACTCACTAAAACGTGTGTATTATAATATATATAGTACCCCCTCTTGTAAATTATAAGGATATTAGAAGTTACCTCGGATTTTCATGACCTGTATAAAAACACTCGTTTTATGGTCATGAAACTCCATGGTAACTTATAATATCCTTATAATTAACAAGAGGGGGTATTTTATTCACTATATACCAATGCAAGGAAACCCCAGTCAAGCCTTGTATTGTGTCTTTGCTATGAAAAGGCTGGTCAATTTCTGAGAAAGCAATATTGTTAAATAACAGATTCCATTCAGGTCACTGGGTTGTAGAATTGCTCAACTAGAATGTAATTAACCTCACAGTATCCGTTAACAACCTTCACGATTAAGTAAATATTACAAAATATAATGCTTGGCAATAAATGATGGGTAGAACACTGTAATTTATGGCTGGACTGTATATTTATAATATCAAAGGAAAATGTAAGAAAATGCAGATGCATGCCTCATATCCCAGCTGTGGCAGAATAACGAAAACAAATGAGCCATTTACCTTGAGCAGAAGCTCTATGACCTCTGTGTGAACAAGTCCATGGACAGGCTCCCCGTTTATATGAGTAATGAGATCACCAGCCTTAAGGCCTGCCTGGTAGGCTGCACTGCCTTCCTCAACACTCTGTTGATAAAAACATTTATTTCACACTATTAATCATATAAATATATATAATATGTGTAAAGGTTTCATGTTTGACATAAAGAGCTGCAAAACAAATCTGCCATATCTATGTGCTAAAATACAACAGCTCTGATAAGAGATGGCATAAAACTGCTTACAGTAACAGTCTACTCCAGCAATGTAGTAGGATATAGAAGTCTAAGCTGAATTCATTATTATATTGGGGTTTAAACTGTGAAAGCTTCTTAAAGATGACTTTAGACGAAGACCCAAATATGAAGGGTCTATATCAGGAGTGTTTTTTTTTGTTTTACTGTGACACCTTCACTCTAGGACCTTGGGAACTTCTCTACAGCTGTATCCTCACATGTCACATATTCAAAACTCTAAATGCATATCCCATTAGGGACTGGAAATGGTCATATTCCT
>CM044431.1:206896973-206933258 GCA_024363595.1 Xenopus borealis
ATATATATAGTGCTGTTCTGTGCTGACCTCCTGTGTAGCTTGAAACATGTCAGAGGTAATTTACAATGCCCCTCTTGGTGTGCAAAGTGCATAGATAGGTCACACTCTCTCACTGTTTTGCAGAGCAGAGACCTGCAGGCTGCATCTTGTATGGAATGCTACCTTTGTTAGGCAGTGCTCAATTCAAGAGAGGCAGTTGAGGGAGACACGCAGACGTTCTCCCTTCAGCCCCCAATTTGCATTTCATTCAAAGGTGTGAAGTAAGGAGTGGACATCCCTGTACTAAACACCTGCCCTAAGACAGACAACAAGGACAAGGCTGATCTGCTTCTATTGACTCTGCTTTCTGTTCAATGCAATGGATTTTGGATCTGGTGTTCCGTACAGAGAGCACCAACCCAGGGGATGCAAGTGCTGATAAATGGGCAATAAGGGGCACCTTAAAGCCAAACAACTGGATTACAATAATGGGAGTAGGCCCTGATGGGACAAGGGCAACATCAACTAGCTGACGTGGCCCTCAATTGGAGGGGAAAATCAACATCTGGCCAGATATTGCTTGGGGAGGCCCATTGGAGGGCCCCGTACATGGCCAAATAAGCTGCTGAACTGGTCTAAAGGATACAAATCTGCCAGTGTATGGCATCTTTAAAACTACACGTACTGGGCCATCTGCTTAACCAAATTTGTGAGCAAATTGATTTATACTTCAAAGCAAACAGACACTGGAGATCCACATTGTAGGAGAAACACTAAATATGTTATGGTTCAGGCATGTTGGGATATTAAACGGCCTTGAAAGATCATATAGTTCCAGAAGGCTGGCCATACCCAGGCCAATATAAGCTGACAATTTGGCCCTACATAATGTAATAATTCACAAATAACAAAGGATTGTCAATTGTTGTATTCCCATTTTTAAGAACTGTAACAATTTACATTTTTTCCTACTGATGATGACTTTGAGTGGATGGTTTAAGACCTAGAATTACTCCATTGGATGTGACATGGCATTGGTAAGTGATGATACATGAATTCAAGCCCCTGGACCATCAGTAAGTACAGCAACAAGCCACAAGAAACTTCTCCATGCATAAAGTAAAAACAAAAACGGGACCATATTTAGTGCCTTACCCAGACAATGTGGTGTACTGTGTAGATATCACTGTCCCCAACAAACACTCGAATTGCCTGGAGAGTAAAGCCAAACTTCTTCCCAGAACTCTGAATGACTATTGGCTGCTTTGGACTAGAAGAGGAGATGGAAGATTCACGGCTGGGTGAAGAATCTCTGGAGGATGGATCCGATGACATTGAAAGTGGGGATATGGGGCTCCCTAATGGAGAAACGCTGTACACATCTGAAGGAAAAGAATTTTTCTAGATCACAATAGAGTACAATGGAGAAACAGGGGGGAAATTTGACTTTAAAGGACCAGTAACATCAAAAAATGAAATGGTGTTAAAGTAATACAAATATAAAGCAGTGTTGCCTTGCACTGGTAAAACTGCAGTGTTTGCTTCAGAAACACTACTATTGTTTATATAAATAAGCTGCTGTGTAGCCATGGGGGCAGCCATTCAAAGTAGAAAAGGCTAAAGAAGATAGCAGATAAGCTCTGTAGAACATAATGTTATCTGTTATCCATTACTTATCCTGTGCCATATAGCCATTTTTCAGTTTCCGGCATTGCTACTTAGCAGCTTGTTTATATGAACTATAGTAGTGTTTCTGATGCAAACATATCAGTTTCAACAGTGCAAGGCAACGCTACATGATATTTTCTTTACTTTTAAACACTTTCATGTTTTGGTGTTACTGTTCCTTTAAGGATAGAAAGATTAACAGACTTGCAACAGGATTTGAGACAAGCAAGTTAACATCAAGCAGCCCAAAGGAGAAGCACATTTCCATGCAGAATATGGTATAAATTGTGGGGTTCAAAGCTATGACCTAGAAGTATTCAAATACAATGATTTGTGAGTACATTTATAGGCTCGGTAGCATAAATATGAATAACTTATGGCTATGGTAGGGAAAATGTGTGGTTCTGGGCCCAAAGAAATGAGTCTCCAGATTTATTTCCTTTAATAAAGTTTCTTCCTACAGTAGAGACAGTAATTGAAATATGTTCTAACTTAGGTTTCTGGTCCCCTAATTGGCTTTGTTTGAAATATAATCCTTGGTGATCCCACACATAATCAGGGGATACTAGTGGCTGTGGTCCCACAACATATTTCAATGCAGAGATATTTCTTATTTGTTCTTGTGATTCTCCCCCATACTTTATTTCTTCGTCTCAAGCTTTACATTGACTAAACAAATACTAACAAAAACTGTTGAAATATATATACAGTATATATCCCTTAATACACTGGATTTTTTGTAGGATGGTTTTTGGATCGAAAGAACGCATTCCAAAAGTTAAGCAAATTTTACGAAAAAAGAAGGAGGAAGCCGACCGCACCTGGAAGAACAACCCGGATTGGTGCAGTTTTCTGCTGATAAATACACTGGCTGGGGGTGTGAGGTTACGTATATACAATCACTTCCTAACTTTTGGCACCCCCAAGTAAATAGGCCTTGCCTTCTCCTTTAAACAACAGTCCTGCATATATAATATGATTGCACACTTTTTTTTTTTTCATATTCATTCCCGCTGAAAACACACATTTCCAACATGCAGAATGAGTATACAAAACACAAAACAAATGTATACACTTATCTATACTACACAATGATTGTATGTACCTAAACAATTTACAGAACAAAACTGGATCCTGGTACAAACCCAGGCGCAGAAGGATTGACATACTGCCCTACAGGATCACACAACTATACGGGCAGAATTACACAAGGGGAAGAAAGATATACGCACACATGAACACACACACATGAACACACAAGTATCTGCTTCACACCTATAAATAATAGATAACTGCCTCATTTATAATTATAATTCAAGGTTTCCATTTTAAAAGCATTTCTATTGAATATAATTTCACCAAGATATGGTCTTAATCCAACAATCAATTCCAACCTCAGATGGTTTATTATATATCAGACAAACATTCTGATATGGGGGGGGGGGTAGATTAAAATGTGTTTTAAATGAATGGCTGACAAATGGTAGGAAGGGCATGCGATGTTATTAATTTTCATGCGGAATACACTCATTTCTACCTCCGGGGATCATGAGAGACAGCGCACTAGCAGAGATTGACTTAGTGACTTTTCCAGACATTTTCTGTTTCTCTGTGTTTTCTAATCGCTGACGAGCGACGTGAGAAGCCATTTCATTGGAGGGCTTTGAGGAATTATCTGTACTGTCCACACTCTCGCTTCTTCCATTTATCTGATCTAAGTGCTCTGAAAAACTACTCACTGTACAAGGAAGAAAGGACAGACATATTAAAAACAACTGCAGCTTGAAAGAGTAGATCCTGTTAAATATTTCCTAAACCCCCAGGGTTCTGATGACCAACAAGGCTTCATTTTGTACTGGGAGAACCCTCGACATGCCAGTTCCATCCAAAGGATGACAAAATAAAAAGGAAATCTGTGCAGGAACCTACAGAATATCATGTTGCAAAGCCAAGAGATGATGCTTAAAGTTAATGTAAATAAAGGGTCAAGAACTATTCAATTAAAGTGTCCTTTATTTTGCTTCATATTTTCTGCAAGAGTTTCTCTGAGCATGAGATCAGAGGAACATGAATGTTTTGGAAGAAAGCAAATATATACAGAAAATATAGAGAAAATGAGTATTGTGTTCCACAACAACTGTAACTCAATATCAACACTATATTGTACTCCCCATACGGCTGCTCTGCTGACACAATGATTTCCTTAAAGGGAAACTGTCATGGGAAAAAAGTTTTTTTTCAAAACACATCAGTTAATAGTGCTGCTCCAGTAGACTTCTGCACTGAAATCCATTTCTCAAAAGAGCAAACAGATTTTTTTGTATTCAGTTTTGAAATCTGACATGGGGATAGACATTTTGTCAATTTCCCAGCTGCCCCTGGTCATGTGACTTGTGCCAGCACTTTAGGAGGGAACTGCTTTCTGGCAGGCTGTTATTTTTCCTTCTCAATGTAACTGAATAGACGCAGTGGGACATGGGTTTTACTTTTGAGTGCTGTTCTTAGATCTACCAGACAGCTGTTATCTTGTGTTAGGGAGCTGTTATCTGGTTACCTTCTCATTGTTCTGTTGTTAGGCTGCTGGGTGGGTGAAAGGGAGGGGGTGATATCACTCCAACTTGCAGCACAGCAGTAAAGAGTGATTGAAGTTTATCAGAGCACAAGTCACATGACTTGGGGCAGCTAGGAAATTGACAATATGTCTAGCCCCATGTCAGATTTCAAAATGAAATATAAAAAAATTTTTTTTGCTCTTTTGAGAAATGGATTTCAATGCAGAATTCTTCTGGAACAGAACTATTAACTGATAAATTTTGAAAAATGTTTTTTCCCATGACAGGATCCCTTTAACATCAGAAGTACAAATAACCACACAGGGTATTTTGTCTAGAAAAAGAACCAAGACGCACAAAGAAGCATGACGTAGGGCATTAACAGCATTTCTTTTCCTTTCCCAAGTTTACTAAAATTAAGAGACAGCCCAGTGAGTATGTAGGTATGTGCATGCATAGAAGAAAAGCACAAAGAAAGTAATAGGTAAAAAGTCTAAATAACTATAAATAATGTGGAAATCCAAAGGCCAAATCTCACATGCCTGACAAAATGGAAGACATTTTCAAAATCCAAAATAGAGGTAAGCACAAAAACCTACTCTCAAACCATATACAATAAGTTCCTAAAACACAGTCTGCCACATTTCATGCAAAAAACCTTCAGTCATAGGCTACTTCACATAAAGCGAGTATAAATGGGGTTATTTGTCCAAATCTGAATATTTCTGATTTTATAAAATAAAGTCCGACCAAACTAGAATCCACGATTTGACCTAATTTATTATTATTTTTTTAAAAAAGCACGATTTATTCGGATTAGCGGAAAACAATAAAATCGAGAGAAAACCTAAACCGTGTGATTTATTTCTGGCTTCTTCCTGCACAGAGTTGGAGAGCAACACAAGCATGAAAAAGTCCATGGGAATATCAAATAAGAGCTCTGATTGGCTTATTGGTAGCCACTATATGGACTGGCAGCCTACAGGAGAGAATGTTTGGCAGGACATCTGTCTTTTATACAACCAAAACTTGCCTCCAAGCCTGGAATTCAAAAATAAGCACCTGCTTTGAGGCCACTGGGAGCAACATCCAAGGGGTTGGAGAACAACATGTTGCTCGCGAGCTACTGGTTGGGGATCACTGCTCTACACATAGCCCTAGTTGCAGGCCAACAGCATGGAGAAGACAGAACAAGATGAATCATGGAAAAAAGAAGAAAATCACTACTCAAACCAACTTGCACAAAATAAAGGAACATCAAGATTGGGATTTGTCTAAATTTGTTTCAAAGTCAAGGAATATTTGAAAGACTCAAATGTGAACACATTTAAAACAAAGAAACAAATCCAGAGCCTTCATTCTACGTGACGTTTATGGTGACAGATAAAATGAGATTCCTAGCGCAAATTTGAATTTAAAAATAAAGTCAACAATCTGGAAAAACTTTGCTAAAGTATTAGGCTAAATAATTTGTGTATTCCCAGTATATTTAATCTAATGTCACTATTGTTCTACTACAGTATATTGTGACAAGCATTGATGAGCCATGGATTCAAAACAATGATGAAGTATGGGTCTTAGATGAATGCATCCCACCAAAACAGATTAACATTTAAATGAAAATATAAATATAGAAATGAAACAACTTATTTTCATTTAGTATGAAGGAAACTCGAGGGGCAATGTTTTCTCCCTACCAGTTTATTACAAAGCCTCTGTGTTATGTTCATAGGTCTATGCTGTTCCTGCTGTCCATCCTGAGGACTTCTATTTACATAAAGACCACACCGTTTTTAAGGAGAAACATTTTGTTGTTCTTTAATCTCACCTGAGACAGTAGAACTGCTAATGCTGACTGGTGTAGTAACATCAGGATCCTCTTGGGGAGAGTCCTCGGGTTCATTGGTAGATTTACCGGTTCCTTTAGGCCCCCCAGAACACAACTCATCACGTTCTATGTCAGAAGAAATAGCGAACTTTGGCAGCAAACTGCCATTGTGGCTCTGCTTTTGATTTTCCGTTTCAGAAGAGGTTGATAGGGACAGCTGTTGCCTAGTTATTAAAAGAAATTACAATATGGTTAAACGCAAAGGAAAGACTTTCCATATGCTGACCTTAAAGTGGACCCGTCACCCAGACACAAAAATCTGTATAATAAAAGTCCTTTTCAAATTAAACATGAAATCCAACTTCATTTTATTAAAGCATTCATAGCTGTTTTAAGCTCATTTAAAAATCTCAGCTGTCAATCAAATATTGTCTGCCACTCCTCCATGCCTTAGGCATAGAGGCGGGGCAGATAATTACTTTCACTTTCCATTCAGCACTTCCTAGATGTCACTGCTCCCCACACATTCCCCCAGTTCTCTTAACCATTTAATTGTGTAGCCAGGACATGGGGATAGACATCGGGTCCCCCATTCTGGTGCACAAACAAGACTCTGAGATGATACAAGGCTTGTCTTAATAACAGTGTCCACAAAATGGCTCCCGCCTGCTTACTTTAATTATGAATTCCCAGACTGAAGAAAACAAGATTAAAATAATTTATATAGTGTAATTAATGTTCATTTTGCTTGACTAATGTGATAAAATATGATTTTGAATATTATTTTGGGGTGACGGGACCACTTTAATGCAATTTAATTCAAGTCTGTACATTAAAACCTCAATTAATTAGTGCTTGGAAGTGCTATACCCTTCCTATATAAGGTTTTAATAACGTTCTAGTGCAGGGGTCACCATCTTTTTGCAAAAGCAATTGAGTGAATTGTACTGAAATGTAGAAAGTGTCAGGGAACCACATAAGCATAAAACATTGTCGGAAGGGTTGCCAAATGAGTTCTATCATTGGTTGTTGGGTTGATCTATTTAGACTACCGGGCTGGAGTAGCTTCTACTAAGCCCCTGCTGTGAGGCCTTTGGGAGGAACATAAAATGTGGTGGTGAGCTACATGTTGCTCAGGAGCCACTGTTTGGGGACTGATGTTCTAGTTTTGTGTCAATGCCAAGGCACAACAGCAACCCAGCAATGAATAAACCTCCCCCAACCAGATTTTAGTCTGGGCAACTCCATGTTATGCATTGGGTCCCCTAATAATGCCAACCCCGTATTTTGGAAACCATTGCCATAGCGAATGTATTGCTCTTTTACCTGAACAGCGAAACATTTGCATCTAATAGGACCTGTTAGTTCACAAAAATGTATATATGATGATGATAATGATCCTACTCCCAGGACCCAAAAATGTGCTTGTATAAAAAGAAATACATTCTGACAGATATAAAAACAGAAGACTGTCTAATAAAAAGCAAGGAAGTAGTGAAGTGCCCATACGCAATGCTACAAAACTAAGGGACCCTACAAAGTTACTGCATTTTAGATAAGAAAGGGTTTGGGTGAGGGATTAAACAGTTGGGAAAAGGGAAATAAATCCAAACATACACTTTTTAAATCTGCTTTAATTGGCACGTTAGTGGGATGATAAATCCCAAAACAGAGAGATTAGCCATTTCCCTACTCACATTTCTGAATATTCTGAGCTCCAACTTAAAGATTCCACAGGTGGGAGGCTGAGGTCTTTTGACTTGTCTGCGCTATCATCCTTTTCTTCGACCTTGCTTTGCATGAGCTGATCAATGCTACTGAATACCTGGGGGGAAAAGTTCAATATGTCACCTGTAGTGCAGATCACACCTGGCAGCAATGTTTAATGGTTATTTATCCTTATTATGATTATTATAAGTGAAACTGCAAGTAGAAAAAAGCAAAGTAGACTGCAATTCCATAGAAGAAGGCCCCTACTTTCCTACAGTTACAGGTACGACATCCACAAGGTGCATCAATAACTGAAATAAGAAGACATTTTTCTTCACAGATATTTTTGCAGGAAATCTAAATATTCTTCAATATAGGTATGGGATTGGTTATCCAGAAACCTCTTAATTACAGGAACATTTTGAAAAAGGTTGGTTGGTTGGAGAAGTTTGTTCCTGACCCCAACTAAGATATAATTAATCCTTATTGGGGGCAAAACAATCCTATTTGGTTTAATTCATGTTTCAATCATTTTTTTAGTAGACGTAAAGTTTGCAGATTCAAATTACAGAAAGCATTTTGGATAACAGGTCCCATACCTGTACAATACAAGCTGTGCCAAAATAATATAAACATATTTGGTGTTCTCACATACTTTTGAAAACCTGTGGGAACTTGAAGAGAACTGTCTGATTTCCATACTAAAATCTTCATCGTTGGTATCATCCTCCTCTTCCGTTTCCATGTGATGATATTTCTCAGACCGTGCTGCAAGAGGAAAAGATTTGGTTTGGTGCTTTAATACAAACGCAATAGTACAAAAATCACGCCAAAGAACAATACAGTAGAACCCCCATTTTACGTTTTTCAGGGGACCAGAAAAAAATGGTGTAAAATCAGGGAAAACTTAAAATCAGGGAAATGTATTCTGCATAATATATAGGTGGGACCACAAAACAACAATGCAAAATGAGGGAAAACTTAAAATCAGGGGATGTAAAATGGGGGTTCTACTGTATTTACATAAAGTAATTTAATAGAAAAACGAGGGCGTGAGGAGAATAGTTTGAAAATAGATGGACTTTCCTGTATTCGGAGTAATTATGTGTAATTGGACTTGAAAGAAACTTTCAAGTGCAAGAACCAACCCACAGACACGAGATGGGTTCTTCTAGTGCAAATCCATGCTTCTTAATTATTGATGTAGTTATTTCCATTCCACTATGAGTGTTGCTGTGGCCATTGCTATACATGGAATCATTACTTTACATCGTATTTACACCAAGTTGATT
This sequence comes from Xenopus borealis, assembly GCA_024363595.1. NCBI lineage: Eukaryota > Metazoa > Chordata > Amphibia > Anura > Pipidae > Xenopus > Xenopus borealis. Next base: position 206,906,003 of record CM044431.1, read on the forward strand.
TTTATACATCCCACATGTCTGGTGTAGGAGAGCAAGAGTACGTCAGCTCTATAACACAGACAAATACAGAATACATTAAGCTTAATCGTGTCATTTTGCTTTCAAGATTCACATCTACACTTAAGACTGCTTGTGCCCACATCCATTCCTCATTTGACATACTGTATGAAGATGAAGAAATGACGTGAACTTAATGGCACTTACTGTCAAAATAGCTGGTATCGTCCTCCGATTCTAGCTGAGGTATGAACTCTGCTTTTTGTCTTAATAAACTGTTCCAGTCCAAGGCACAGAAGAAAGGATGCTGCTTAACTTCAAAGGCACCTCCTGGAAATCCAAAGTGATAATTTGAGGTTCTATCTTATAAGTACTTATACATGTGCAACATAAGGACATTCTAATAAAGAGAGAGATTGCCCAGGGTGCAGCAGGTGTTTAAATCTTGTGGTGAGATTGTCCACCTAATAGTACAAAATCCACAAACAGGCGTTTCAGACCAATAGTATTTGATAATTGACCCGTGGCCAACATATCTTACATTCATGTTATAGAAAAATATAGGGATGCACCAAATCCAATATTTTGGATTTGGCCGAACCCCCAAATCCTTCCCGAAAGTTTCGGCTGAATACCGTACCGGATCTGAACCCTAATTTGCATATGAAAATTAGGGATGGGAAGGGGAAATTGTTTTACTTCCTTGTTTTTGTGCAAAAAAGTCACATGATTTCCCTCCCTGGCCCTAATTAGCATATCCAAATTAGGATTTGGATTCGGTTCGGCAAGGCAGAAGGATTCGGCCGAATCCGAATCCTGCTGAAAAAGGCAGAATCCCAAACCGAATCCTGGATTTGGTGCATCCCTAGAAAAATCTGGGCATGGGCCATACTACACTTTTTAGGTAATGACTTTTATCATAAGAAATGACATGTGGAATCATTCTTATCAGAGTCATTCCCATAAAACCGGGAGCTAATGTTACACCAGTGTTGATAAGGGAGAACAACAGACTGGATTGTCTTTCATTACATGTTTTTGAACATTTGGATGGAAAACAAGATGCTATAAATAAACTGATGACACAGATCTTTACCTTATGCATTTAAGTGTCTGAATCATACAAATCTTACAAACTTCTCAAGGCAATTACACTTAAAAGTATATTTAGGTTTCACTAAGGCTTTTCATTATTTAGCAGGGAACTAGAAAGAAGAGATTATACATTGTAAATACTTATTATTATTAATACTGTGGTGTGAGACTTAACACAAGCTAGGCCCACCAATGTATGTACCTGCACCTTCAGAATCTCTGATGTAATTCATTCTGGAGCACAGTCAAGCTAGTGCTACATGGGGCTGATTATCAGTCGGGCCACTGGCCTCTGGCCCTCTGCCTTAAAGGAACAGTAACACCAAAAAGTGTTTTAAAAGAATCACAATATATTGTTGCTTTGGTGGTGAAACTGATGTGTTTGCTTCAGAAACACAAGTATAGTTTACATAAACAAGCTGCTGTGTAGTCAAGGGGGCAGTTATTCAAGCATGGGATACACAGTAGATAAATAAGTTCTGGAGAATCCCATTGTATAGTATAAAGCTTATCTGCTGTGTATCCTGTTTTTCCTTTTTCAGCTTTGAATGGCTGCCCCCATGTCTACACAGCAGATTTCGGTGCAATTTCGGAGGGCAAATTCACTAAAGTGCGAAATGCGAATTTGCGCTCAAGGCAGTGAACGAAAGTGTATTTACGCTAGTGATGCCTAATTTGCATACGGCGCAAAGTTGAAAGTCTAATAGAAGTATATGTTACAGCCACTACATTACACTACAAAAGCCCAAGAAACCTTTAATAAATAAAATAAAGTTGTCCTATTGCCCTACATGTGCCCCCTGTATAGTTGTGTTGCCATATGTTAGGAAATGTAGGGGGGAAGGAGGTTACCCTAAAAAAAAATTCACTATTTTTCAGACTATCACCCTACAAAAGGTAAAAGATGCCAGCGTTTTTTTTTTTTTTTTTTCAAACTCCTATCTATAGTATAGAACTGCGCCAGGTCTGACCTGGTGAAGTAACATCTAGTGCAAGAGGTAACGTTCAGTAAAATGTTCATTTTAGCGAATTAGCGTAGTTAATCCCTTCGTCAGTCAACTTCGCCTGGTGTAAGGGTGCAAAGTTGTGCAAGTCTATCTACTTCGCTAGCGAATTTTCGCCAGGGACACTGTTAGTGAATCGGCGAAGTTGAGAATTGACGTCACACTGGCAAATTAGCGTTAGACGATTCACGCTTTAGTGAATTTGCACCCGAGTGTCTGCATCCAGAGCAGGGAAGTGCTGGTTAGCAGTGGCGTAACTACCAGGGGTGCAGAGGGTCCAATTGCACCAGGGCCCCCACCCCCTTCGGGCCCATCAGAGCCACGATAATGGTTATGGTAGGCGGTTATCTAGGAGGAAATTTTACAGCATGGGATTTATAGAGGTAAGGGCCGACAGGGGGGCCCAGGTGCCCATCCTGTACCAGGGCCCACCAGGGAGTAGTTATGCCACTGCTGGTTAGTGTAGCCACAGGAGTGGATAGAGGCCAGCGGATCAGCCGATTCACAGTCTACATTTTTCCGCAAGTCGAGAATCAACTCCATGTGGCAGAAACTGTAATTGAAGCACTATATTACACACAAAGCAGCATCCCATGTGGTTAATCGTGAAGTCTCTTTGTTATGGCTGTGACTGACAGTTTTTTTTTTAAGTAATTTGGATAGCCCGGTTATTTTTAGTTTTTGAAAATGGAATTTACTAGCGAGGCTGACCCACAGCTCACTGTATTCCATAAAACTTCAGTTATACAGTATAAGAGTGCAGAAATGGAAGTGCAGCACTTTTACTGTTTATGTAAAGGCAGTTAGTTGCATGGGTGACGCATCAGCCCGATCGTTAACCGTGTTTTTCCTGGTTGTCAAACATCTCTGCCCTTTACAGCATTGCATGGCGGAGGCACGAGACGGGGCGAGCACGCTTGAGCAGCAATGGATTGTGATTTGAATGGTGATACGTACAACCTCAATTTGACATTCTGACATGAAAAACAAAATAACACGGGGAAAGTGAACTAATTAAGATTGTTGCACATGAGGTCAAGGGCAAACGGAGAGTACGGAACAAGATGAAGATAAAAATGATATGTTTCTGTAATTAGGCTGTCATACCCTATGAATATCACTGGTGAATCATTCAGTTAAGATTCAATCTGCGCTCGCATAATTGTTGTTTAATGAAGTCTGGGTAGTGTGTCAAATTATTTTTGGTAGGATGGTTATATATCTATTAATGCGGCATCCTGAGAGCATTTGTACACAGGACTAATTGAGCTGGGCCAAGAGAGGATGTTTTCAATCATTCCAAAGGGCCCTCATTCACCTATCTATTCAACACTGAAATAAAGATTTCTCAGGGAGAACATCGAAATAAATGTGTGCTAGGATTTCTGCTCACAGCCACAAAAGCAGCCATTTGGAAACAGCTTAAAGGAACAGTAACACCAAAAAATGAAAGCGTTTTAAAGTAAAGAAAATATCATGTAGTGTTGCCCTGCGCTGTTAAAACTGATGTGTTTGCTTCAGAAACACTACTATAGTTCATATAAACAAGCCGATAAGTAGCAATGGGGGAAATTGAAAAACAGCTATATGGCACAGGATAAGTAATGGATAACAGATAACATTATGTTCTACAGAGCTTATCTGCTGTGTAACTTGAGCCTTTGACTAGTTGCCCCCATGGCTACACAGCAGCTTATTTATATAAACAATAGTAGTGCTTCTGAAGCAAATACTGCAGTTTTACCAGTGCAGGGCAACACTGCATTATATTTTTATTACTCTAAAACAATTTCATTTGTTTATGTTATTGGTCCTTTAAAAAACTGTGGACTACACAGCAGGGAAAAATAAGGGGTTTCGTAAGTAAGGCATGAGTTCCTGCAAACACATTACACACATACAGAAAGCAGCTCCAAATTACGGAAAGGCCATCTCCCATTTTATCCAAATAATCCATTATCCGTTTATTTTTAAATGATTTCCTTTTTCTCTGTAATAATAAAACAGTACCTTGTACTTGATCCCAACTAAGATATAATTAATCTTTATTGGAAGCAAAACCAGCCTATTGGGTTTATTTAATGTTTACATGATTTTCTAGTAGACTGAAAGTATAAAGATCCAAATTACAGATAGATCTGATATCCAGAAAACCCAGGCCTCAAAGCATTTTGGATATCAGGTCCCATTCCTGTACCTCATTGGTTCTTTTCCCTGTTGCAGCCTGCACTCTCTGCTGCTCCCTAACCTGGCAAGTGATAATATATATTTTTATCTGCTACGTTTATATGACCACATTTATATGAGAACAGCCTATTCCAATAACGGGTGAATGGTTATGTGTCAGAGTGTAAGAATAAGTAAGTGTAATATCAAATACATAAGCGATGTTCTCCCGGATAGTGACTTCTCCATTGTACTGACAGAGTTCACAAAGTCAGCAGATGTTAGATGGGGCCTATGCAGAAGTGTTGCTTCATGGCTGATTTCATCACAGTGTCTACCTTTGCACACAAAGAACCACAAGGCTGGGGGACAGTTGAAAAACGGGAAACTGCCATATCTTGCAATAATGAACATCTTGCAGAAATGTATAAATGTATATGTCAGTAAAAATTCTATATCTTCCAATGTCCAGGGAGGGACCAGACCATGTAAGGTATATCTGTGTACACCCATTTCCTAAATTCCTTTTGATGTCTATATAAACCTTGGACCAAGGGGTGTGTCTTTGGTGAGCCCTCACGTACCAAGAGGTCATGCTCCGGTGACACTGTGACAGCTTTACCCAGACAAAACTTATGTTGTACTGTTGGGCTAAATAAATAAAGTTCCTCTATTATTACTAAAGGATTTCCTTTTTCTAAGTTTTGTCTTACGCATAAAACAAGGGCATAGAGATAATATTAGCAACATACTCATGCTAGGGATTAGTTGGAGAGTTAGAGGTGGGGCCCAGGCCCAGATTTGTGGAAAGGCCACCTAAGCCCAGGCCTAGGGTGTCAGGATTTTAAGGGGTGGCATGCTCCCCAAACACACCCATATTGGTTCAGAAACACTGGGGATATGCAGGAGATACAATAGTTTTTTTAATTTCCCATGCACCAATCCCCATTGCTCCAGTCCTGATGATAAAAATATGTGAATAAAGGGCAGAGTATGGGGGCAACAAACAGCAGTGGGCCTAGGGGCGTCCGCTATGTAAATCCGGCCCTGGTGGGGCCTAAGCTTCTCCCTCATGAATACAGTGCTGCCGAACTCTGCTAGTGATGTATACGTTTGGGTAGCTGCTCCATTTCAGAGCGCAGAGACCGGTGGCAATTCCACTTTGAAGGAATTCAGTGTTAAAAAGTACAAAAAGGTGGTACAGTATATTGTGAAAATCATTGTAGATGTGCAGCCATAGTGCAACGGATTCTTCCTTAAAATGTTCCTGTATTACAGGGACAATTGCTACTAACAGTCTAAAATGAAGCCAGGCGCTTCCTAGTGACCCGCTCTAACATGATCAGAACACCGAGGGGCAGATTTATCAAGGGTCCAATTGAAAATTTTTAAATTCAAATTTTAAATTTATTTTAGTGTAATTTGACTAGGGAATAGTCCAACTTTGATTTAAGTTTAAAAAAAAAAATGTATCACTCTATGAATTCAAATTCGACTATTCACCATCTAAAACCTGCCGAATTGGTGTTTTAGCCTATGGGGGACCTCTTACAACCAATTTGGAGTCATTCGGTGGACTTTAAAAATCAAATTCTTTTTTTTAATCAAATTCAATTCGAGTTTGTGGGTCCTACTCACCCGAATTTTAAAAATTCTATTTTTTTTTATTATAAATTTTGATTGGTTGTTTTTTTTTTTTTAGAATTTCGAGTTTATGGGAGTTTTGAATAAACATCTGTCCTTTTTCCAACCTAAAATTCCAAACCTGTCAAATCAGTGGGGACGCCAACTTGTTATTTCTTAATAGCTAATGAACGAATTGTCTGCTTCCCTTCACTTTTGAATCAGTGATACAGTGAATAAAGTAGCCCCTATTGTAAAATATTAGGATATTATAAGTTACCGAGGAGTTCCATGACAATATAAAAGCACAAGGCTGAAGAACTCATGCTTTTATACAGGTCATGGAACTCCAAGGCTACTTTCTAATATCCTCATATTTGCCAACAAGGGGTCAATTCATCTATTATAATACACACGTTTTAGTGAGTCATGTGACCAAAATGACATCACTATAATATAATTTACAAGATAGTCACAGCTTTTGTGTATTATATTATATATATTTATACACACAATACTCAATTAATAAATATACATTACAATCCAATCCAATATACATTACCTGTTCCCATTCTTTCCAGTGGGTTTTGCCTGAGCAGTAATGTAATCAGATCCTGGGCATCAGAAGGTGGAGCATCTTCTTTTTCTGGCCAATTGATTTCATCTAAATAATAAAAAAAAAAAAAAAATATATATATATGGTTCATAGCAAAAGAACAGAAATGTTTATTTTAGAGGGCATTTGTTTTTGATTTAATATCATACACAGCCATGAATCCTAGTAGAAGAGAAGAAGCTTTTCACAAAAGGAGAATATGAAGGCAAAACAAAGAACCAGCTGGACCAACAATCGCTTTACAAATAAGTAGATTTTCAGGGATCCAACAAATGTATGAATATATACTGTATATATAATATATATATGCATACAGCTGTAATATGAAACAAATGGTATTTAGTACAGTAATACCCCTGGTCTCAATGGATTGTGAGCTGCTAACTTTTATTATTGGTCTGACAATTTCAAGAAAAGGCCTTCCCTTTGGATCAGTTACAGAGAAAAGACAAACGGCAGATGTGAGAGAACAGCTCTTATGATTGCCTTAGTTTATGCGTCATAATACATTGAAAAGTGGTAATTTAAATAAAGAAAACCCTTTATGTTAAAAGGACATGATATTTTATATACAAGGTTGTCTAAGCTGTTCCTAAATGGTATTTAACTGTTACTACCGGCACTGGTTTCTCTTTTACATGGTTTCAAGTTATACAGTACATGTATAGGACCCATTACCTGGGAACCTGTTATCCAGAAATCTTTGAATTACTCACACATCATCACCAATAATCTTCATTTTAGGCAAATTTTTAAAAATGTGCTTTTTCTCTGTAATAATAAAACAGGTATGGGATCTGTTATCTAGAAAGCTCCAAACTATGCAAAGGCCATCTCCCATAGATGCCCATGTGATTTCCTTTTTCTCTGTAATAATAAAATAGTAGCTTGTACTTAATCCCAACCAAGATATTATGAATCTTGTTGGAAGCAAAGCTAACCTATTGGGTTTTTTTTTTAATGTTTACATGATTTTCTAGTAGATTTAAGTTATAAAGATCCAAATTATGGAAAGATCTGTTATTTGGAAAACCCCAGGCCCGAAGCATTCTGGATAACAGGTCCCATACATGTACTTGATTGTAACTAAGCTGCATGAATCCGGGTTGGTGTGAAAACGATTACATTGGGTTTATTTATTTATTTCAGTAGACTTGAGGTATGGAGATCCAAATGATTAAAATACTTCTTTTCCAGAAAAACTCCGGAGCATTCAGCAGATCCTATACCTGGATTACATAGAACAGGGCAACTTTAGCCCCTCTTTCTGCACATGAGAGATGTTTACAAATAAATATATATATGCCTATGCATAGTAATTATTCAGCAAGTCGTTTGCTTGAAACCTCGTGAATAATGAATTACTGGCATACTCTCTTGGCACCAATGTTTGAGCCAGGTTAAATAGGATTCAGAGAGTAGAACATGAATATGCATGACTGCTGCAAGGTATTTGACAGGAGAACAGCTTTAGTTGCCTGCTTGATTAAAACATGTTAATGCCCCATTCCTTACACTGTATAAACTCCCCCCAGTCCCCAAGATATAGATTTATAGTTTTTGTTTGGACAATCCAAAAGGAAATAACTTTGCAAATACAGCAAAATATCTACCCTGGACTAGGCTAGCAAATCAATGCTGTTGCAGTGTGATACATAAAGGCCATTAGGATGAGTAACTTGCTGGCACAGCCCTTGCCTCTAGTGCCGCTGGGAAATTCATGGAAACAGCAGGTCGGGAGAGAGGGGTTTTTGTTTAATTATCATTTCATTTTGCCACAAGCTGCGTAACGGTACTTAGGGTCAAGCCTGCAGGTTCAGACCTGGAAGGTTATTGAATTTTAAATGAAAGAAGAACATCTGTTATTTAAATAACATTACCTTGTAATAACCCTCTGCGAAGCCATTAACAATCTGTGCCGTTGGGTTCCTTTCCTGCTTTGCACTACGGACTATCACACTCGCTCGTTTAAGAAAACTCCATCCATTGGGTTTTATTTAATTATTTAATTTTTCTCTAGCCATTGCGGCAAACTTGAGTTTTTTTGCCAAGGAGACGCAAGACCTGGTGACCATTTAAACTAGAAGGATGTCTGCCAATAAGCTTATAAATGCCGGAAGTCAGATTTAGGAGCTTGAAAGGCATTTTCACAAACAGGGATACGGTCATGGGAAATCATGTTTTTTTTTTTTTTTTTTTTAAATGCATCAGTTAATATTGCTGCTCCAGTAGACTTCTGCACTGAAATCCATTTATCAAAAGAACAAACAGATTGTTTTATATTCAGTTTTGAAATCTGACATGGGGCTAGACATATTGTCAATTTCCCAGCTGCCCAAAGTCATGTGACTTGTGTCGGCACTTTAGGAGGGAACTTCTTTCTGGCAGGCTGTTGTTTTTCCTTCTCAATGCAACTGAAGGAGTCACAGTGGGACATGGGTTTTACTACTGAGTGCTGTTCTTATATCTACCAGGCAGCTGTTATCTTGTGTTAGGGAGCGGTTATCTGGTTACCTTCCCATTGTTCTGTTGTTAGGCTGCTGGGGGGAAAAGGGAGGTGGTGATATCACTCCAACTTGCAGTCAGGGCCACCATTAGAAATCACGGGGGCCCCTCACAACAATATTTTTGGGGCCCCCTGGGCCCCGTCCATGCTAGCACCCAAGCTCTGCTCTAATCCCCTGCTTGCAGTACAGCATAAAAGAGTGACTGAAGTTTATCAGAGCACAAATTACATGACTTGGGGCGGCTGGGAAATCGACAATATGTCTAACCCCATTTCAGATTTCAAAATGAAATATACAAAAATCTGTTTGCTCTTTTGAGAAATGGATTTCAATGCAGAATTCTGCTGGAGCAGCACTATTAACTGATGCATTTTGAAGAAGAAAAAACATTTTTTCCCATGACAGTATCCCTAAATTTTTTATCCATTGCAATTCTCATTCATTGCCACATTTCTGGTAATTTGTCCACCCCAACTTCCTGCAGTTGAAAAATCTCCCTGTGTTCCATCACCCTACTGGAAAAGAAGTTGAGTGAGGAATTCTGCCATTTTAAAAAGTAAACCATAAAACAGTATTTTTTCTATTAAAGGAGACATATAGGATAAATTAAGAAAACCCTAATTTTGTGGGCAAATTATACATAATATATGGTGTTGCTTTTACATGGTGCTAAAAATTAATATTATCTTTAAAAATAGCCCCTTTATTAGAGCTCCCTATAGATGTTTTCTGGTCCCTGTCTGTGTTTCAAATGAGGGGTGGGTGTGCAGTGTCGGACTGAGATGCCAGGGGCCCACCAGAAAACCTTAGACCAGGGGCCCACCAGAAAACCTTAGACCAGGGGCCCACCAGAAAACCTTAGACCAGGGGCTCAACTTTCCAAACTTTTATTCATTCTCTCCTCACTTAACCTCTTTCTTCTCCTATTCTTTTAGATCTACTTACTATACCCTATTCTTCCATTAATAAGCCTCCACATAAAGAAATAGGGAATGAACATGAAATAGGCCAAATTGTTAGAAACAAGAGGGACCACTGACACCTGGGCCCACCGGGAGTTTTCCTGTTATCCCTGTGGGCCAGTCCAACGTTCCATGCCAGAAGCACAGGAGGAAAGTACAGCCAATCACAGCCCTGCAGTCACACAAGCACAGACAGGCTTCAGTTCCCTATCAGGTCCTGCTAGCTGCTGGTTCCTGTCCTACAGAGAAGTGAGCTGAGAGCCGCCGGCTCCCCTGCACAGCCTGGGAATTCAGGAAGCAGAAGGGAAGGGAGGGATTATCAGCGGCGTTTGTGGGGCTACCGACGCCTGAGGCAACAGCCCGATGCCGTCCCCCCTTTCCCGCTCCATGCTTAAAAATCAGTGTTAGAGCGGTCAAAGGGGGACTGTATCCCTAGCGCATTGAGCGGAATTGCGCTCTCTGCACTAGCTGAGCTGAATTTCCAGGTTAAAACCCGGAAATTTGGCTCTTAAAGTTACAAGAGGCGACTTTTTGCTGCCCCTTGTAACTGGCTGCTCCGTGCCGTCTGAGGCAACGTTCTCACTCTAGTGACACTAGCACCTGAGGAAGGATCTGTTGGATCCGAAACATGTTGTACAACTAATAAAAGAACACTTGTTTGATGGCATAGGTTCTCCAGAGTATCTTATTATAGTCAATTACAAACTCACTGAACAGTTATGTCCCATGTGGCCCCCCCTTCAAGTCACTGACTAACTCAGATGTAGAGAGCTGAAAAGCGGGAAGTTGGATTCTGGCTATTATATTAGACATCCAGTCACTCCAGACTTTATAGTTTGCATTTTTCCCTGACTAACTATATTAGAAACATTTTTTATTTTGCACAGCCTATTTACCCGTTTTACCCTGAACTGTTCCTTTAAAGATTTTATGATGCAGAAGGTGCCTGTGGGGTCTTTCGACTGCACCCGCTTCACCTGTTTCTGGGAATGTGCCACTGGCACAGAGCCTAGAGCATTCCCCATATGGTATCCTTCATTTCAGTTCCTTGTGTGCATGCCTGCTTTCTAATTTAAACTTACCACTTATAACCTGGCCAAAAAGATCCTCTGGCGTATCTCCAAAAAATGGTACGCAGCCAACAAGGAATTCGTACAGGATAATTCCCATTGCCCACCAATCAACTGGCTTCCCATAACCTTGCCGTAGGATTACCTCAGGAGCTATATATTCAGGGGTGCCACAGACCTGAAAAGAAAAACGGAAAAAAAAATGCATTTACTGTAAAAATAACAGAGCACACTGAGCATGTGCAGTGTCACTGACACTCCAAAGATGGCCTAACAAGATCCAATATGGGGAGCTGCTGCAGAAAAGCATGAAGACATGGATCGTTCCTGTTATAGGGCTGCTGCAGTAAGTTCATTAAATAAAATACAGCATTTCTACCCATATTCTTAAGGGTTTAGTTAATCTTTAAAGGGGAATTTTACATGAAAAGTTACATTTAGTAATATTATGGACTTAAGCACATTCCCAATGCCTGAAGCTAAAGTTTTATAGTTATTTTTACAAATGATAATCACCACTGTCCTCTCTGTTTCGTACTAAAGTTTAATATTGAGATAAAGGACCCTGTAACTAAAGATAGGCAATATTTTCCACCCCTGTTTTGCTGAACTACAACCCCAGTGCCCTTCTACCACTGATCTAGAACAGCTGAAGAATCTATTGCGCTGTTCAAAATGAAGTCAGGTCCCAAAAATAACTAATTTGTGCCCATGACGGAGGCTGGCAGAGACTTCCGACTTGATGGATGGGACTGTGCGGCTTAATTACAAGATGTATACACAGGGGCAGTGGGTGGTTATACATGATCTGGGCAGATAAAGGCAAACAAAACATTCATTATCTACAGGTTTTCTTACTATTTTAATTTTTCACTTTCATGTGAAAAATGGTTCTTGATTGTCATTATCCCTTGGCTTTTGGCATTGATATGTTTACATGTGAAAGCAGGGAAAAAATATAGTTTAATACTCGGGAGAAAGAATTATACAAGTTTATATGGGAACAGATGTTTATTTTAAGTGTGATAAAATGAACACATAGAGGAACCCAGGCAAACAGCAGATAAATCAGAGCATGTTACATTTTAGATGGATGTATCCAAGCCATTGCAGAACAGACAGATTGTGGACAAATGGTAATGAGGCATAAGAAAAGGAAATGGACCGCAACTAAGATTTTAGCACCCTTAATTGTACAATGCATCACAAATTCCAAAGTACTCTATAGAGAGGCATAGGCTCATCCCTCAGTCACAAGTCGGCTTTATATTCATCAGTCTTACGAAAAAAAACTATGCTATTTCCAAGAATTCTATGCAAGATCTCTTCTATTATAGGCCAGTGCTGGTTTGGCATGACATTTATACAGCATCACTGTGTACACTGCAAACTATGTAAATAGGCAAGGACATACAGAAAGGGAACTCTGTAAGCTCCATGTTTAAAATGCTAAGGAGATAGTTCCTTGCATGATTGCCATTTTGGCCTTAATGCAGCCAGTAGGATAGAGCCCTTGACCCATGAACTCTAGTCTTCAGACATGGGTTTCTTTCCCTATAGGCCTGCTTCAAATGGCTTTAAATCCTTTCATGTATTCCAGATGGGAGTAGCACCATTCTAATATACTAGCACCCTACAGAGACAGGCCAGGATGCTTTGGTTGAAATTTACACCCACAAGGGGCAAGGTGAATTTACAGAGTGCAGTGCATTGTAAGACACCAGAAAAATGTTTCTTAAAGCCAGAAATGAAGTTGTAGACATTATATGAAGGTGCTGATGCCATCCCTTCAATTTGCCCAATGGAACACTCCTCTCTCTGTGTACATCCCCCATATATCAGATAAGACAAAAATACTGTCTATGATTTTCAATGGGTTTTAATGACAGAAAATGACTGATGTAGCTTGCCATCATATAATGTACAGCTTCACCTTGATCAGGAAAGGGAAGCCTGGGACAGCGTCTGCTGGCTGACAGAACTTGAAAGGGGTGGGACAAAGCTTCCAGGCAGGGGTTGTTAGTTTGGGGCCAGCGGCGTAACTACCAGTGGGCCAGGGCCCGCACCCCCCCCAGGGCCCCCCCCGGCAGTCTCACGCCGGCTAGTTCCGTTACTGTTTGAGGCTTAGTTACATGGGGGGTGGAGTTTAGTGGATTTGAAGCTTCCCTCCCCTGGTGTAATCCTTTGCTAGTTGTCACAACTGTGGCCTGGGTAAGTGGAATACAGGTTAAGTCGACGTGGTATGGTAAGTATTTGGAGTTGATGATTTAGAAGAGCTGCGAGTTGAATAGCCCGTTGGTCCCTGGCAATGGGGAGAGTTGGTTGACAAGGTGCATTTTACCAAGTTCCAAGATGGTCAGTGGGACTTGGCTGGTGGTTTTCCTCTCTAAGCGCGTTAGTCTCTGTGAGGGTCTGATACATTGGTTGAAGCATGCAATCTGGCGTACCCAACATGCTGGAAGGCACAAGCGGCTGTGGTGGCTGGTACGATTAAACTAGTTGGGTCCATTGCCAGCAATCTTGCAGAGGATAAGTTAATTACTGTTCTATCACTGTTGATATATTATGGTTATCATGCTGTTAATATTGAATTGTTATTTATATATTTATGTCATGTATTGTTAATGCTTATGTATCTGTGCAGTGAAGCTGTGGCCGATAAAAGAGTCCAATAGAAAAAAGAGTTGGTAAGAGTTCATTATTTCTAGGCCAGTTTGGGGATGTATTATTATTATTATAATAATAATTATTATTATTTTATGTGTTATTTGTCTCTGACCATGTCAAGGAGAAGAGCACTTACAGGACAGTTACAATAAAGCAGCAGCTAACCCCTCTTATCAAGGTTCAAGATATGAAAAATGTACAACAAGCTCTGCAACTATATATTTATTTAGGTAGAAGCTAGCCTTGCAGCAAACTTATAAAATGTGATTTATAGCGGACATGTATTAACACTGTTCTTCGTCTGGACCCCATTGGGCACCCAGAATACACAGGGTCTGTTACCACTACTGTTACATTCATAGATAAGAAATACTCTCGCCCACAGGTGAGTGAAGTGTTTTTTTTTTTTGTAAGTATGCATTTTGTGGTACCAATCATTAGCTGTTGAATAAATAAGTTTTAGTAACTTTGTTTTACTAGCGATGACACACTAAGAACTAAATATTGATTTCAAGGGAATTGAGCTTTACTCTGGACTATTTAAGATCCTAATGGCATGTAAATCTCTTCTTATACTGAAGAGCAATCTGAAAAGGTATTCATTCTAAAGTGAAGCCATGCATTCCACACGCTCTGACCTGTTTGTCGAGGAATTCTCGGGCATCCTTCTCAATGTGACCCTCATAAAGGTTGGTAGTCATGTTCATAAGGCCCACCTTCGAAAGTCCAAAATCGGTAAGCTTTATATGTCCCATGGATGTAACCAGTAAGCTGCAAATCAAAGTGATAAATATGAGCTGGCTGCCATAATCCAGAAATCTCCTGTTTACAAGCTTAAAGATTGATTTTCTGTCTAGTGTCGAAAAGCACAGAGGCAGGCGCCTAAATACCCTGGCAGATATTAAAATTTCAGTGTAGAACTAAAAAAAAAAAAGATACATTGCAGTATTTCCATAAGATGAATCCAGATACATACATAGAAAAGATTCATGTTGGCTTCACGCAGTTCAGGCTGATTAGGCTTGCATTACAGATGGCATAAATGTAGCGGAGAATAAGGGAATCAGGAATTCTAAATAATGGGCCAGAAATAGACAAGCCTTTTCTTCCCTTCTGCTAATGTGCAGTAAATTGATAAACTGATGGGTTTTGCTTACACACTAAGCACATTCATCCTTCATTTGAATGGAGAGGGCGAGAAAAGCACTGCTCAAATACAAATAAAACAAGCATAGCCAAAAGGAAGATGAACAGTCAAACCACCCTGATTTGCCCTTTGGAAACTAATTCACAATGGAAATTACAGACAAAAAATAATATCCTTGCTTCTTTTCAAGAGGATGCCTATTTATTAAACATACAGTACATCACTGGGTATCAAGTGTCATGTCATCTGCGGGGCCCATAAGAGTGTTCATTTTCTCATCTTGATATCGGCTACCAGTAATTAAGCAATCAGTATATGTCTGTCGTTTGCCCTTTTATTCCGTCTTGCTAAGCTCCCCGTTCACAATGAGACAGCTAAGCCATACAGATAGAATAACTGTGTCCTTTCAATTATACTCTTTATAGGTTGGTAAGATATTACGATGTAGAGACACTTGGGCTGAGCCAACTCATTCTCTCTTTTATTAAAATGATAATGGCTACGTATTCCCTTCCTTTGTCTTATGGTTGCCCGCTAAGGCCAATAATAAAACAAGGAGAAATACAATTTCACCTTTCTGACTACATATGAATGCAAAAGCAAAGAAAATCCAACCTTGTGGTGAAGCCTACAAACAATTTTCTTTACTATTAGCTAAAACTCTTAGCTGGTATCAAGACACAGGCAGGTGGTGCTTGTTTCATTACTCCATCTGTGATGGACATAGGTTCTATTATAGGGTAAAGCAGGGATCCCCCAGCGTTTTATATCAGAGAGCCACATTCAAATGTAAAACTAGTTGGGAAGCAACACCAGCATTCAAAATATTCCTGGGAGTACCAAATGAGAGCTGTGATTGGCTAGCCCCTAGGTGGACTGGCAGCCTACAGATTGCTCCATTTGGCAGTACATCTGTTTTTTTATGCATCTAAAACTTTAAGCCTGGAATTAAAAAATAAACACCTGCTTTGAGGCCACTGGGAGCAACATCCAAGTGGTTGAAAAGCAACATGTTGCTCACACGCCACTGGTTGGAGATCATCAGCATCAAACTAGTTCCAGCCGGAAACAAAAAAGGTTATTTGGCACTACAAGGGTCAGAGGGTATTAGTAGCTGTAGTGAAACAGCAAGTGGATGGCTAACAAACTGGTATATTTGATGCACTTATCCCTTTAAGCTGAATCTGCACAGTATTCCTAATGAGCATGAACTCTTGCTAGAAAGAGAAAAATAATGAGGGCCAACGTTGGTAAACAGGACAAAGACACAATATATATTGCATTGTAAATTCCCTTACTTCTCTTCTTTTTCACATATTTGAATCAAATAATAATAAAAAGAATCCGCTTCCACTAGGGATGCACCTAATCCAGGAATCGGTTTGGGATTCGGCCAAGATTCTGCCAAATTTAAAAAAAAAAATCACCTGACATTTCTTCACACAAAGTTAACATTTTTAACCGCCAAATGTCTGCGCGGTTCTATTTCTCTGTTTTACATATGCAAATTAGGGTTTGGATTCAGCCAAATCTTTCACAAAGGATTCAGGATTTGGCCAAATCCTAAAATAGTGAATTTGGTGCATCCTTAGAACCGACAGAGATGGGATGACTGCAAATTAATTCCCATATCATCCTTCTTATATAAACCACCCAACATCAGACAAAGAATAAATGGGATTTATACATACTTGTCAGGTTTTAAATCTCTGTGCACGATTCCATAGTTATGAAGGTATTCCAAAGCCAACACGGTTTCTGCAAAATACATCCGAGCCATGTCTACCGGCAGTGGCCCGATGTTCTTTAGCAAGGTAGCACAGTCTCCGCCTAAAGCACAAATGGACATGGAAGAAGCATTAGCCACCACATACCCCACATACGGCCCACAAAAAGTCTTGATATCTCAGAAAGCTGTGGTATAGAAATCTATCAGCCAGAGGCATAATACAAAATTCCTAAAACACCTACAATGTCCTTGAATCTTGTGCATGAACGTTTGACTTATGCAACCAATCATTTATGTTACTAACGCACCCACAGTTTGGCAGCAAGTTTTTAAAACCTGCTTAATAAACCATTTCAGCCATTTATTAAATGGCAGGGTCATGGTGCAAAAAAAGAAAATATTTTTTCAACAGCACAACCAAGCCAAAGAGTTCTCTACAGGAGTCTATTTTCTCCTTTATAGCAACGAATGGTTTTTTAACTGAAGGAGCACAAAGTTATGAATTCATTCATTTTAGTGTCAACAGCACAAAGCTCACATAATCTAAGAGAGGAGGCCCATTGAAACATGTCAGAATGACTAACCTTCCACATACTCCATGACCATGCATAAGTGGCGCCTTGTCTCAAAAGAACAGTACATACTGACAACAAATGGATTTTCTGCAAACGTTAAAATATCTCGCTCCACAAACGCCTGTTGAATCTGATTTCTGAGGATTAAGTTCTGCTTGTTTATCTTCTTCATGGCAAATCTTTGACGGGTTTCTTTATGACGAACCAAGTAAACAGCCCTAGTGAGGGGGAAAAGATCATGAAATTTTAATGAAGTGCACTGAACATGACAGCATACATTTTTTTTAAACTGCTCATTTTTTATTTTGTTTTAATATAAAGCATTCTTTATTTCAGGGGAGGACAAACAAGTACTGATCCTCAAGATGAGCAAGACAGTAGGAGCTGTGAAACCTGGAAACATTTTAGGGATCTTAAAGGGAAACTAAAGTACTGCTTATGTTAAAGTTGTCACAAGTGCTATTTACTGCAAGTCTCAAAGCGGCACAAAGAATGGTCTCCAAAAGCATTGTTTGTCTATTATAGTTTTGGGGCCATAAAGCTGTCATGATGTGACTCTTGGAGAAGCTTAGGAGTGGGACTAAGATTTGGTACGTGTAGAGGTCTGGTATGTATTTACATTACATATGACTGACCTGTGTTTAGCAGGTAGTCCAACTCTAAGGAGTGGTTGAACATACCATGATTAACAGAAGGTGTATAGAGTGTAGACAATCACTTCAATAGTATAAATGTATGTGTATGATGAAATTAATTTATGCTGTGTTATCCTAAGTACGATGATTACAAATACACTGTACATTAAGAGGGCTGTTTGAAAAAAATTCATAAATTCAGTTTTTACTAAATTAAAAAACCCACAATATAACTCCAGTAACAAATTTTACCTTATTCATTATTTAAAAAGCTCGATTTAATCGGTTCAGGTAAAAACTCAAAATCGAGCAAAAACTTGAATAACATGATTTTTTCCAGAATCGTTAAATTGTTTTCCGATTTTTTGCCCAAAATGGTCAGATTTTTGGGTTTATTCCAACGCAGACCACAGAAACATCAAAATAGGATAAGGACCTCTGCCACGGACTTATATACAACCTTGGCAAGTCTGAGATGGCAGAATTTTGTATTGGGCCTTTTGCAGCACCAGGCTTTAATAAATCTTGAAAAATTGTAGTTTGAAAAAAAAAAACCTGAAAAAAATTATGTTTTGCACCAAAAAGCCCAACCAGATACATTCTGCGTTTAGGAAAACCACCCATAGTATTGCATAAGCACACTGTGAGCACAAGGAAGACTAAAGTGACGAGACTCTACTCCATATTTGTAAAGTATATGTGTAAAGCACATACATGGGCAGATTTGGATTTAAATTTGAATTTCAGTTTTTCTAGTGCAATTATATTCTCTGCCATAGCGATGTGATCCCCCCCCCGCTCCGCTGGTAAGTTAAACACAGAGTGGTGGTGGGTGATATCACTGTGACCACCTCAGATCAGCACCAGCACTAGGGTCTGAAACATCTTTGTCTATATAGCCACCCTCGGCCGCCAGCTTTAGGAGGTGGGTCCTTGGGTGTCTATATAGGGGCAAAAAAAAAAAAAAACCCCAGCAGCCAGCTACGGACCATTGTGGCTAAATCCAGCAGCAGAGCCGAGTGGGTGTATCCCAATCTTCCACAATGACTATCTTGCACATGGGCTCATCAGGGAGTGGCAGGAGCAAGATTAGTGCCAGTGCTGGACAAAAATACAGCCCCCACATACTATCTGACCATCTTGGCTTATATGGCTTGTTAAGACCAATAAACTTGCGATTGAGGATTAACTTTCATGATGGAAAAATTCTGTTGGCCAGCTGCTGGAAGTGAAGAGGAGAGTCTCCTTACATTTGTTTGTGTGGTTTATCTGAACGAACAGAATAATACAATGGCGCATAAGACAAAAGGTTGCCTATGGAATAATTCTGCATGTTGGCATCCTAAATCGACATTCACAACTCATAAAAATAATGTAAACATTATTTCTGGATAGAAATTAGTGAGTATATGTCTATATAAATCTTTTGTCAAGAATTTTCCACTTCCGAGTTTATACACACTTATTTTTACAGGAATTCGATTTTTAACCAAATTAACTTGCATTGTGCAATTCAAATGTAAGCATTTGTAGTATATTGTATTTCTGCTTGTTTGTGCCCCTGAGCATATAATTAGTCAAAATGATTAAAGACAAAGTATTTAAGTATTAGTTTAAATTTCACATTTTACTTCTAAACAATGGACTTAATCTTTGTGGACAACCTGAAAGGCAACTAATCATAAATGGCAGCAAACTTAATTACATCTAAATTATCTCAGGAATTGAACAAAAATATCTATTAATAGACACCCCCCAGTTTCACTCACGATCCAGCTCAGTGGGGCTATAAAAATAAAATATTGAACCTTCAACAAATAAAATACAAAGCAACTAAATAATTATTTCCTTTGCTTTTATGCCAAATTTCCAACTGAGCTCTCCAAGCAGCTGTTGCTCTGCAAAGCCACAGGAAGGAAACCACCGAAGACGAGAAGTATAGACGAGCCTTGATGGACAGAGAGGGACTAGCTTCGGAAAATGACTAATTTGCCTGATTAAAGCAAGACTTGAAATGAAAGCTTTGGAAATAATTTCCCTCAACAGCCAAGACAGCAAAAACTATTAACATGTTGTACAAGGTTTAGAAAAACACGAGGAGGATTTAAAATACCAATTTAATAGCATAATTAAGTTTTATTTACAGTATTTTAGACTTTTATTATGTTCCCATCATCGTCCAGCTGACAAGGAAATCTAAATAATCATTTTAGTTACAGAACCTTTAAAAGTGTTTTTTCAAAATCTCTTATCTGAAGAAATACAAGAATAATGTCTTCTTCGAATGAGTCGTAGAAAATAATACTGATTAGTAGCCCAGTTCATAGTTTAGATCTGGACTTCATCTGGCCAGTCTACCTCCATCTATCTATATTCAGTCTACCTCCATTTATCTATAACTCGGCCTACCTTCATCTATTTATAACTCAGTCTACATCCATCTATCTATAACTATAGATCTAAATCTGTCGTTTCTGCACTGAAATTCCCTTTTCAAAAGAGCAAACAGATTTTTTTTTTAATATTCTTCTGTTAGCAGAAAACGGCACTGGCCTGTGGGACTTCTGAGCGTGCACCATGGAGTGATTGTCTTTGTGATTCGTCCCTCTTCACGTTGGGTGCACATGCACAGTAGAATGAAACCATTGGCATGAAGCCATTTTTGTCCTGTGCACACGCCAGCCCAGAGCCGACGAAGAGCGATGAAGCAGAAGATGACAATTGCTCCATCGTGCTCACTCAAAAGTACCACAGGTCAGTGCAATTATTTACTAACAGGGGCACCAGCCTCTGATATCAGGTAAGTGAATGGAGGGGTGCCTAATGTAGATCACCTTTCAAAGGTTCTTTAGAAAGGTTTATTTACCCTTATCTAGCTAGCATTCCCGTACAATACATTATAGGTCACTGCCACCTAACTTGCTCACTCCCACACCTTGTGTATCTTACGGTTTGCTCCTTTTAGACCCTTATCAGCGTTATTGATAAGGGTGCTATTTAATTCCTGCATTCAGTGTCAGACTGGGATGCCAGGGGGCCACCAGAAGACCTTAGGCTGAGAGCCCACTTTCCAAACTATTATACCTCCAATCCTAACTCAACCTTATTCTCCTAGTCTCTTTTCTCTACATACAGTACTCTATTCTTCCATTATTAAGCCTCGTTATTCCCATGAAGAAATTGGGAATGACCATGGAATAAGCCAAATGGTTATAAGAGTGAAACCCACTGTCACATGGCCCCACCGGGAGTTTTCCTGGTATACCAGTGGGCCAGTCCAACATTGCCTGTATTAGCCAATATTTATATTTATCTGTATTCTAAATTCCTACATAAATCTATATAATAATGTCACAGAATATTTTGGCAATTTCTACTGGTATGATTCTAATACATTTTGGTTTATATATACCTCATTGCGATTAACTGTATTTTTCAAATCTTCGCACTGTAATAAAATTGAAATAAAACTTCCTAAAGGCTGGAAACATTCATTTAATCTTTTTACATAAAAGAAGGGCGTAATTTAGTAAGGCTGTTTCTTGAAGACAGTGAATCCCCAGATCCTGGTTTAAATCTCTTGCTGTAAGTGGGAGAGAACATTAGGATTAAACACAGTTCAAGCCGATGCCAAGATAGCACTGTTACAAAGTACAGGCTTGATAAAAGCGAGCAGTCAGGTATATTTCACATTCCTTGCAAAGGTCAACCCTGATCTGGATATTAAATGTTCTGAGACAAAACGTGTAGGAATGAGATGCAAAACTAAACCATCGTTTGGAATCGGCACTATGCTTTGCATTGTTCTGCTTAAATGCCTGTGAAAACACATTGTAGCAGTGACATTCTACGGAATGGAAATCAGCTTTGAAGACAACAGCACTCTGGGAAAAAAAGCCCTCTCTTAGCCAAGCATCCGTTGCTCACAATTAAAAAATGTAGAAAGCGGCGCCAGCTTAATTTAGTTAAAAATCATGAGAGGAACACATCCTGTGGGACCTGCACATGTGACAAGCCTGCGAGCAATATTTTCACGGATTACCTCAACCAAAATCCGAAAATGAATTGCAATTTTTCTCCCATTTGCATACAAAATTGCATGCTTAATGGATGTTGATTCTGAAGAGAAAAGAATGCATGAATCATGACAATTATTTTGCATATGCCCTCAAATATCTTTAACCCATTGGGTGCAGGTTCTAGAAGTATTTATTATAGTATTTATAGTATCTATGAAGAATACACAAAACATATAAAGTTGTACATTGACCATAGCCACCTCCTGACATGTAGCACAAAGTAACTGTAAGCTTGTTACTCTGACTGAAGATTAAGATATTGCGCTGCTTAAGGACCAAAGCTGGCCTTGCCCTGCAATAACTGCTGCTTTAAGTCCAGACGGGGAGATTCGGGGGCGATCCAACGCCTGGCTACTTTTCGCTGCGATGGATCGCCCCCGAATCTCCCCAAATAGCTAGGCACCAGAATAGCTTGAAAACGCCGGCGCGTGTTCACACGGAGCGGCGCGATTTTTAAAATCGCTCCAAATTGCCTCGCCAGGCGACGGATCTCCCCCGAATCTCCCCGTCTGGACTAAGCCTAAGAGGTCAATAATGAAAGTGTCCCCTACAGAGAGAGTTCACCATTGTTTAGCTTCATTGTACTTGCCCCGAGGCTACCTCCCAATCTGGATAACGGAGAATATACAACTAGAATTGATTTCCCTTTTAAAGTCAGCTGCAGGATAACATACTATAGGGTCACTTACTACCTGCAGTACAGTGGTAGACTACAGGTGGGTCTATTTAGCAGGCCTTCTGCCTCCACAATGTTTCTTCCTGCTTCAAAAAGCACTGGGAGCAGCATCAAATGGCTTAGTGAAGCAACATGTTGATCATGAGCTACTGTTGGGGTTCACTGCTCAAAATAGAGAACAGACTACAATACCCAGAATTTCAAAAGTACCTAATCCCTATGGCTGAAAGAAAGAAGCAGTGCTTAAAGGTAGTCAGGGCACAAAAAAATCCACATATATTATGGTGCTTCATGTTAATTTTTCTTGTTTCTGATTGCTATTGCTTCAGCATATTTTTGCTCTGTTTAGGAAATCTGCATACTTTTTTGTTTGTTGGGGGGGGGTTGACCATTGTACAAGGATGTATAAATCTGACGCAGAATAAAAAGTCAAGTGTGAAAGAAACACACAACAAATACCAAACAAAAAGCGTAAATCCGATCCAAGTAAATGAGCCGTTTCTTTACATCTTCAAACACATGTTCTCTCTGCAAAGATGCGGCATGTGATACTATGGGTTGTGTAAAACAGCTTTCTCCGTTTGGACAGGCCTTTACAATGGATCATTAGCGCTGAACAAGCATTGCGCCATTCTTGGCAGCAGAACGAGTAAAACGATGCCACTGTACCCGGCATTATGCTGCAATTATTCATCATCAGACTTTCCCTATGAGCAATAACCCATTAATTCTAGACTGTATATGCAGTTTACACCAACTCTCACACACGCCTACAAAATCATGCAGCTCATAAAGGTTGTCACCACACCTGGGCGCCCTTTTATGCTCAGAGTTTATAAAATATAAAAATTGTTGATTACTTAAATAAAACAAGACAAATGAATTGCTTTTTTAAGCACTGCAAAAGAAAATTGGAACGGGCATTGGGCAAGGGATCTACTCAGCAATGGGATGCGCAGATCTTACAGTTACCCAGACTCCTTACTTCCCCAATCTTTGATTTGTTATAAAACCATAACCATAACACTTCAGTCGGGTTACATTATCCAATCTGCCCAGGAGCATCTTCAGCAGAACAGCCTGCAACTGTATCCCTGAGCTTTAGATGCTTTTCTGCCAGCTGAGGTGGGATGAATTATAATGGCGATACAAAACACATGAAATGTGTCAAATTTAAGTGAGGTTTCGGAGAATAAATCTATATGGCACCCATGAAAATGAAGGCTACTATCTATGCAAACCATTTGGGCTTTAAACATATCCAATATAATGTCAGCAGGGGCTGAAATCAAGTCTAAAACCTCAAAATTATTTATTAATTTTCCACCTAATTTTATTGATATCATGGCGATTATTTTGACCGTAGTGGCAGAACATTTTTGGAAGGATGTGCGTTTCTTTCACAGACTGCTGATAAATACTGTATTGACAGAAGATAAAATGATTGATTCCAGCATAATACATTGTTTTTATGCATTTTGGGATACAACTTACTTCCATGGCGATCAGTTCAGAAACCAATCTCTTCTCCTCTGTATAACGGTTATAAAGGTATGACCATGGCTGGGACATACTCTCCTATTACAGATTACAATGTAACTGAAACAGTATAATGCTTTCAATTTAAATTATATCCTTATCAATGTTCTGACGTCACAACTCAATGTTTATAAATTAAAGAACCGCCCCTTTTAATAACACACAGCTGCTCTATGATTTATGCAGGGAAGCTTATATGACTGGCACACATAGAAATACAGAATACAGTTAATACACTTACACAAAAAATAGGAACCACCCATATGAAATGACTTGTGAACATATTATAATGAATATTTTAATAAGCCGTGTCACCCATAAACCAGCAGATACTGCTTACTAAACAAAAGCAATGTACAATTATGCAGCAATATAAAAACGGAAAGTCAATCTTGAATTCAAAGCTTTCATTCAAATTTTTCAAAGGTGAAATATTACAAAAAACATTTCACATCTAATTCTGTACTTGTAGAGTTTCGAGGGATACAGCGAGCATCACTTATAAGGAAGGACAAGTAGAGAATGGTTCATTCTGAATGCTGAATAAATAAAATGCTTCAAGAAATAATAAAAAGAATCCTACAGAATATTTACTTGGCCAGGTATTGGCCCAAGGAGTTTAAATAATTTAAAAAAACTAAATGGCTGCAGTAATTTGAATTTTGAGAAGAACATATTAAGGGTATTGAGAGAGGTGGACATATAAAGCATAGGTTCCTAATCTGAATTGATGCTTTAGGTCCTTCCCTTTTACCAAACATAAGACAAGCGGCTTCCCCAAGAGCCAGAGACTATAGGAACCCTGTGAGGCATGTATGATAGGAATAAATGGAGGGAGAAGAGGCAAATTTCTACAAATCATGAAGTCAATCAACTTCTGTAATTCCTGGATTTTTTTTTTTTTGAAGGGACATTTTTTTTTCCTTGGTACATTGTAAAGCTTCTTCAATTCATTATAACAAGTGATCTTCCATTTTAGCGACCAGTAAGGTGGATTTAAGGACTTGCTGTTGAAATAGTCTAAAGTAACACAAATATGGAAGACAAAATCAGAACAAAGGCAACCATCACCTGGAACTCCATGAACTTACCCATATGCTCCATTGCTGATCAATTTCATGGTTTCAAAATCACTTTCACAAGGTTTTCTTCTAATTTTCAATGACTTGTTTGAGCTCTACATGGAAAAAGAATTATATTTGAGTGTGTCCGAGGGGCATAAGTGAGCGAAAGAGATTTGGTAGAGCTTTACCCACAACCAAACGTAAAATTGGGCAAAACCATTTTGCTGAAGTTTGCTAGAGGGCACATACACTGTAGGGAAGTAGCAACTGTGGAAGGGTGAATACACAAAATATGTTTCTGTGAGTTTAGAAGGTTTTAGAGCACTGAGAACAGTCTTCATATGTTCCACCTGCTCCCTCAGCAAGCCTCTGCTTTGAAAGTTGCTGTGGGTTGGTAGAAGTTGCAGGGTGATAACATATTTGGAGTTACAAAGGGAATACACTGCCAGGCAAATGGACATGACAAGCAAACTTTGTTACATTAATACTCCCTAGGTTTTGGTATTGTCAGACACAGACTTATATCATTAGTTATATTCTATATAATACACAAGAGCCATGATTATCCTGTAAATTCTATACACATATATGTTGGTGCTTATTTATGTGGTTTAAGTCACATAACCCACTAAACCTGTGTATTCCAAATTATTGCAAATACTTGTATAAAAAGCACTTGGCCATTGGCCATTTTTATAGTATTTATCTTGAAAAATACTGATCTCCAACAATTGTGCAGAGGAGTATTTAAAGGGCAAGGAAAGGCAAAGAAATAAAATCCCATTTTTACTTTCTTTAATGAAAAAGAAATCTATCTCAAAAATACTTTAATTTTAAAATGTGTACCGTTTTTATAAGAAACCTGACTGTATGCAGTGAAATTCTCCCTTCATTTAGTGCTTCTGGCAGGGAAACAATCACTTATGAACAGCAGGGGGAGCCCCTACCTTACTTACCAGCCATGCAGAACTCAAGCAGACCACACTGAGCATGTGTATGTAGTCTAGTCTTGCAAAGATGTATAACAAAGTTACAAGATGACAGCCCCCTGTGGCCAACTTTGAAAGCATAAATCATTTGTTTGATTAGGCTTGTGGTGCAGTAAGTTCATGTTTATGTTTAGTATACAAAATACAGCAATTCTAGCCTTATTCCATTTTACACTTTCCTTGTCCTTTAAGCAAATAGTGATCATAAAATTAGGGATGGTGGATTCAGTGCATCCCTACATAAAATGGTCTGACATCAGAAGTGACGAAGAACCTAAATTTTAGATGCAGAAACTTTATCAGGATAAAGGTATTTCTGCATCATATTAACTGAGACAACCTTTTCACTGGGTTAAAGAAAAAAAATGGAAATGGAATGTCTTTAAAATGCTAATTCTTTAGAAAAAAAAAGTCATACCAAGCAAAGCATCAACAGTTTAACCGAAAGACTAGCACCGAGAATGGTAGGAAGAAAAATTCCACATTCAAGTTAGCTTTGTTATCGGAAACTTTAAGTAGTAAAAGGAGGTCAATCGAGCATGAAAATAAAAGCACTCGGGCATACAAAAACTGAATATAAAAGAAAGTGAATGCTAAGAAGGGTCAAACATACTGCAAATTGTTTTTAAATAACCAGTAAGAAGGCAAAGCAGGAGGATGTTGGCTCCTTGGTAAACTTGTTGATGGAAACAGGGAGGAGGCTGAAGGTTCCAACTGCTCATATTGTTCTGCTAACTAGATGAACCAGTTAATAGAGCAAATTAACATTTCAGCAATATGTGACTGATTGCAAAAAGTAATATATAATGTAGGCAATCTAATTGTCCATGGCCTGATGTTATTCACATGAGGTATTGGTCAAACATTGTAAACACATAGTGCTGGAATGTCTTCTAGTCTGTTACAAAGACACAAGCACATGCTCCCCTCCATATGTTCAATGATGAGAGAGGCTACATGTAACCTGCCTGAATCTCCCAATATATTGTTTCATAATTAAATTATTAATATACTGCAATCCTGAAACTTACACTGATGGATTCATCTGTCTCTGGAGTTTCCGCCGTTCCACTGTCATAATTTGAAAGAAGTGCAATTTCTTAAAAAAAAAAAAAA
>CM044431.1:206941110-206952420 GCA_024363595.1 Xenopus borealis
CCCCCCCCCCAGCCTATGGGTTGCCTTCTGTAATTGCCCGAACACCTCTCAGATTCAACGCAATGGAGCTCACAGGCGACATCTTCCTCCCTTCGGTAATCTTTGGGAAATGATCAGCGTATCGGTGCATGCGCAGATGGAGTAGTCTTCAGGTTCATGACAACTGCACATGCGCTGAAAGTTACAGAAATTGTTGAAGCACCGGAAGAAGACCAGAAGATTACCCAAGAGGAGAAGATGGTGTCCGTGATCTCCGCTGCACTGACTGTGCAATTAGAGGTAAGTAAAGAGCCAAGGGGCAATCACAAAAGGCAACAGTTAGGATGGGGGAGCAAGGAGGGAGGTCTATGTAGGGTAGGGGGTAGCTCTTTTTAATAGCAGGGGGTTTAGTTCTCCTTTAAAGATCCAAACTGCATTATCTGCATAAATGCTTCAATAAAACATACCAGGAACATATTAAATTAGCAACAGACTGAAGAATCAAACGCTAGGTTTTTTTGTACTGATATGGGACTGGTTATCCAGAATGCTGGGGACCTGGTTTTCCTGATAAGGAATATTTCCGTAATTTGGATCGTCATATCTTAAGTCTACTAGACAATCATGTAAACATTAAATAAACCCAATAGGCTGGTTTTGCTTCCAATAAGGATTCATTATAGCTTAATTTGGATCAAGTACAAGGTACTGTCTTGTTATTACAGGGAAATATTCTGCTATTTGGATAAAATCGGGTCTATGGAAGATATTTTAGAGCTTTCAGGATAACTGGTGGAGTTTGTTCCTTCTAGTCAGAATCGAGGGATGAATTTGTCAAACGTGGGACGAATTCTTCAAATAGACTAAAGCAGGCCTGTGCGGTTCAGATTTGTCATTCTCTGACATTAAAGAGTGGCAAAATAATCAATCATTTCCATCAAATTGTGTGCACTACATGTAGTATATTTGCAAATATATAATATTTATACACACACTGGTACAGGATCCGTTATCCAGTAACCCTTTTTCCCAAAAAAACTCCCAATTACAGAATGACAGCCTCCCATAGACTCCATTATAATGAAACAATACATATTTAAAAAAGGATTTCCTTTTTTTTAGTATTGAAACAGTACTTAATCCGTACTTGATTGAAACCTTACTTTATCCCTCAAAACCCAGGTTCTGAGTATTCTAGATAGCAAGTCCCATACCTGTATGAGCAAATGTCATTTTCATGTCTAACTGCTCCTTTATGCCCATGGCACCAGGCTGTCTACAACCAAAGAGCCCACCTCATCTCAATAATTTATGTAGGTAATTCAGTCTCTGCAGTAGAATTGGCTGACATGATATTAGCCTGGCACTGTGCTGCCTCCATGATGTGCTGAAGGGGACACAGAGAGGGCCCTCGGAGGAAAAATTATACAACTTACGGAATGTGGCTCAGTCTGGCTGATAATCATCAAATTGACATTTCTTGCCAATAAATATATGATAATCTGTGGCAAACACTTACCAGACATTCCAGTAACCGCGCTGGCCTTGCAATAACAATCAAGATTTTCTGAACTAGTTGCTTAATAAACGCCAGTTCTCCACTTTCTGAACGTTCATGAGCCTAAAATTAGAAGTAAAAGTAACACTAAAATTGGGAAATGCACATATTTATTCAACAGGCACAAGAAAAAGTTATGTATTATTTTAATGTAATACAGTGTAACGGGGTAGTTAAAATATATAGAAACCGATCTTCATTTTTTGAGGGTTATGAATGATTTAGCTTTTTTTTCAGCAGCGGTTTGCTAGGGTCTTGTTTACCTTGGAAACAGGCAGTGGTTGAATAAGAGACTGGAAGATGAACAGGAGAGGGCTTGAGTAGAAAGTTAATAATTAAAAGTAACAAGGACAATAAAATTGCAGCTTTGCACAATCGCTTTTTTTTGTTTTGAATAGTGATGGGCGAATCTCACCTGTTTCGCCGAAAAATTTGCCAAAAAATTTGCGAAACGCGTCGCGAAATCTCCGGCATGTCGCGTCAAAAACGCTGCGCGACTTGTTTTTTGCTGGCGAATTTTTGCTGGCGAATTTTTGCTGGCGTTTCGCAAATTTATTCGCCAGCGGCGAATCGCGGGAATTCGCTACGAATTCGCTGCGAATTCGCCCCTGGCGAATAAATTCGCCCATCACTAGTTTTGAAGGGTCTTGAAAGGGAAAACTTGAAAGAGTCAGAAAACGAAGGTAAATAATTAAAAACACTTGTAATTTTAAAGAAAAGGTAATTCTACAACGTACCTACTGTAAAGTCAGAGGTAAAGCCGCTCTTTAAAATTGAATTATGGAAATATTTGATCATATATTTTAAAAGACGTCTAAAAGTACAGTCTTCTGGTTCAAACTTAAAGTGTTTGCAAAATCTACTGTACCTACACCATATCATTTTCTATTAAAAAGACATCTTGCAAATAGAGTGAGACATCCCTTTAAAACTGTACATGTATTTAATACATATAAAGGATCCATTATCCAGAAAGCTCTGAATTACAGGAAGGCCATCTTGCAGTCTCAATTTTAGCCAAATAAACCTAACTTTAAAAATAATTTCCTTTTTCTCTGTAATAATAAAACAGTAGCTTGTACTTGATCCAAACTAAGATATAATTAATTCTTATTGGAAGCAAACCCAGCCTATCGGGCTTATTTAATGTTTACATGATTTTTCATGCAATTATGTTACGGAAATCCAAATTACAGACATATCTGGAAAACCCCAAGTGCTGAGCATTCTGGATAACACGTTCTATACCTGTTTTTCCTAGTCTAGTTTAAATAGAGTAACATTATTCTTATAATCTAATGTCTGGGCAATATCTGTGTAGGAAAACAAGTAAAACAGTGATCACAGGTATAGGGCCTGTCATACAGAATGCTTGGGATCTGAGGTTTTACTGATAAAGGGTCCTTCTGTAATGTGGATAACCATACTACAAATAATTAAAAATGAATTAACTCCCAATAAGGATTAATTATATCTTAGTTGGGATCAATGGCATGTATTATGGCATGTTATTAACCATTACTCACCACCTGGAGTTTTCAGATAATGGATCTTTTCGTCATTTGGATCTTCATACCTTAAGTCTACTAAAAAAAATCATTTACACATTAAATAAACCCAGTAGGCTGGTTTTGCTTCCAATAAGGATTAATTATGTCTTATTTGGGATCAAGTACAAGCTACTGTTTTATTATTACAGAGAAAACGGAAATCATGTTTAAAAACTTTAATTATTTGATTAAAATGGAGTCAATGGCCTTCCCATAATTCAGAGCTTTCTGGATAATGGGCTTCCTGATAATGGATTTCTGGATAATGGATCCCAACCTGTACCATGGAGGTAGAAATCAAGACAGAAATCCTTACGTTATCATGTACTGCTCTAGGATTCAGGTACAAACAACATTCTACTGTACAGGTAATTGGACTTGACAAGAAGATATTATAGTGTTTCCTGAAAGGATAATATATATATATGCAGGAATGTTAAAAATGAGCAACGAAAGCCTTACCTAAAGAGACGTGGCAAATAAGAACTCTATTCATAATAACATATATATAGAAACCAGATAATCAATACATCTGTACATTGGGCAACAAAAAGAAAAAAGCCCTAAACAGTCGGTAACATTTCCCATTGTCTTTAATTCTAGAAGAAGTGAAAATAGTACATGAAATGTAACTCAAGGGAGCGTGGGGGCGGCTTCTTCTAATTAAATACACTAGTGTCGGCGGGAAGAATGAGATGACTAATGAAGACGAAGGAGCAATTTACTTGGCTCCCACCAAAAACAGAGCATTAAGCTCCTTTATCTCTAATTGCTTGTTAAGTCTCCAGCCCATGTTCTCCGAGACTCCCAAGGCAGACAACAGTTTTGGTACCATGAATAATTCAGTGACACGCTGACTAATGCAGGGCTCTTCAGTCAGACTGCACAGTCAAAACACATCACAGGAGTAAAAAAAGCATGGAAAGTGGCATTTTATTCAAGCCACACAGCTCTGCAGAAGACTGGGGGAGTAAATAATAATAATAAAACAATAAAGGAACAAAACAAAACTGAAGAAACCTGGATTTTTTTTATACTTACTTCATGTAGCAACTTTTCTATTTTCTGCTGTAGTTCGAGGAAGTATCTTGAGGTTATGAGGCCAAGATGGGACTTATCCAAGCAATCTCGGGCCAGCTCAATAATCTGGTGATGGGTAAAGCTGAGCACCCCATCAGCCAATGGCAGCACGCTATCTGGAGAATAGTTGGTGATAATGTCCTGAAGTCGCTCTTCCATCTGAGCCGTAGCCTGATTGAGTATAACAAAACCCAGTCACTTTGAACATTTACTGCCACAATAATAGTCTAATTGTCTACTGATGGAGATCTGGCCCAGAGAAATTGTATATGTGTAGTGGCATAAATAAGTCATATGTCTGCCAGGTTCGAGTGGGGCCTATGACTGGACAACAACTTTGCTCCAGAGATTGACATTGATGAGGCACATTGATGACCATCAAGAATAAACAAGTTGTGAAGACAAAAGGCAAGGGAAACAAAGCTTAGTTGCTTTGATATTTTTTTTAATGACACCACTGTATACTGTATTTGACCTGAGCCTTAAATTGGTGGATATGGTAATTGTAGAAGGGGATTTCAAGGACATCTTATTCAAAAGTTTTTAAAATTTCATAAACTCAAGAAAGGCTGCTCAAAATGTCCAGTTGTTAATGGCTGTGGGTATTATTCAATCCTTGATAATAAACTGGAACTCAAAGACCAATATATTTTATTTTGTTATTATTAATTACAGCACTGTCAGTTATATGGGCATCAAGGTAGGAACATCTTGATTTTGATTACCTGGCTTTCTGATTTTTATTATTTTTAGGGCTAAGGGTCAAAACGAAGCCCCTTACTTAACCCAGTAATGTTGGACTAGATGCATTTTAAGGTTATTTCTTTTAGTCCCCACTTAGGATTAAATAAGGTTAAGGAGCATAGACAGGGGTTCCAATTAACAGGATCCCAAATGATCCCATGAGAGTCAGGACCTGTCTTGCACCTTATGTCTGTATTTAAAGATGTAATTCTTGTTAAAACACACCATAAATATCATGTAAAAAAGTTTATTTGAGAGAGAGACTTGATAAATACTGGTGTATTAAAGCCATTGCACACAAGCAGTGTCGGACTGGGGTTCTGGGCCCACAGAGGCTGGAGTTTTCTGAGCGCAGGCTGTGAATCGGGTCTGGGCCGGCAGGGCCCACCAGATTTTTCCCCATTGTCCCGCCAGCCCAGTCCGAATCTGGACACTAGCATCAACAGGTGACCTTTTGGCCAGAAAACACTGCACATTTTCTATTCAAAATCCATTTGCCACTACTAGGGGCAGATTTATCAAGGGTTGAATTGATTCGAAGTGAAAATTCGAATTTAAAAAATAAAAATTTTGAATTAATTTCAGGCTTATTCGACTATCTAATAGCCCAAAATTCGATTTTAATTGATCAAATTCGATTTTCGAAGTACTGTTGCTTTAAGAAAAATTCGATTTAAAAATTCGCCAGATTGAACCTGCCGAATGACTTTAAAATCCTATGGGAAGCTCCCATAGGATTCTTCTAAGTTTTTTTGAAGGAATAACAAAATTTCGATTGCTTAAAATCGACCGATTTTAGCGATCGATCGAATTTTTTATAAATCTTTTTTCTCATCTTTCTATTCAGAACCTCTCCTTTTTGCAATCGAGTCTCTCATTTAAATCAAGGCATGGTGCTAGAGTAATTTGGAAAATTGAAAACTGGAGAGCTGCTGAATAAAAAGCTAAATAACTAAAAAAAAAAAAAAATCACAAATGAAAACTGACTGCAAATTGTCTCTGAATATCACACTCTAAAAGTTAATGTACAGTAATACTAAAAGTTCCTTTAAAGGTGAACAACCCCTTTAAGAAATGGCAAAATCTCCAACTAAAGAAAACTTGTTATATAAGCATCAGTAACTGCAATTAAATACAAACACTTAGGGCTGAACTCCATGGGCGATTTCCAAAGCGTTACGACAAAACCCGGCGTCAAGTCGGAGCGACGGAACTAAGGTTAGTAATGGGAATGTCGGATGGAGTCGCAGCAATCAATCAACAGTCAGATGCAAACGCTGCACGCTGCAACTTCATCCGCCATTTCTCTCTTACCTTATATTTCTGTCGCCCCGACTTGACGCCAGCGTTTTGTCGCAGCACGACGGATGCCACTGAAATTGCCTATGGAGTTCAGCCCTTATACTACTAAGCTAAACTGAGAACATATAGGGGCAAATTTACAAAATTCACATGAATTGATTGAAGTTCGATCGAATATAATCGAATTACGATCGTACGATTTTTTCGGATATTCAAATTTGTCCTCTTCGATCATCGAATACCGAATTATCGAATAGATCGAATGATCAGATATTCGATAATTCGATCATTCGATGATCGAAGGAATTAAAATTTAAAAATCCTTGGAATGCCTACTTCACCAAACTACTGAATAACAATGGAAGCCTATGGGAACCCCCATAGGCTTCTTTGACTAAGTCCTGCTCGAATACCATTCGCACGATCGAATGATTCGATAGTTCAAATCGTACGATTTTTTCGGAGGCTCGAAGGAAAAAGTACGATTTTTTCGTGAAATCGAACGATCGGTATTCGATTGTACGATTTCATCGAGAAATCGAATATCGAGCAAAATGATAGCTTAAAACTATTCGATAGGCATTCGATAGTCGAACGCTCATCGAATTTCGAATACATTCGTAGGATGTTTGGGGAATAATAGTAAATTTTCCCCATAAAAGTAACAAAGCAAAAAGACAACAAAGCAACAAGATGATATAACGGAATTACTTGGTTGTTACAGTGGCAAGACATTACAGTGGATTTTCTCAGGCTCCTGTTGAAAAAGCATGCAGTTTCCATAAAATTACCTTTGGGAATCGTTCTTTGTATACATGGTTCATCATAATTATTTCATGGTCACAGCATGCCGACGTGCGTCCAGGGCTGCGAGCACAGAAAATTACCTCTTAAGTTGGTTGGGACTTAGCAGTTAATATATCAACACAATTACCACCAAGAACACAATCATTTATAGCAAATTATGAGAAATGTGCATTAAATAATCTTGAATAATCACACATCTGAATTTAGAAATATATACAAAGGCTGTCAAACTCATGTAGCTACATTTCAAATAAAAAAAGGAACACTTCTATTATTTGTTCCAATCAAAGCCTTCGCATTAACAAGTATTGGGTGTTTTGGTAATAAAATAAAATGAAACGCATGTGCAAAGCCATTGTTTAAAAACCTAATATCCTATTAATCACTAGCAAATAAAATACTCAGTAAATCAATGTAGTGTTTTTTTTAGAAACAAGAATCATGGAAATTTGTAATAAAAATGTTAAAATATTAATTTGTAATAAAGTACATTTTATTAAACATACATCTAACTTACACCAAATAAACACAAGTTTCAAAAACAGACATTAAAAATTAAAAATTAATATGTATTGGTTATATATCAGTCTTTGCTGCATGTTTTCAAAATTTTATAACAACTATGAAAGCTTTTAATGGTGCCTCATTACACTAAATGTGATGCTGTAGTCTGGAGACTATTAGACACTAATAACTATCTATGCTACACAGCAAATTTAGAATACTAAACCTTCTGCTCTATATATAAAATTCTACTACTGTAAATTGAAGTGACTGATCTATAGATTTTGACTCATGGAGGCACATTTATCAAAGTTCGAATTGCAAATTTGAGGTTTTTTCAACTCCCTTAAAGGAGAACTAAACCCTAAAAATGAATTTGGTTAAAACTGCCATATTTTATATACTGAATATATATATATATATATATGTATATGTATATATATATATTTTGCACCAGCCTAAAGTTTCAGCTTGTCAATAGCAGCAATGATCCAGGACTTCAAACTTGTCACAGGGGGTCACCATCTTGGAAAGTGTCACATGCTCTGTGGGCTCTGAGCAGCTGTAGAGAAGCTAAGCTTAGGGGTCCTTGAAAAAGACTCTAATGAGGGTCTAAACGTCGGATGGGCATCAATAAATACATATATATATATATATATATATATATATATATATATATCACCAGCCTAAAGTTTCAGCTTGTCAATAGCAGCAATGATCCAGGACTTCAGACTTGTCACAGGGGGTCACCATCTTGGAAAGTGTCTGTGACACTCACATGCTCAGTGGGCTCTGAGCAGCTGTTGAGAAGCTAAGCTTAGGGGTTGCCACTTATTATCCAGCAGAAAATTAGGTTGGTCTGTAATATACTGTAAGCTGATGCTACAGGGCTGATTATTAAATTATGATGCTAGTTGCACTGGTTTCTATTCTGCCCTGTAGTAAATAGCTGTATTAATTACTAATCAGCCTTATATTGTGACTATATTTCTATTCTATGTGTAGTGTATATTGTGAGTGGGTCCCTAAACTCAGTAAGTGACAGCAGCACAGAGCATGTGAATCAGTGAATCAGAATCAGAAAAGAAGATGGGGAGCTACTGGGGCATCTACTGGGGAGACACAGATCTTTACTGCTAAAGGGCTGTGGTTGCCTTGGGCTAGTACAGAAGCGCAAAGCATAATGTACAACATTTCTAGCTACTTCTTTAGTTTAATTTTCCTTGTCCTTTAAATTCGAATGAATTAAAAATTTGACCTAGTGAAATGTACTACTAAAATAAAATTATTAATACTCAGAAAAATGTAAACGACCCAAAAAAACTACAATGTCAGGATGGCAGCAAACAGATCCCTGGACCTCTCCCACTAATGTAAACAGTAATTCCACAGGTTTTAGATGAAGAATAGGCAAATTCAAATACTTAAAGTATGATAAATCGCTAAAATCGAATTAGAATTAAAAAAAATTCATACAGCAAATTTTTCATGGTTGCACTGGGTTACCGAGTCTGGGGCTTATTTAACAACATTTCAACTAAGAAGCTAAGGCTCCAATACCAGAAAATAAAGAGAAAAGAACACAAACATCTAACCCTGATTCAAACCTAGTTTACCAGTATATTATTTAATGTGTGTATACCTACAACTATCCACCCAAAAATGGGCTGTTACAGCACAGTTGCATACTTTCAATCTATCCAGCACCACCCACCCATCAACCTATCCAGGACCGTCCACCCTTCAACCTATCCAGCACCGTCCACCCCTTCAACCTATCCAGCACCGTCCACCCTTCAACCTATCCAGCACTGTCTACCCTTCAACCTATCCAGCACCGTCCACCCTTCAACCGATCCAACACTGTCCACCCTTCAACCTATCCAGCACCGTCCACCCATCATCCTATCCCCCACTCATCATCCTATCCTCCACCCATCATCCTATCCATCACCTATCAACCTATCCAAGCTGTCCATCCACCAATCTATCCACCACCATCTACCCATCTGTTTATTTATCTATTTGGATGAGGATAGAAGAAGAGGACAACTTCCCTCATATCTTTGGTCCCACTTTTCATGTATAAAGACAAAGAGGGAAATACT
Source organism: Xenopus borealis (assembly GCA_024363595.1). Classification (NCBI taxonomy): domain Eukaryota; kingdom Metazoa; phylum Chordata; class Amphibia; order Anura; family Pipidae; genus Xenopus; species Xenopus borealis. The sequence goes on from CM044431.1 coordinate 206,950,743, forward strand.
GTAACTAGGGATGAACCAAAGCCAGGATTCAGTTTGGTATTCGGCCATTTTCAGCAGGATTTGACTGAATCCTTGTGCCTGGCCAAACCGAATCCGAAAAATCACGTGACTTTTTGTCAAAAAACAAGGAACTAAAACACTTTTTAGCAGTACACTTTGTGCGTGGATCTTTTACCCTCCCTTTTGCATATGCAAATTAGTGTTCAGTATTTGGCCAAATCTTTCACAAAGGATTCGGTGGTATGGTCGAATCCAAAATAGTGGATTCGGTGCATCCCTAACTGCCCCTACAAATCATTTTGTTTGGAAAGGTGCTGCAAGGTTTTCAGTTTTCATCAGAAGTGGCTACCACTGATTTAAGAACAAAGTTAAAACTAGAACAGCTGCACAAAATATATATGTACAATAATATTCTGTAAAGTAATGCACGGCTCTGCTATGATGAAATATGTCACTACCATGTGATTTCAATTGTAAATGAACGTTAATATTCCAGGTGAAATATGAAAAAGCTAAAAGGGAAGAGTGGATTTTCCCAATTAAATTTGCTCATTCCTAAAGCAGCAGCTCTCACACACCTGAGACTTCTGGATCGGGGGCGCAGCTGAGTGGTCCGGCATCTGTCATCAGTGGCAATGCTCTCGGTGCAGAAATGTCTGGACAGAAAATGCAGTTCATCAGGTGTGGGTTGGTATGGTAATTGGTGTAACTTCTCCTGGGATGAACACGATGACTGCGGAGAACAGGGGGTGACATTTTAGTTGAGAATAGTGCAGAATTCCTAATTAACTAAAAAAAAAAGACATAGAAACGTGTTTAAACATTTTTAGATATTAGTGGGACAATTCCCCAGATAACTAAGCCTTGCGAAAGACAATATTGCAAAGTGAGCAAATATAATGAAAGGACAAACTTGGTTTGTCATATAGAACACAACATATCCCGGTATATATCTAAAAAATAACAAGTTTTACAAACGGATATTCTTGTTATTAAAAACAGATAACAGATGTTTATTTGGCCTTTAGAATCACTTCAATTAACATCAGTGAAAAGCTTAAATAAATAGACTGCAATATTGATTGGCTGAGCGCTAACTACCTGCTCTTTTGTCCAGAAGAATTGAACCACACTCATGGAGTAGAAAGTGCAATAAAAGTGTTTATATTATTTTATTTTTTTATACACCTGCCTCCAGCATTTACATGGTTAGAGGCAAAGGTCACATAAAGGAGAATTTAAATAGATGATATTAGTAATGTTGTAATTGGAATACTCGTTGAGGACAATAAAAAAAATTGTGCAATGACAGCTCATTACAGCCCTGCAAGCACAGAACTATATATCTCACTTTTCTGTATCCAATACCAGCACTTGTTCCACTCTTCAACTGACCTTCCAAAGCAAGAAAAGAGAAAGAATGAAAAAAAAAAAAAATAAAAGCAGCAAGAGAAGGAGCTTGATGAAGGTCAAAGTGAAAAAGTCAATATTGTATCTTGGGCTGGTGCATGGGAACTATAGAAAACAAAAGCCAAGTTGCTTTCTTGAATGAGGGATTTGCTGTTGAACGGAGGTGGTTTGAATTGATTAAAAATTAAATATCATCAGATCCAAAATGTACAGGGATCAGTTTCACCATAAAATGTACCCTTCTTAAATTCTGATCACCCCCCCCCCC
>CM044431.1:206952812-206993103 GCA_024363595.1 Xenopus borealis
TTTTTTTTTTTTTTTTTTTATATTTCTAAACTCAATTTACATTAATCTACAGATGGAGTATATTTTGTTGGAGCATGCATAACAGCAGATGCACCAAATCCATAATTTTTGTATTTTGACCAAACATTAAATCCTACACAAAGGAATCTAACATGCAACCGAATACAAACTCTAATCTACATATACAAACATCAGTAAAATGCCAAAAACAACACACTTGAAACCACTCGAAATAAAGGGTTTGTATTCATTTCAGCATTTAAGGATTTAGCTAGAATATAATCTTACAGAAAGGGCTGGGATTCAGCCTAGTCCAATGCTAAATGCTGGATTTAGAGCCTCCCTACAACAAAGTCTATGGTAAAACATCATATACAGCTGTATACACCCGACTAAATATGGCACAGCTCTTAAAAATAAACTTACCCTCACACAATAATTCAGAGGAAACGCTAATCACATCAAAATGCAGCATATTGGCAACAGTAGTGTGTCTTAAGCAAAATCCTGAACTGGAAAACTGGAAGTTTTTCAAAAGAGCAAACAGATTTTATTTTAATATTTTAAAATCGGACATGTTCTTAGTTTCCAAGGTGCCCTCAGTCATTTGCTCTGATAAACTTCAGTCACTCTTTATTGCCGCACTGAAAGTTGGAGTGATATAACCTCCCTTTCACCGCAACAGTCTATCAAAAGAACAGTGGGAATGTAACCAAATAACAGCTCCCTGGCACCTAAAAATTATCCCATTTTTCTTTATCTAAAAAAAAATACTTTATATAAATTAAAATATATAATAATGAGTTAGTGTTCACAGAGCTCTTTACTAAATATAATTTTACACAATAATATAAGTGGGGAGTGGATGGGGAGAAGTACATGGGGTAGGGGAAGTGGAGTTCACTGGTCCACAACTTTATTTTCCACCAAGTGGTAAATATGAGAATAGCACTCAATAAACAATAATAATCCATATTGGCAAACCACACACACCTGTACAACAAATTTTTTGGGGGTCCCTGGGCCCTGCCTACTCTGGCCCCCAAGCCCCACTCCAGATCCCTCCCACTCCACACCACACAGGCAAAAAGGTAACCCCCATCCCCAAGTTATAAAAAGATTTTGATGGTGACGGCCCCCTTATACGTAAAAAAGAACTGTGGCACCAGGGCGACCCATTTAAAAAAAAAAAAAAAAAAAGTGCCAGTCAAGGCCGCCCTACAAGTCAGAAAAAAATTTGGGGCACCAGAGAATATTAAGAAAAAAAAAAATTGGTGGCAGGGGCCAATAGAGTATTAAAATAATACATTGGTAGCCCCCCTTCAGCCCCAGGCCCTGTTTCCTTGTACCCCTGATGGCAGCCCTGCCATTCCCTCAAGCAAAATTTAAGGGGACATGGTTTTGCACAGTTCCAATTTGGTAAATTTGGAGTGTGGATTGGGGTGAAAGTGATTTGCGAATTGCGAGTATAACTGGGCAGGGAGGGTATGGAAGGACAGGAAGTTACAATGTTGGCATAAAATATATTCCCGGTAACTGGCTTAATCAGTTGGCTATTCTCCAGATATGCTGGGAAACAATCCTAGATTTTGTGCACCTATAACAGAGTAAGACTGACCTATAACACGGTGCTTTGACATGACGCATTATGGTGCACATTTACTAAGGGTCGAATTTAGAGGGTCAAAAAACTCTCGAATTTAGGTCGAATTAAAACCCCTCGAATTCGAGGGGTTTTAACACAATTTGACTTTTTGAATGATTGAATATAAAAAATTCGATCGATTCGAACGATTTTAAGCAATCAATGGAATTTTTTTATTCGATCAAAAAAACGTATAAATATCGTATGGGAGCTTCCCATATAACTGTATAGCAATTCGGTAGGTTTAACCTAAGCCCAAAATTTTATTTGAATTTTGAATTTTTTTTATTCCAATTTCATTAGAATTTTCACTTCGAATCAATTCCACCCTTAGTAAATGGGCCCCTATGTTTGATAATGTAGGCAAACGCATCACCTTTTGTAACATATATTTACATAGGTTGGACTTGTATGCTGGCAATCATCTATTCTCCAGAACTAGGGACACAAGGCGCAAGAATAGCACATGGCTTCTTATCTATTTAAAGGCCCAATTTATGCATAAATGAAATAAATGTATACTCATGTGGGAACGTTCAGCATATGTTTGCTACCTGAGATTGCGTATACTTTACTAGAAGACCCTTGCCTCTATATCACATATTTTATTACTATATAGGCAGGTTGTGCTGACAGTTCCTTATTAGCTACTGCAGGTTTGATTGTCAGAAACAAATCTTGCTTTGTGGTTATCGGGACATCTCAAGGATTCGAAGCCCTTGAAGATGAAGTGGGCAGCAGATCCTTCAAAAACTCTGCATGAGGCGGCTTCCACGTAAAAGCAATCTGTGAATGCTATATATATTATGAATTAGCTGTGACTCCATGAAACATTCCTGGACATTCTGAACTAACTGGCAAGAAATCCAATCAGAAAAGCCTTTAAAACTGAATCAAATGTGCTCAGTCGGTGAGAAAAAATGATCTCTATATAATTACTTTAAAAGTGACTGCTACTACAGAGGGCATCACACCGGTTATCATAGAAATGCATTTCACCACCAAATTATGCTATTTACAGTTTCAAATGAATATTCGGAGTAGCTTCTGCTATCATGCTGTATGAGGCGACACCGACTAAATACCCCTACTAAAACATATAACTAAGTACAGGTACGGGATCCGTCATCCGGAAACCCATTATCCGGAAAATTCCGAATTACAGAAAGGCCATCTTCCACAGACTTCATTTTATCCAAATAAAAATTTTGAAAAAAATATTTCCTTTTGTTTTCCTGTAATCATAAAATAGTACAGGTATGGGACCTGTTATCCAGAATGCGTGTTGAGACAACAAAGTTTGAAAAATTACAAACCTGTCCAAAAGATATCTAGACAATTTTCTGCCAGATATTTAAACGGGTGGCAGTCAAGGAGGGTCCATACCCAGGCAGAAAAGCTGACAATTTAATAGTTTAAAGGGATTATTCACCATTAAGTTAACATATCTTATGTTATAGAATAGCCAGTTCTAAGCTACTTTTCAATTGGTCATTATTTATAGGCTTTTAAATTACTTGTCTTTTTATTCTGATTCTTTCCAGCTTTCAAATGGGGGTCAATGACCCCATTTAAAAAAAAAAAACAAATGCTCTGTAATGCTGCAAATGTATTGTTATGGCTACTTTTTATTAGTCATCTTTCTGTTCAGGCTTTCACCTATTTATAATCTAGTCTCTTAATAAATCAATACTTGCTCTGCTGATATTACAAAATGCAGAGCTGCTGAATAAAAAGCTAAATAATTAAAAAACCATAAATAATAAAAAACTAATTGCAAAGTGTCTCAAATGTCACACTACATCAGGGGTCCCCAACCAGTAGCTCATGAGAAACATGTTGCTCTTCGACCCCTTGGATGTTGCTCCCAGTGGCCTCAAAGCATGTGCTTATTTTTGAATTTCAGGCTTGAAGGTAAGTTTTAGTTGCATAAAAACCAGGTGTACTGCCAAACAGAGCCTCCTGTAGGCTGCAAGTCCTCATAGTGGCTACCAATAGCCAATCATATCACATATTTGGCATTCCCAGGAAATTGTGTGTTGCTCTCCAACTTATCACTACATCTGAATGTGGCTCACGGTAGAAAAAAAAGTTGGGGACCACTGCTCTACATCATACTAAAGGGTCATTCAAAAGGAACAACCACTTTAATATTTCCCTATGAATGGCTAGTTTAACACACAGGCAGGGTATAAAGACTCCTGAAAGGGCATTATGTGGAATCCTTGGTACCTGGTGTTTTAGGGATAAAGGATTATTTCATATTCTTCCCAAAACTTAAAGGGGTTGTTCACCTTCAAAACAACTAATTGGTTTCAGATAGATCACCAGAAATAACGTTTTCCAATTACTTTCTATTTTCTACGCATGACCGTTCTAATATTGAAGTGTAAACTGTCATTTTTCATTAGTCCGCCCAGGCGATTCTGGGAGATTAGTCACCTGTCGAGGCAACTTCAGGTGATTTCGGAAAGCTCACCGTCGCGTGTGAATTACTGCAGGTGACTTTTCATTTTAGCCAGTGCAAGCGATTCAGGGAGATTAGTTGCCCAAAAGAAGAGGCTAGTAGACGCCAGGTGACTAATTTCCCAGAATCGCCTGGTGTGGACTAACCCTAAAGCAGCTCGGGGGGGGGGGGTCGTCGTTCTAAATTGATACATTTAGAATCCAGAATCCCTGGGTTTCATTACAGGCAGCTGTTAGAATTGATACAATAGTTGCTAATATTCCAGAGATGTTGCTGTGAAATGTATCAACTAAATGTTGCAAAACTATAACAGTTTAGAGTCTGCACCTGAATTACTGAGCTGCCAGACTCAAACACCAGACACCAACATTCAGCTTTAAACTTCGATTATGGAAAAACAGTAAAGAATAAATAATGGAAAGTAATTGAAAAAAGTCTTTATTTCTGGGGAACAATCTGAAAACAACTGAACTGAAAAAAAGTGTTTGGAAGGTGAACAACCCCCTTTAAGTCTGCTAAAATAAATTTAAATAACCCCAGCAGGATTGCTTTGCCTCCAATAAGGATTCATGCAGCATAGTTACCATTAAGTACAGGGCATGGTTTTATGGAATGAAGATTATTAACAAGAACATTGTAATAAGTAAGATAAAAAGCCATATTTTTTGTGAGACGGCATACAAACTTATGGGCATATGTGTGTGTGTGTGATGTAGTTGTGTGAGGACAAGCACTATTTGCTGTTTAATGACACTGCATAATCCCCATGTAATGATGACAAATGGGTACTGTGACCTACACAGGCTTTCTGGCAAGGATATGTAGGCACTTAATGAGAACACTATATAAATTAAGCAAGACTATTATTCCATTGTACAACACTCTTTCGTAACCATTTTGGGATAAATGCATTCACCAAGTATATGGCTGACACCTGTCCGGTTTGGACCAGGACAGCCCGATAATTTGAAGGGCTGTTTGGGTCAAAACGGTCTGCCTGGTTTTCCATATTAGGGAAACCGGGCAGTTTTCCCTATGACTGACGCAGTAATCGGCCAATTGCTAATTGCCACGTCATAGCCCCACCCCAGCATCATGACCCAGCCTCTATTGCAGCTTGGCAATGCCTCCATTATGTCATGGCCCCGCCCCTGCCTGGTTAGACGGGCCAATTAAGTTACAAACCACACCAAATTGGGTGCGCACAAACCCTGCTAACTTATAAATATTAGGGATGAACCGAATCCACTATTTTCTGTCACTTAAGGTGGCCATAGACGCACAGATAATATCGTATGAAACAAATTTTAGTACGATATTCGGTGCGTGTATGGTGGGAAATGAGCCGACCAATATCTGTCAGCTGATTGATAGGCTGGATGGAAAATTTTGATTGAATGCCTTTGAAAGCACCCTTAACATTGCTGGAGCTGAATAGTCAGATACAGGTAGAATTCTATTGTTTTTACCTGTATATCTGACCATTCAGCTCTACACGTGTGTATTGAAACTAACAATCTTCCTTGGAAAGATCTTTTCCGAGAGAGATCATAATTGTTACGTCTATGGCCAGCATAAAAGTCCTGTGATTTCCCTCTTTTCCCCTAATTTGCATTTGTAAATTAGGATTCAGATACAGTTGGGCCGAAGTATTCAGCTGAATATGAATCCTGCTGAAAAAGGCCGAATCCTGAACCGCATCCTGGATTCGGTGCATCCGTAAATACAAGCTATAAGCCTCACAATGCTCACCTTTTAATTGGGTGGCTTGGGTGCAAATCCCCAAACCTATCACTTAAAATTTGACATTGAAATGCATTCAATGATGGCGGGTCACTCACCACTCCAGATCCATGGTCCAGGTGCAGCGCCCCAAACCCACAGCTTGGGGAGACCTAAGAACCCATGCACTTCCAAATCAGCGCGCACTCAACTGAACAGCAGGCAGCAGTGAATGTTAAAAAGCAATTTTATTGCTCCTGGTTCTTTAAGAGCCGAACTTCCAGTTTTCAGACTGGAAATTCTGCTCTTCCAGCACAGAGCACAATTATGCACTCTGTGCTGGCGTCCTGGCCCTCTCTGACGCCCTTGTGGACCCCCCCTCCGGTGCAAAAAGGTGAGCACACGGGGGAGGGGGGCCAGGATCGCCCCTGCCTGCTGTTCCGTTGACTGCAGGAGCCAATTTGTAAGTGCATTGGTTTAAAAGGTGACAACCTAACTAAGCAGCCAATACGTTGTTGGTACAGGTGAAGCACTCAAGCACAGAAACCACTGGTACATTTATTAGAACATGGCAGGTAAGAGTTTCAGGCTCCATAATTGGTCTCAGCTTAGACAGGAAGTAGGAAACAGGAAGAGGAATATGAATCATCAGACAAATGGCAAAACAGCAGCAATGCCCTTAACCAAAATGTCCACACAAGCAGGTTACTAAAACTAGCACAGTAAGAAGTATAGAGAGACTGCATCTACACCGATTATCTGTTTGTAGAATCAGCATGCAGTGAATTCTTGGTCAGCACATAGTAAGGCCCAGGGGCTCCATTCTGAGCCTTTAGTTATGGTTAGGGTTGCCACCTGGCCGTTATTTTACCGGCATGGACGGTATTTTTGATGGTGGATCCCAATGTTATTAATAGGAAAAAAAGATAAATATATAGGAAGGCCAGTATTTTTTTTTTTAACAAAAGGTGGCAACCCTAGTTATGGTGCTGCTATGTCAGTGTGAGCTGAGCACAAATACAACCAGTAGCGAGGGATTCAGCCACCATGAAACACAGAGGCCGCCGAAAACTGTATTATTCAGGAATCCTGCTCCAATAACTATCTTTAATATTTAATGTTACAATTCTTTTAAACAAACAGCAAAATGTGAAAACGCTACCATTTCGCAGTCAGCAAAATCCACTAAGAGAGAAGGCAGCGATTGGTAAGGGATTTGGAGCAGAAATCAATGTTTTATACTGTTGTGTTTTCTGCTCATTGTGATTCAATAACAGGAACGTTGTTGGGTAATTGAAGAGAATAAGGACCCACTTTCCTTGTTGCTCAGTAATATCTTGTCTCTTAGCTACTGCTTAAAGAGATACGGACACAAAAAAATTAATTTTAACATATGAATGTACATTAAATGTTACCTATAGGTCATGTTGATCATTTTTTGCAAGGAGATTTGTCATAGTATATAATGGTTAGCTGAAGTTGCTAAGCCTGATTCTCTGACAATCTGACTTTGCCAACCTGACTGTCCCATCTCAGTCTGTTAGTTACAGTTTCTAATGCTAACGGACTCCTGCTGCACAAATATGGCAGCCCCCTCATACAGGAACATGGGGGATCAGACAGGTAATGTAAAAGCATCATGCAAATACTTTATGGCAAAGGCAAAAGTAGCTTTCAAAGCCAATATTATAATAGATGTAAAAAAAAGAGTTTAATTTCAGGCGTCAGTATCTCTTTAAGTATACAGGTATGGGGTCTGTTATCGGGAAAGCTCCAAATTACAGGAAGGCCATCTCTCATAGACTCAATTTTAATCAGATAATTCAAAACGTTAAAAACATTTTTCCCCTGTGATAATAAAACAGTACATTGTACTTGATCCTAATTAAGATATAATTAATTCTTATTGGAGGCAAAACAATCCTACTGGGTTTAGTTAATGTTTATAGGAGTTTTTTAGCAGACTTAAGGTGGTCATACACTGGCCGATAAAAGCTACAGACAGGCTGACTCTGCAGCTTATTGGACCGTGAGTGGGGCCCTCCGATAGGCTTCCCCGATCATTATCTACCAGTCAGATGTCGATCGAGATCGGGGTAAAAACCCTGTCGGATCGCGGACTGCATCTGTTCATTGATGTGGTCCTGCGATCCAATCCGTATTGCTTTCATTATGATCTGATGGTTAGGACCATGATCGGATCAGCCTGACATGGTCCACCTTGAGGGCGGGCATATAGGGGAAATCACCAAACGAGCAGATCTCTCTGTGTATGGCCATCTTTAGGGTATAGAGAATCAAAATTACAGAAAGTTCCCTTATACAGAAATCTCCAGGTACAGAGCATTCTGGATAATAGTTCCCACACCGGTATATACTATCGATATGAAGTCAATCTCAGGAACGAGTGCCTGTGTGCCTGAGTACAGAGCGATGAAAGCAGGATTTTGCCACATAGAGTGAGGATTTGAACTTATCCTGGAATCACACATAACCGAATCGTTGCTTATAACAAGTTCAGAGAAGCTGAGATGAAAATAAAAACATTCCAGAGGTGAATAAGTTGATGTCTGCTGCTGAGTGAGTGATGAGGATTAACAACACGCAAAGGTGAGAAAGTGAAAGGAAAGTGATGAGTATTGGGAATGTACTGTGTGCTTGGTTTCTATTGTTTAAAGCTGTTGAAGGGAATCAGATACGCACAGGTACTGTTCAAAACAACACATGACATCATTCGCATGATTCACACTAATGCACAATAAAGCATACATTATAGGGCCTTCAATGCAGACAAGCACAAAACCTGCTCCTGGAACCAGGGCCGGAACTAGGGGTAGGCAGAGCAGGCAGCTGCCTAGGGCGCAGTGATGGGGGGGGCGCACTTTTTATGGGAAATAATGTTTTTCTTAAGTTTTAACTTCGCCCCTGCCTCCAGCAGCAGCGTTCTGCTCTACTTCAGTCCCCACCTCCCTCTTACTTGCCCTTTTCCTGGCACAGATCTGGGGCAATATTTTTGCTGCTGCTCTGGCAATGGCTGATGGTACAGGTACAGACTTGGGGGGCAATGGCTGGTACAGACTTGTGGCACAGGTACAGACTTAGGGGGCAATACTGGTGGCACAGTTACAGACTTGGGGGGGCAGCTGGTGGCACAAGTACAGAGTTAGAGGGCAATGGTTGGTGGCACAGGTATAGACTTGGGAGGCAATGCTGGTGGCACAGGTACAGATTTGGGGCAATATTTTGGCTCGCTGGCACAGGTATAGATTAGGAGAAATATTTTGGCTTGCTGGCACAGGTACAGATTGGGGACAATATTTTGGGTGCTACTGGCTGGAACAGGTACAGATTGGGAGCAATATTTTGGGTGCTGATGACACAGGTACAGATTAGGGGCAATTTTTTGGGTGCTGCTGGCTGGCACACGTACACTTTGATTCATTAATGTGTTATAAGGTTTCTTTATTTAAGTGAAATAAAAGTGAATATGTGGGAAATGGTCATACAGAATGGGGGTGGGGCGCTGACTGAAACCCTTCCCTAGGGTGCCAAACTACCTTGGCCTGTCCCTGCCTGGAACCAGCAAACTGCCATTAGAGAAGAGAACAAACTGCCATGGTTTTGCTCCAGTGTCTAAACCAGTGATCTTCAACCAGTGACTCGTGAGCTACATTTCTCACCAAACCCTTGGATGTTACTCCCAAGTTGCCTCAAAGCAGGTGTTTATTATTGAATTCCAGGCTTGGAGGCAAGTTTTGGTTTCATAAAATCCAGATGTACTGCCAAACAGTCTCCTGTAGGCTGCCAGTCCACATAGGGGGCTACCAAATGGACAATCACAGACTTTATTTTAAACAACTCAAACATTTTTCATGCTTGTGTTGCTCCCTAACTCTTTTTACATCTGAATGTGTCTCACAGGTATAAAAGGTTGGAGACAAAGGGGAAAGAGAAGCGACTAGGAGAAAGCAAGAGAGCATTAACAACGGACTGAAAATTGTCAAGACACAAAGTCCAGATGAAAACTTTAAAGAAAATCTTTTAAGCTTTGTACCTCTCACTAAAAGGAGATACTAAATAAACTAACTTAGTTTCACTACAGAGCTTTGTTGCCTCCCAGAATGAGAATCTATTACCACTGGCTACGTTTGCAGTGCATTATATGAAACAGGAAGTGATATCATTGGTGATTTCCATATTTTCCACATTCCTAACTTAATAAGTGAAATATTAAGGCCATATGCCTCTCTGCCCACACATGCAGCTAGCCACACACACCGAATGAAATGCAACTAGACCAGACTTCCACAGGCCACACACATTCTAGAAATAGGATTCAGGAGTTGAATGATAAGTCGACGTTTGTGCTTCTAATCCTGGGGGGAGAAATGCATATTTTTAATTAGAATTCAGTACTCAGAGAAAAAAAACAGGGATTGTTAAGGCAACAAGGGCCCCGCAATATAAGGTAGGTCAGACCCACACTACAATACCTTTACTAGATGGGTGGGACAAGTCATAAATATCATAGGACAGTTAACATCTCAGGCAGAAGCAAGGAAGTTATCTAAACTTATCTAAATCTGCTTTTGTTTTCTAACTTGTAGGTGACTGTTCAAATCTAAAATGTCGACTGGATGCTATGGGCAACATCAGCGGTGAGGCTTGACTCCAGTGTTCATAAATACACTCCATGTTTCTTTAACTATGTAACAAGGTTATCTTTTTTTTTTTTTTTAAAAAAAGGTAAAGTTTTATTGATTTTACAACACCAACACAAAACGAACAATTACAATGCAATGCCTCATATTACGACATGTAAATGGTGTCAAGTTCAGCACAGATTTATACAATGAAAAGAATCTTATCACTGGTTATGGCAGTTAGTCTGCATGCGACTATAGGTAATTTTGCAGAGTAGGTCCCATTGCATTTGAAAGAGCTAGTTACACTGCAATAGAGTCCTGATCACACCAGTCCCCACAAATTTTGTCAAACTTATGTGCCCCCCATGTCTCGTAAGTCAGCTTTATGAGGGGAAGAACTCCATCCACCGGCCGTCTCCAGAGTGAAGGGTGTCTCCCATCCAGTGCATGTTCACCGTTATTTTGGCATAGAATGTGAGCGTTCGTAAACTAATTCTGGCTGCATTTGTGGGTAATACCCCATCTATTACCCCTAGCAGAATGTTGGGTCTATTATCTTTGGTGTGTCCAAATCTTTTGTTAGAGCCTCCATTATTTTAGAGCAAATTTCTTGTATGGGGGGCAGGAAGGTGATCACTTTTTAATCGAACTCGGTTACTAATCTGGCTGGCACACCTGTTGCCAGTATGGATAATGCACTCTTCATCCATGTGACTGTGATTTCTAAAGTGGGTGGCATGCCTTCTGCTTTTAGTGAGCTGGGCACATTCTGCCATAGTGCATGTGATGCAGGGATTCAGAATTTCCATCCAGGAGCAGAAAGACAAATATTTGGATGTCTTGGAAACATCAAACTTTATATGGAGATGGAATATGGTTAGGACACATTTCACCCATAAGGATAATGGTTCATCGCCATTTCAAAGATTATGCATACTTGGGTGCCACTTAGGGTTGTCACCTTTTCTGGAAAAAAATACCCGCCTTCCTATATTTAACTTTTTCCCCCATTAATACCATTGGGATCAACCATAATTTTTACCGGCCAGGCCGGTAAAATACCGGCCAGGTGGCAACCCTAGTGCCGCTACATCATACAATGACATTCTTAAAGGGGAACTTTACAAACCAAAATTTTATAAAGAGGCCCACATAACACAGAAACAGTTAATATACCCATCATGGTTATTGTTTTCTTCAAAAAGTAAAATGCCATTTTCTATGTTGAAATCCAGCTGTTTAACAGCTTTCTGCATCATTTGAAATCCTGGCAGGGAAAGAGGGACTAAACACAGATGTTACAAATTGTAACAACTTCTCCACAGCTTACAGACAGCATGCAGGAACTACATAACCCACAATGCACTGTGATCTTCCATTCCCTATTGAAGTCGCATGTGCAGGGAATTATGGGATTTGAAGGATGCTGGCTAAGGACAGTTGGCTGTTGATACAAAGTAACAGTAGTCGGCCAGCTCAGCAAAGTAGTCAGAAAGATCAGCAAGTGAGCAGGGGGCTAGGCTTAGGGAAATGTTCCAAACTATTAAAGATCATGAAAAGTCTTTAACTGATGTATATTGCAAAGTTGCTTTAAATTAGGTTTACTTTTCAAAATGCTTAATCATGTTTGTGTGGAGTTCCCCTTTAAACATTGTACTGTCTAGTCAGTGGTCAGCCTCTTACATATGAATGGAGGTAAATCCCATCAACAATATGGAGCAAAGTTTAAGCACCAAAGAAAGATATTAATACCATTCATGTTGGACAGGCCACACAGTGTATAGTTGGATTCATTTACCCAGAACGCAATGCTGAACTGTACATGAGGGAATAATTATAGAGGTCTATATATTGTGGTTTACAACTACTACATGAACAGAGTTCTTCTCAAGAAGATATCCTTACATAAATACACACAATAAGCCAAGAGGTTAATGTGGTTCCACCTAAAACTTGAATATGAGCCAAGACTGATGCATTCAGTGCAATCACCTCAGCATGTTAATCCTATCACTTGTTAAAGCTCCTTGGGTTATTTTACACCACCAGTAGTTTCTTCAGTACTTTGAGTTTCCTCATAACTACAAGTCGAGTCTGGACATATACTTGAGGAACACGAGATGATTAAGGATCAGGAAACAGAATAGCATCCTTGTAAACATAATGTGCTTTCTGGGCTCCAGGGCTGGTTTTATTCAGGGTAACAATCACACGCATGAATAGCTTATCAAAGGGATCTATGCACGAGCTGCCAAATAAAAAGCTAAACATTACATACAACACATACAAAACAATAATGCCATTTATTGGAATGGGAGAAAACCCACTTCTCCCTAAATTTGTTACAGAAAATAATGGTGTTATGGAAATAGCTCTAACTGGGGAAAAAAACACAGCTACTGTGATGGGAATTCCACCTGCTCTGAGGAGACAGGCCGTACTTCCTTGTGAAGAGGCAGAATTAGATTGATACCAATCTGGTTAGGATTTCTTTTCTCCTCGTAGCACCAAGACTAATAAATCATGTGGCAGACAGGAAAGGAGTGGCAACAACAGAACCAAGAGCAAAAATTAAAGTGACAAATTTCTGGCAAACTAGACTGGGACTGAGAGGATATAAGCACAGGAGTCTGTTTTACTTTAAGATACAATTTTTACTGTGTTAATAACAAGGGTTAAGCATTGAAGCATTAAAGGGATACTGCCATGGGAAAACATATTTTTTTTTTTCAAACACATCAGTTCATAGTGCTGCTCCAGCAGAATTCTGTACTGAAATCCATTTCTTAAAAGAGCAAACAGATTTTTTTTATATTTCATTTTGAATCTGACATGGGGCTAGACATTTTGTCAATTTCCCAGCTGCCCCTGGTCATATGACTTGTGCCAGCACTTTAGGAGGGAACTGCTTTCTGGCAGGCTGTTGTTTTTCCTTCTCAATGTAACTGAATAGTACTCAGTGGGACATGGGTTTTACTATTGAGTGCTGTTCTTAGATCTACCAGGCAGCTGTTATCTTGTGTTAGGGAGCTGTTATCTGGTTACCTTCCCATTGTTCCTTTGTCAGACTGTTGGGGGGGGGGGGGGGGTGATATCACTCCAACTTGCAGTCCAGCAGTAAATAGTAACTGAAGTTTTTCAGAGCACAAGCCACATGACCCATGTCAGATTTAAAAATTAAATGTAAAAAAATCAGTTTGCGCTTTAGAGAAATGGATTTCAGTGCAGAATTCTGCTGGAGAAGCACTATTAACTGATGTATTTTGAAAAATGTAGCATCAGCTTATATTAGACAGACAGACAGACAAACCTAATTTTCTGCTGGATAATAAGTGGCAACTCCTAAGCTTAGCTTCTCAACAGCTGCTCAGAGCCCACTGAGCATGTGAGTGTCACAGACACTTTCCAAGATGGTGACCCCCTGTGACAAGTTTAAAGTCCTGGATCATTGCTGCTATTGACAAGCTGAAACTTTAGGCAGGTGCAATGAGTTCAGTATATAAAATATACAATTTTTTTTCTTCTTCAACACAGTTAGGAAATAAGACTTCAATAAAAACTTTAAGTTGAGTAATAAATGCTCTTCAACCCAAAGCAGTAACATGTGCAGGAACTGATTCATACAATGAAGAAACTCATCACTGCATGTTAATCATTCACTTGTTAAAGGGGCAGAATACAACTATATATACACTTCTGCTCAACATAAGAACAATAAACGAACTGAGCCTATGCAGCATAAGTCCCATATTTAGTCCATAATCTCAATATACTGAAAGGAAACAAAAGAAGCAAATCAAGAGCAGAAATTCCTAACCCTAAGAAGGTCCAAAGCAGTGAGAAGGAGGTCTGATTTTATGGGAAATTAAAATCAGATTTAGGGCAACTGCTTAATAGTATCCAAATCAATATGTGGTATGATCACCTTCCATAGGCTGCGATCAGTAAATGCTTTTGTCTCACCCATGATACACTGAGAACTATAGCATCACAACAGTATTTTACACATGTTGTTCTGATGAGTAAAGGAGGCCCGATAAAATGCTAAACTGCAGATGAAACTGGATGCCAAATGGTCTAAATCTCTACAGGTATCTAGATTGCTTTGCACCTTGAGTTTTCCGGATAAGGAATCCTTCTGTAATCTCCATTTAAGTGTACAAAAATTCAAAAATAAAATAAACCCAACAGGATTGGCTTGTCTCCAATAAGTATTAATATATTAATTGGGATCAAGTACAAGGTTCAGGTATGGGATCCATTATCCGGGAATTCATTATCCAGAAAGCTCTGAATAATGGAAAGGCCATTTAGAATTATTTATAATGAAATAAGTATTATTTCATTTGTTTGTTTAATAAACAGTATCTTGTATGTGATCCTAAGATCTAATTAATTCTTATTGGAATCAAAACAATCCTACCGGGTTTATTTAATGTTAAAATTATTTTTAGAAAAATGATTTTTAGTGAATAAAGATTTTTAGTGAAGCAGTAGTCAGTTGTATGAAATGAAATCAAATAATTTGAATGCATGTAACTGCTCCATACGGATTACTGGAGACACCAAATTGGATTAGCTTGTTAAGCCTTGAACTTCATAGTCAGGTGTGTCCAATCATGAGAAAAGGTATTTAAGGTGGCCAATTGCAAGTCATGCTTCTATTTGACTCTTCTCTGAAAAGTGACAGCATGGGATCCTCAAAGCAACTCTCAAAAGATCTGAAAACAAAGATTGTTCAGTATCATAGTTTAGGGGAAGGCTACAAAACTCTCAGAGGTTTAGATTCAACTGTAAGGAATGTAATCAGGAAATGGAAGGCCACAGGCACAGTTGCTGTAAAACCCAGGTCTGGCAGAAAATACAGGAGCGACATATGTGGAGGAATGTGAGAATGGTTACAGACAACCCAAACATCACCTCCAAAGACCTGCAAGAATGCTTTGCATGGTGGAAGAAGAACACTGCATTCCAAGAAAAACACCTGCTACCTACTGTCAAATTTTGTGGAAGTTCCATCATGCTGTGGGGCTAGTTCAGGAACTAGGGCCCTTGTTAAAGTCGATGGTTGGATGAATTCAATCCATTATCAACAGAATCTTCAGTATAATGTTCAAGCATCAGTCACAAAGTTGAAGTTATGCAGGGGTTGGATATTCCAAGCAGACAATGACCTTAGACACACTTTGCAATCTACAAAGTCATTTATGCAGAAGGAGAAGTAGAATATTCTGAAATGGCTGTCGCAGTCCCCCGACTTGAATATCATGGAAAATCGTATGGGATGATTTGAAGCAGGCTGTCCATGCTGGAGAGATTTTGTATGGACAAAAATACCACCATACAGGATCCAGATACTCATCAAAAGCTATAGGAGGCATCTACAGGTGGTTACATTTGCAAAAGGAGCATCAACTAAGTAGTGATTTAACAGCTCTATTGGGGTGCCCAAATGTATGCACCTGTCTAATTTTGTTATGAACATATTGCATATTTTCTGTTTTCCAATAAACTTTATGTCAATGCTGAAATACTACTGTTTCCATAAGACATGTTATATATTAAAAGTTGCTACTTTGAAAGCTCAGTCAATGATAAACAGAAGAAGAGGGGTTGCCAAATGTTTCATATGACTGTATGCCCAGGTTCTGGTATTCACAATTCATAATCATTGGTTCTGACATGATATAATTATATAAATACAGCGGGGGTACGGCTCTACTATTTGAATGGAAGCAAAATCTCAAAATGAACGTTATTAATAACTTACCTTATATATTCCATCAATACATCTTGCTCCTACTTATGGGTACAATATATTTAAGTCTTAAAAGCCCCAGCATCCCACAACCCAGGGCACAAAACAGCTCATTCTTACAATTTCCAGAAGGAAATCTCATAAGACTGCTGGCTGGGGACATGAATTCATTAATAGCAGTTAACTAATTGAGGCTGCTGGCCATGAGCAGTGACATAGCAGCCCTTTACCATAAAATTAATGAACAGGAATCCAGTTAATTAGGAATACTGTTTTAGGCTGATGTTGCACAGAGCAGTCTCTTTGCCAGTGAAGGTACTTGGTGTAAGTGAGAAAAGAGATCTGTTGGATGTCTTTTCTGACATATGAAATACACAGGAGAGGAATCTACCTTTTTTTGATGTGAGCCTGAGTTCCCCTTTATCACCACAAAAGCAAATAATAAATTTTTTCCAGCAACGTAACTTACAGACACAGTAGAGCTTGGGGTGTTCGTTCCATATCCAGATGAGGGGAGAGATGCCAATGACCAGCGGCGCCCATCAGTCCTGTTGTAAAGGAACAAAGCATTAATAATAATTAATAACCCTCCAATCCACTCCATATTTAAATGGGCAAGGGCACAAGAGCATTCAATCAAATGTTTCATTGTTCTACCTCCAGCTTACTGAACAACGCTCATCACCGATTGGCTGCTATTGATTACTGCTGAAGGTGTAAAGTTGCTCGGTGTTGGAAAATGAGCCGAATCCTTTCTACTCTGTGCCACACATATTTTCCTATAAAGCTTTCACACACACACAATGTAAAACTCAATGGGTTGGCAATAAGCTCTCAGGTTATAGAAGTTCATATATCACTTCCACATTTATTTTCCAGTCTACATCAAGGCAGGTATTTTGTATGCAGGCACGGTTATGTATCGAGCCATCACTTTGTAAAACCTTTTCTTTTTACTCTCCAATCCCTTCATATGTAAACGTTTCATAAACAAATCGCATGGCAAGCACCACTTGCCTGCAAAGCAGTCTCAGATATCTAGATATGGTTAAAGACAGAGGCTCTTTTGAAGAATTAAAATGAGTGCTCATAGGTCACTGAATCAGAACTGAAAAGCAGTGCACTATACTTTAAGCATTTAAATTATGATCACATACTGTAGGTACCTGCATCTAAACACGTTGCAGTATACTTGCACAAATGCTTTTATAAGCTTTTTGAATAAAGTGCTAGGAGAGAAGTACAACAAGTTACACCTGTTATTTCCAGGGTTTCATTTACACCAGTGTGTAAGGAGCTTAACGGTGGGCTACTTCGGCACCGGGCTCCTCGGAGAGGTTGATGAGGGTCGAAGTAGTAGGAGCACTGTATGTTGCAGATGCTGCTGAAAGAGTCTGTAACCAAGCTTGCACTTGTTGATATCCCCCTTGGAGTTCTTGAACAGCCTGGGTTAGGGCGGACAACTGCTGAGTAAGGAGACTTATAGCTGAAGGCCCCTCAAACTCTTCCATCTTTTGGCATCAACCCTCATCAACCTCTTCCTATCCGGACGTCCGTGACAGTATCACTTTGCCATGAATGGAGATCACTGGTGTCTTTTTAACCCACTGCACATGCACGAAGACACCAGCGTCAAGATGCTGCGTGTTTACTAGCAGTGCGCATGCGCGCCTGCGCAAACTCCTAGTGCGCCATCTTGGATTCTGGTAAGGATGCGACGGAAGCACGCAGAGGAGCCTGGCGCTGAAGATGCCCACCGGTAAGCTCCTTAAACAGTGATCCCCACCACTAACTCCATGGATATTACTCTGAATGGCCTCAAAGCAGGTGCTTATTTTTGAATTCCAGGTTTGGAGGCATGCTTTTGTTGTATAAAAACCAGATGTACTGCCAAACAGAGTCTCCACATAGGAAATACTAATAGCCAATAGTTCATAATTGGCACCGCAGAACTTTTGTCATATTTTTCCATTTGAATTTGGCTCGAGTAGAAATGGTTGGGGACCCCTGCTTTACACACTGCAACGTGTGTGCAATTCAGCAAAGCAGATCCACACTACGTCCACACTGGTACATACTGTATTTCGCAATTTGGAACACATTATTTTGAGGATGCCCTACATTACACTGGAATTATTGGGAAAATATTGTGTTTTTGTGCTTTGCACGTAGCATTTGCATTCAGGCACAGGAGTCATTAAGTCCCAATAATGATGACCTACACTTAGGGACAGATTTACTTGGGGTCGAATTTCTAATTTTTTTCAATTCGATGTGAATAGGCAGACAAGTAAAATCCTTCGCATCCAAAGGATTTTACCGCAATTTGATAGGAAATATTCGATCGATCACTAAATCGTTAGAACCGATTGATTCGAACGATTTTATTGATCGATCGTTTTTTTACTCGATCAAAAATAATGAAACCCAATTCGGTAGCTTTGATCTCGAACTAAGTGGTACTTCAACAGTTGAGTATTCAAATGAAATTTTATTCAAATTATTCGAATCATTCGACTGAATTTTCAAAATTCACTGGTCGAAGTGGTCTTCAAAAACAGTCGAAAATTTGAATTCAAATCTTTTTGAAAATTCGATTGAACTTCGAAGCCTTCATGTGAATTTAGTAGCCCCATACAGATGCAAGTACCCTCAAGTCGGATTTCCCATCACTGTTAATCAGAGGCACATTTTGAACAGTGCTGCTAGCTTTAAAGGAACAGTAACACCAAAAAATGAAAGCGTTTTAAAGTAATGAAAATATCATGTACTGTTGCCCTGCACTGGTAAAACTGATCTGTTTGCTTCAGAAACACTACTATAGTTCATATAAACAAGCTGCTGTGCAGCAATGGTGGAAATTGAAAAAAGGCTATATGACACAGGTTAAATAGTAGAGAACAGATAACACCATTATGTTCTACAGAGCTTATCTGCTGTGTAACCTGAGCCTTTTCTACTTTGAATGGCTGCCCCCATAGCTACACAGCAGCTGGTGTGTTTTATATGTACAAAAACACACTCGTTTTACAACTGCCGGGCAACATTGCATCATATTTTTATTAATTTAAAACGCATATTTTTTGAGTTTACTGTTCCTTTGAGCCCTATCACAGATAGGCATGTCACCATTTCGGTTTTGCACGATTTGTATTTTCTTGGGTCTGTTCATATCAAAGCATTCTATTCGGGTTTTAACGCTGTGAAACACAAACGTAAATCTGGCCAATACCCACCTGCAATGTTACAGTCCCAACCCAACATGTCAGGAATGTGCCCTCACTTCATGTTCCTACCAACATATGTCATTGCCCCTGAAGCACCTTATTATTCTGTATTTGCAGAGGTGAAAGTAACCCTACTCACAGATACTGTGAGCAAGCCAGTAGGTGACCTAGGTATATCTGTAGTAACCTGCATGCCTGTGTAGGGACCCATAAGTACCATGGCCCTTATGGCTTCTTCCCTTGCCCTTTCACTAGCTGCCTTCTATTGGACTAAAGTCCAGGTGGCTAGATTGTTTCATATTATTGGCTACAGGTTGTGATCCACCCCTGCAGTGCAGTAATAAAGGTGCTTGCAGGGAGTGGCACTTCCTCTTTGGCCTGCAGCAGAGGAGGAGGGCAGTGCTCCATTGAGCCTGGGTGCCAACCGGGCCCCAGAGGCGCTCTACCCTAAAGGGACAGCACACCTTTAGCGGAATTACAAGTATTAAGTCGGGGAACAGGGCCCCGTGAACGAGGAATAGTCAGAGTGAGGATATTCCTGTCATAGCACTCTCTAGGAGAGGTGAGAAAGAGAGGGAAGAGAGAAAGGGCAGCTCAAAGCCCCATCAAGGAGGATAGTAGGGAGTAGCTCTCCCCCAGGCTCTACCTTGCCTGAAGTGAAGGGACCTCAGACATAGGGACTGCAGGAAGAGTACTTAACCCCTGAGTCACCTGAACCTGCTGGTGGGATCCGGACCACATGGGCATTGATAACCTGGTTGGTGCAACTACAACTCCCATCCTTATATCCTACCTGAGGGCATAAGCTACGCTGTACCTGTGCTAAGCATTGCTGATTTAATACCACTGTCTGTGAGTATATGATACCCTGTGCTGCTATTGTAAATAAACTGTTCTATTTGTTTGCACAAAGAACCCCTGGCGTCCAACAACCTTTATTACACACTATATGCAGTATCGAGCTGTAGTTCAACTACCTCACACGTGATTTTCCATTTAGCGAAAGCCCTACCTGAGAGTGAAAGAGTCGCGTGTAACCAATGCTCTACCTATGCTAGTTGGTTTGGTTAATTATAGCCAAGAAAGGGTTACACCTGCAATGGAAAGACAGGACCTAAAAGGTCAAGAGAAAGGGGCTGGAATACTCTTCCATTCAAGAGCATTGATCCCTTGCAACAGCACAAAGTACCAACTGGAAGACTGTTCTTGTGAAACTACTCGTTGCAGTGTGACTTGCTAATTTGCTAGATCACCTACGGGCCGTCATTAAGGGAGAAGGTTGCCTGTGTTTGGCCTGTGTTACAACCTAAACACACTGAGAAGCCTTCTCTCATGTTCCTGTGAAAAGTCATAGGAAAACAAGTGCCCACATGGCAACCATGAAACTCAGCTGACCCTGAAATCTTTAACTATTAAATGTCAGATCTGGCTGTCAAGCCTTATTTAATAGCACCATTTATTATAACCACACCCCTCAGTGTGTCCCTTTAGGCAAGACAGCTCAAACAGATCCAAAAACAAACACCTAAACCAGGCCAATATTTAATGAAATGTTCAGAGCTCAGTGTACACACTGTTCCACAACGCTGTGCTCATATTATCTATCCAGTCACTTCATGAACCTGTTCGCCATTAACAGTATGAGTCATAAAAGAACCTTTCGCTATGCTATAAAAACTCGGAGATCTTGCAAACGCTGAGTGGTCATAGGTGGAGAATAATGAAAGGTCAGGGAGTCTTGGCTATACTGCTATACATTCATTTATAATTTTAAGTGCTCCAGTGGAAGGTGGTAGACTTTCCAAAGAAAAATTCACCCCCCGCCTCTGAAAGGTTAGAAAGTTCGAATCCCCCTAAAGGTATTGGGAGAAAAAATAAGGAACATGAAATTAGCTAATGGTGGGGCCTGGTAAATAGTATTTCACATTCAATTTTGGTACTGTACTGCTCAGATACAAATAAAAAAAACTAGCATTTCCTATTCCATAAAAACAGTAACTTCAAATTACTTATGGTCATTTTAAATGGGTGAGAGATTTAGTTAAACAGAGACCATTGCAATTGTTCTTCTATAGAACCTTGCCTGCTTTACTTGCTGGAGTTTTTTTCGTGGTCTTTACACTTTCTACATTTTTAATTTTTAGAGTTTAAGAGAAAGGAAAAAAGCATGTATTATTAGAGAAAAAATTTGATTTGCGAAAAATTTTTAAACTAGAATGCAATTGGCCCCTTGGTTTAATCTATCTAACCACAGCGCTGTTTAATAATTACAGCACTGCGAAATATGTTGACGCTATAGAAATACATGTTAATAAAATAATGATATAACTATCAAAATATGCAGAATTTTATACTATGGGCTTATTTACTTCGGAAAATTTACAGCCAACAGCTGGGGTTTAGTTTTCCTTTAAATTCCTCATTAAAATTCACCAATCTGGACCTACCCTACAGGATGCCAAGTTACTGAAATCCATACAGAGACTTATGATTGATGTGTTAGTGAGAATGAAACGTAGGTTAAATAGGAAGGAGTATACTGGCTTAGAATACTGATCAGTGATGGGCGAATTTGCGGCGAATTCCCGCAATTTGCCTTGGGCGAATAAATTCGCAAAATGCCAGAAAAATTTCGAATGGGCGAAAGTTCGCCAGCGTCTCGTTTGTCGAAAATCCCTGCTGGAGCTTCAGTTTGCTTCTGTATGTATGTATATGAAAGTAGTTGTAAAAAGGTTACACATTTGTGTTTTTCCCCAACTGTATTCAGTGTGGATTTTGCTTTGATTACAGCTCCTAATAATTGCAATAGATTCAGATACATTGTTGTACAGTCATAAGCCTCAGTGCGTTTAAAGGAGAATTCAACCCTATAATAAAATATCCCCATACCCCCCACCCCACGCAGACCCTCCGCCCCCCAGGCTAACTGCCCCGGGGAAATGCCCCATCCTTTATACATACCCCTCGTCGCAGATTCAGGCAGATGAGTTGAATGCAGCCATAGGCAATTCCAGTCAATTTCGGAGCATGAACAGTTGTTGCAGACAGGCAAATTGCTAAAACTGCACATGTGCCACTACTCTGATCTCCCAGTCAGCTTACGGAAGACCCGCAAGAGAACTCCGCTGCCTGAATCTGCACTGCGGGGTAAGTATAAAGTATGGGGCATTTCCCCGGGGGGGGGGGCAGTTAGGCTGAGGGAAGGAGGATCTACATAGGGTGGGGGCAGGCCCAGATTTGTGGCAAGGCCACATAGGCCCGGGCCTAGGGTGGCAAAAAATTAGGGGCCGCCCATCCGCATTATGGGGACCTGTACATCCCCATTCAATGGCGCCATTTGCTGGTGCTGACACGCAGGCTGAGGTCGTGCCCGATCGGACCATGCAGTCTAGGGGTGCCCACCAGAGAAATCTGGGCTTGGTTGGGTCTTAGTTCAGATCAAGCATGCCTCCCGACATTTTGGAAATAAGAGGGACAAAAAAGTTGCAGCACTAAAATTTTAATTATTTGATTAAAATGGAGTCTACGGGAGATCTCCTTTCCATAATATGGAGCTTTATGGATAACGGATCCCAAACTTGTATCTCAAATATTGAAAATGCCTCAAGAATAGTGATGGGCAAATTTGTACCATTTCTCTTCAACGGAAATTTTGCGAATCTCCCACGAAACTGTTCCTCGTGAAACAGCGTAAAATTGGCAAAATGGGACTTTTGACGCCAGTAACAATTTGCCGGCGTCAGAATTTTGATGCCAGCGACAATTTAAGGCACTTTGGTCAATGAGTGCACGGTAAATTGTCGCCAGCGTCAAAAGGAGCTTGTTTGTAGAATGTTTGCGGCCATTTCGCAAATTTTCGCTGTGAATTCATGGCTGCTAAATAAATTCACCCATCACTAGTGGAGAAGGGCAAGGACTGCTTTACCATTTTCAGTTCTGACTTGCACATAAATCCACCCATACAAGACTGCACCCTGGGAGGTGAACAAAGAGAAAGCTGAAATGGGGCTTGTTGATCCCAACAACGGGCGCTTGTAGGACTTGTTTGTTCTCCATCCAGGCTGTGTTCCCTTTGCATGAGTGCATCTGTTGGCACCACACTAATTCAAACACACAAATGCCTGAGCACACAAAACCTTTACAATCTGGCTGCCTACTGTATAATTTACTCAGCCCTTTTCCCAACTGTAAATGCCTAAGCTACAATCATTTCAGGAGGGAATGCAAACCAGCAATAAAAAAGAATTAAAGTAAAAAGAAATGCACTTGATTATAATACAAGTCTAGCATATATGAAGTCCTGCAGAATGATAACAGTAGGTTTTTAACAGAGAGATGACTGCATCATTATTACAGTTTCCATCAAAGGTACTTAAATATGTCTCCAGCTCCTTGTTACAATGTGTACTTTGTGCTTCCATTCAATTATCTGCAAATGCCATGTTCATGTATAGAACGATATCTTTTTTACTTTCAGTGTGACTGGCACAAGGAATTGTCTTTATATAAATGACGACCCTTAAAGGAAAATGCCGGTGCTTTCCTCCGGTGCTAAAAGCTTCGTCTTTAATCATTTAAATATGTGTAACGTGTTGAGGAAATTAGTATGAATGAACGTGAAAGATATGAAAGAGAATGAATATTACATAGAATAAGGTTTACAAACTTCATTTCTTTATTTAAAGGAGTCCCCACTGTGAGCATGTGTAAGGCAAGCCATTCATGGAGTGGAATTATACCGAGTAATGTGTCATTTCCTCGCTACAATACATTAGAAAGCAATTAGATGAGATTAGAATGCTAATTAGGCGCTGGTAAGAGAGAAATGGTGCACCGTGTACTCTGGGACCAAACTCCTACCTTCGTGCAAATGAAAAATGAGCAGACGCACTGGGAGAGAAGTTCCTGGGACTGTCTTGGGGGCTGCTTCCTATAAAGAGAGGGAACAATAAGCGTTACTTGGATTATGATGGAGAGATAACAGTGCAGTTATATTTGGGGGGGATAAAACAGAAAACATTTGCACAAAATCCTAGCCATGCACAGACATAGACTAAAATTGGGGCTCATTTATCAACACTGGGCAAATTTGCCTATGAGCAGTTACCCATTACGACCAATCAGTGATTAGAGGTTTAATGCCAGCTGCAAGTAAAACAATGAATGCAGTGATTTGATTGGTTGCCATGGGTTATTGCCAATGGGGCAAATTTGCCCAGTGTTGATAACCGACCCCTATTGTTTCCAAGAATCAGTGCAACTGAATGAATGCTTTCATTAAAGGGATACTTTATATAAACAAGCTGCTATGTAGCCATGGGGGCAGCCATTCACAGCTGAAAAAGGAGAAAATGCAAGGGATACACAGCAGATAACAGATAAGCTCTGTAATATACAATGGGATTCATCTGCTATCTACTGTGAATCATGTGCTTGAATGGCTGCCTCCATGGCTAGTTTATATAAACTATAGTTGCGTTTCTGAATTAAACCCGCCACCTACCAGTCAATGACAACAGTGCATTATACAATCATTCCTTTAAACTACTTATTAACTCATATTTTGGTGTTACTGTTCTTTAAATAGTGTTCCCCCCGCAGACTTCTGCACTGAAATCAAATTCTCAAAAGAGCAAACAGATTTTTTTTATATTCAATCTTGAAATCTGACATGGGGCTAGACATATTGTCAGTTTCCCAGCTTCCCCCAGTCATGTGACTTGTTCCAGCACTGTAGAATGGAACTACTTTCTGCCAGGCTGTTATTTCTCTTACTTAATGTAACTTAAGTCTCAGTGGGACTTGGCTTTTACTATTGAGTGTTGTTCTTAGATCTACCAGGGAGCTGTTATCCTGCGTTGGTGAGCTGCTATGTGGTTACCTTCCCATTGTTCTTTAATTAGGCAGCTGGGGGGGGGGGGGGGAGAAAGGGAGCGGGTGATATCACTCCAACTTGCAGTACAACAGTAAAGAGTGACTGAAGTTTATCAGAGCACAAGTCACATGACTGGGGGCAGATGGGAAATTGACAATATGTCTAGCCACATGTCAGATTTCAAAATGTAATTAAAAAAAAAATCTGTTTGCTCCTTTGAAAAATGGATTTCAGTGCAGAATTGTGCTGGAACAGCACTATTAAATGATGCGTTTTGAAATCCATTTAAACAGGGAAATACAGTGTGCATCTCACCCAGGTCTGTTTGCATAAAATGCAAGATCTCGGCTGTGCCGATATTTAATTAGTTAACCTTTCAGACCTCACACATGCTGCTGTCTCTTTCTATTAAATTAAAATGCCGATCATAAGAAATGCTTCACGGCCGTCCTCACCAGCGACCATAAGCCAGCTTTCAGAGCAGGTGACTTTTTTAAACATAGAACAATTTTAAAGCAAACCCATCCATACTTCCAGGGATGTTACTCATGGACCAAGTTTTCTAATTAAAACAATGCCTTGCTGTTTCCGAGTCTGAATGAATTAGGGCAACATTGTGTTGTATGATCAGAGGAGTTTCTGCATATCTTTCTCCTGTTTGCTTCAGATTCTACATTGGGTATAAAGAGAAGGATAAGAATGGAGGCCAGAAATAGTTGCAGGTAAAAAAAACTACACGTTTAGACTGCTGGATGAAGACGCTGCTTTCTGCATTCACATCAGACAGACATGTCATATTGTGTTTGCTTCTGGTTTTTATGCAAAATAATTGAAAATGTTTCATTACTGGCAACATTTTTTAATCATTCTCCTTTCTTTTCTGTCTGTCTGAGGTCTGAGCTGTAAAGTGCTATTGGGTTGCTAGTCACAGTGAACCCAGCAACCACACTGTTGATGCAGCAAATTTCTGAGAATTAATTTCTTGCATCAGAACAAGCAAAACTGTAAGGGCAGATAAACACTGTAATGTGCCACCAAAAACTACATGATGTGCCATTTTTTCTACTACCTGTTAAAAAAAGCCAATAGCCATATTTTGAGAGACAGGCTTAAAGGGATCATGTCATAGGGAAAACTTTTTTTTCAAAATGCATCAGTTAATAGTGCTGTTCCAGAAGAATTCTGCATTGAAATCCATTTCTCAAAAGAGCAAACAGATTTTTTTATATTTCATTTTGAAATCTGACATGGGGCTAGACATATTGTCAATTTCCCAGTTGCCCCAAGTCATGTGACCTGTACTCTGATAAACTTCAATCACTCTTTACTGCTGCACTGCAAGTTGGAGTGATATCAACCCCTCCCTTTCCCCCACCCAGCAGCCTAACAACAGAACAATGGGATGGTAACCAGATAACAGCTCTCTAACACAAGATAACAGCTGCCTGGTAGATCTAAGAACAGCACTCAATAGTAAAAACCCATGTCCCACTGCGTACTATTCAGTTACATTGAGACGGGAAAACAGTCTGCCAGAAAGCAGTTCCCTCCTAAAGTGCTGGCACAAGTCACATGACCGGGGCAGCTGGGAAATAGACAAAAT
This sequence comes from Xenopus borealis, assembly GCA_024363595.1. Taxonomy (NCBI): domain Eukaryota; kingdom Metazoa; phylum Chordata; class Amphibia; order Anura; family Pipidae; genus Xenopus; species Xenopus borealis. Next base: position 206,979,756 of record CM044431.1, read on the forward strand.
GTCTAGCCCCATGTCAGATTTCAAAAATTAAATATAAAAAAAATCAGCTTGCTCTTTTGAGAAATGGATTTCAGTGCAGATGTCTACTGGAGCTGCACTATTAACTGATGCATTTAAAAAAAAAAAAACATGTTTTCCCATGACAGTTTCCCTTTAAGTGCTAGAGAAAGTGGCAGGTATCATCGTGAGACCATTATCTGCCATCTCCATGGGGAATGTGTTTATTCAACTGCAAATGTGTTAGTGAACTCCAAATCACGCTTGATTAAATGGATTAAACAGGGCAGCAATGGAAGTCTATACTAATTTGTGCATTCATTTACATCTCCTATCAAAGGGTCAGCTTGTGCAATAACATGCCTTTTACTATTTGTCTCCACCGCTGACCCTTCCTCTCCCTCTCATATACAGTAGGCACAGTGCACTCTGGTTATTTCATAATATCATTATTAATAGTGAGGCACTTTCCTCCTTAACCTTATGGCCTACAACGCACACAGGGAATTGAATGATTATAAACCATCACTACTACACACAGACACAGTGTCTTCTGAAACCATTACACTTATCGATCTGAGAAATCTCATAATGTCCCCAAACCAGAAATATGTGAAAAAGTTTCAAGGTTAATATAATAATGCATGTCTGCTGGAAGAAAGGCCTGTGGCTGCTCATAGCACTTCCAAATGTGGTTAGAACACAAAATAAAAAATCTCATTCATTGGAATGGGTGGATGTACAAGCATGGGAGCAGATATCTTGAATGCTCGGGACCTGAGGTTTTCCAGATAAGGGATCTTTCCATATTTTGGCTCTCCATACTTTGTCTATTAAATGAAATCATGAAACCATTAATTAAATCCATTAAGGATTAATTATATCTTAGATTGGATCGAGTACAAGTTACTGTGAATGATTTGATTAAATTGGAGTCTAAGGCCTTCCCGTAATTCGTTGCTTTAGATATCGAGTTTCTGGATAATATCTGTAATAATAACCCACCTTCACATTCTTTAACCCAATTGAAATCAAGTCAGCGAGAGGACAGTTTAAAGGCCTCGAGTGATACAGAGCACAATGGGGCAGGCCTTAACTTGTGTGTGTGGGTGTGTGTATATGTATATACAGTAGAACCCCCATTTTACGTTTTTCAGGGGACCAGAAAAAAATGGTGTAAAATGAGGGAAAACTTAAAATCAGGGAAATGTATTATGCATAATATATAGGTGGGACCACAAAACAACAATGTAAAATGAGGGGAAACTTAAAATCAGGGGCTGTAAAATGGGGGTTCTACTGTATGTCAGTATAGAACAAAAAAACATTCACTTGTCTGAAATTTTTTAAGATTTTGTGTTTAATTTTGCAAAAGTATTAATTTTATTATTTTCCTTCTTGCGATTAATTTTTTTTTTACTTTTCATTCCTTCTACCTATACCTTATATTTATGCCATGCTAAATTGATAATTTGAAATGTTTAAATAAAAACTAAAATAAAAATATAGTAAACTAAAAATATTCACTTGTGACCATGCCACTAGCATTATATTCATCAGAAAGCCAGGAAACCCCCTTTTAAATCTAGGTGGATGCAAGCCTCTATGGATAGAATGGCTCTGACTAATATATAAGGCACAAAGCTAAAAACTATACAAATTCACAAAGTCAATTTCAACGGTTTCATTTACCAAACATAAAAGAAACATAGTAACTAAAAATATTCACTTGTGATAATGTCAGTAGCATCATATCCATCAGAAATAGTGATGGGCGAATCTCCCCAGTTTCGATTCGCCGAAAAATTAGCAAATTTCCAGAGAAATTAGCAAAACAAGCCGCGGCACGCTTTTGACGAGCGTCGTTTTCGCCGCGTCAAAAACGACACCCAACTCATTTTTTTTGGTGAATTTTCGCCTGGCGAAATTTCGCTGGCGTTTCGTGCATTTATTCACCAGCGGCAAATCACGGGAATTCGCCGCGAACTTGCCCCTGGCGAATAAATTCGCCCATCACTAATCAGAAAGTCAGGAAACCCTGTTTTAAATCTAGCTGGATGCAGCAGATGTTTTTATGGATAGAATGGCTCTGACTAATATATAAGGCACAAAGCTAAAAATATACAAATGAACAAAGTCAATAATTGGAGCGATTTCATTTACAAAATCAAATAGAAACATAATAAACTAAAAATATTCACTTTTGACAATGCCACTTCCCATCATATCCACCAAAAAGTTAGGAAACCCCCTTTTAAATCTAGCTGGATGCAGACTTTTATGGATAGAATGGCTCAGTCTAATATAAAAGACAAAACTATAGATAGTCCCGTTCAACTTACTCCGGACAAGTATTATTTCAGGAGATTTGTCACCGAGGGTAGCACATATTTACCATGGGCAACGGATCTCATCTACTGGTAAAGAAGCTGCAAATGTAATAATAAATAACTTCTTTTTATATTATTATATAATATAAATATATTTTTATATATTTAACTTCTATATATTATTTGTAAAGGCACAAATGTCTGTAAAATTGGTAACTTCACTAAATATAAGGTTCAAGTACACATCAACCATTGCAGGGAGAAAAAAAACTCATCCTCGGCTACCAAACACAACAAAAACAAAATACAAAAATGATTTCATGAAAAGGCTGAGCAGGGAAGAAGCCAGATACTGTACGTGACCTTCATCATTCTCTGCTCCACTGACAGTTCTCATCCACCCATCTGCAAGTCAATACCTGAGAGATTTTTAAATGAAAACTGGTGCCAGTTAATTCCCTGCCCATATGTGCAACACTTGCTTATTACTTAAATCCTGCTGTTCCTTGGGATTGCTGAATGCTCATAGATCTGTCGTAATGTTGATATACTGCAGAGACTGATATTTCTGACCCGCCAAAGAAAAAGTAAATGGCAGCCATGGGTAGGTAATTAACTCATTCTTCCTTAGGGGGAAAGTGGCAAAATGAATAGGTAATCACCCCCATCACAACAGCAATACACAGGGTGCCTCATTTAGGAAGCTTTTATTGTATATCCAAGATTAATTAAATGGTTGCATTGTTTAGTAATTAGCTGTGAGAAGCACTACATCTTCACCGTAGAAGCAAGAGATGCAAATCTTTAGGAAAAAGGCATATGCTGAACTCACTCTGTTCATTATTAATGGGCTTTTAATAGCTGTCTACTTGCACATACAGTTGGTGTTGGTGTAGTGAAAAGATATTAGTGGCGAGGGAATATGAGGATTAATTGTAATTGACATTGTTAACGGCTGGTGCCAGGTGATCATTCAAAAGTATCCTTGATTGTCCATCACACGTTATACAATTAGCTGGAAACGCGAAACAACGCAAGGCCTCTCTTGTACTTCCATGTCGGATAACTGGATTATATATGGAGTTGTTATTCAATAATGTGATTAAAGGAGATTAAAGGGCAGTGCATTGTTATTTTTATGAATTACTGTCATGGCAAGACGAGTCAACAAAAACACATCACCTTTTTATTATGAAACACGTATGAGGAAATAATATATACGTATATATACATACATACTGTATATGTCGATTCAGAGAGATGCTTCATTCAAGTATTAATTTTGCAGAGCAAATGGAATACCTCCCAAACAGTGGCACTGCTGCTGGCAAACATCACAACAGAATTGTTGAACTGTTGTCACAAATCTCCCACAAATATCATGCTTCTTTTAATCCACAACCCACTACATTGGTGTATTATTTTTAAGAGTTGGCAACTCCTCTCTAACCAAACTATTACGGGGACAAGAGACTTCTGTTTTACTTTATTGTGTGCCTTGTAGTGATGTGCAGACCAAACCAGATATCCCCAGGTGTACCCACAGGTCAGGCAGATTTGGGCCAACTCCCACACATAGTTTGCGGGTCAACGGCTGTTTCAGATTGAACTCTTCCTTGTGTTCTCCCTGACCTTCCTGTGCCAGCTGATTATTCTAGCAGTTATCTTGTTATAGGCATTTGCTTGACCCTCCACGCCCCTTTAGTGACATCAGAGATGGTGGGTTTTGCTCGGGCCTATAAATAAAAGAACCGGATAGGTCCTGTTTGGGTGTGGACAGTTTATGGTTGGGTACTGGTTGACGTTTTGTTGACTTGCACCTCACTAGTTCCTTGGCATGATCTGTTAGCTTTTCAGCAATGCATCTAAAGATGGGTGATGTCCACCTTAAGGTGCTTTGCTGAAAAACAGGTTATGCCAAATCAAGCAATGATAAAAAAAAGTCACACAGGGCTTCCTGCCAGTTACCAAGATGACCTGTATGCAAAAGGGCTACAAAAACATTTGGGTTTCTACTTGCGCATAGTAGAAAAAGGTTACTTGGTCACTGGTTCTTTGGGTGCCTGTTATTCTTTGTAGGGCATTGGGTGGGGCTTCAAACAAAACTTGGGTGCATGTGGTCTGGACTAAGGCTTCCAGTGCCTATTACACAGGTGCAGGGCACAAGCAGTAACGCATACTTCGGAGATAAGTAACCAAATTAGTTATATGAAATTAAGTGAGCACTAAAGCATGCACTTAAAGTAGGGGGTCGCCAAACTTTTTTACTGGTGAGTTACATTCAAATGGGAAAAAAAAGTTTGTGAGCAACACAAGCATGAAGAAAGTGCCAGGAGATGCCAAATAAGGCATGGGGTTGTCTATTTGGTAGACTCTACATGGACTGAAGTTCTACTTGACAGTACACCTAGTAACTGTTATGCAAAAACTCAGATGCAGTGAGAACATTGTTTATAAACTTGTGATGCTTTACAGAGAGTGAATGAAAGGAAACTAAGAAAGGAAAATGATGCTAAAGTACTTCTAAGGTCATGGCTGGTGTTTCCTCTAGTCCTCCCTGGACTTATCTGTCTCCGTGACTGCTCAGCCAGAAATCAGGGGTGGTTTCCATTATGTTAAACTCATGTAATAGGGTGAAGGTGGTCACACACACTACAATACAATATATATTTCCTGGAAAAGATCTTTCCAAGAAAGATAATATGTTTCAACACATGTGCAGAGCTGAATCGTCAGATATACAGGTAGAAACAATAGATTCAGCACTAACAGTGGCTGATGTTCAGGTGCCTTCAAAGGCACCCAGTCAAAACTTTCCAGCCAACCCGATTGACAAGTCGACCGATATCCAAGTCTTTTGCTGATATCAGTCGGCTCATTTTTCACCATCACGGCTGGGCCTGGCCGGCCAGGAGCCCTAGGCAGCCCGGCAGCAAGTCACACCCCCTCCCCTCGTGTGACTGGCCACAATGCAGAGGGGATGGAGGGAGGGAAGGGAACAGAGGGAGTGAGGGGAGGGATGGAATGGAGGGAGGGAGGGAGGGAGGGAGGGGAGGAAAACAAAAGGGTTACGGACTAGGGGTAAGCAGGAGACAATTTGAGAGGTAGCTGCCCTGTGCCCCCCTATCATTGTGTCATAGGCAGCTGCCTCTTCTACCTAACTCTATTTCTGGCTCTACCCACCATAAACTCGCAGAATATTGTATGACAATTCATTTTGTGCACTATTATGGGTGCATCTACGGGCACCTATAGTATTCTAAGTACTTGTGTAATTCTAGTCAGTCGCTCTCCACAGACACTAAATAATCCTGGTTATAATCAGTGATCATGAAGGTCAACCATGAAGGGAAGGAATGTTTAATTGGCCAGAACGCTGGTCATTGGCTCATTTTTTCAGCAAGTCAGCCGATTGGGACAAAATATGGGAGGCATTGGGAAGCATCAGTAGTCACATTCTTTAACAATTAAGCTTAGTTGGAACTGCACAAAGGCTACAGAAGCAAAGCAAAGAATGCCCTCATAGAACCAGCAGAAATTGGTCAGATTACAGTCTACTTTATACAACACACCAGGCCAACAGCAAAGTGCCTCTGTATATTATATTCCAAGTCTGGCTGTTACTATTCTGTGAAAGCTCGATGCAGTGAGAACATTAGTTACAGAGAGTGAACGAAAGGAAACGAGGGAAGGCAAATGATAAATCTGTGAAAGAGGTGAACAAAGGACCTCTGGCTGTCAGAAGGGTATGGAGATTGTAAACAATCATATTACACGTTGCTTCTACTGCTTCGTTAGTACCAGTACATATTCATTCACATGCATTCGTTATCCTACATGGCATCCTGCCAACAATTGGTCTTCTACTAATCAACTGTCTGTGTGGAACTGAGGTTTAAATAATGGTTGCTAAGGTGTGCCTTCTGCCTTTGTTGGGTTTGTTCTAACAACAAAAGGTTCTCCCTATGGTAAAATAGCCAAGGCTAGTATTTTTATAGGAAAATAGTCTAATAGATTTACAGGAATACAGGATAGGAATCAACACGGAAATGCAAACATTACACACTATTGGGATACTTTATGAAGGGGCTGTCTTTGTAAAACACATGTGTTGATGCAGCATATTCCAGTAAGGTTCTAGAATGTGTTACCCCGATAATCTCCAAAATGTAAATATTATCTAGTTTATAGGCACTTGGCACTAAATGTACTAGTTAAACTCAACCAGATTTATTTCTTTTCTTAGGTAGAAACTAGCAGGTTACCAAGAACAGGCATCTTTAACCTGTTTTATATATGTTTTCAGGTGACTAGGCAGGACTGGTTATTGTCCCAAAAGACTTTCATAAGTTTATTTCCAGTCCGTTTGCCCCTAACCCAGGAGTGCCCATACTTTATTAATGCAAGGATGATTTTTAGTGATATTGTCCCTTTATGATCTACATCCATAAAAGCATTGTTAGCATTCTGTTCCATGGAAAACATATTATATTGATTCATTGCTATATTTAAAAAACAAATATTTTTATGTAACCTTAACATAATTAATATCTGAATGAAAAACATGAAATATGAGAGTGATATAGACAAGCTGTTTGTTGACAGTGTCTTGAGATCTACTGATCACCAGCTAAAGGTCTACTGGTAGATCCAGATCTACCTTTTGAGCAGCCCTGCCCTAGCCTCTCTCTGTGGTTATTATGATTTCAGCACAGCCAACCCAAGCATGAACCAAGAGACAATCACAAATAGTTGAACCCACTTGAGAAACTACAATGAAAAACAAAACTACTTCAGCATATCCTACATAGCAGAGATCCCAAAACTTTATTTTTAACCTGTGAGCCACAATCAATTGTAAAATGAGCTGGGGAGCAACACAAGCATGAAAACAATTTCTGGGGTGCCAAATAAGGGTTGTGATTGGCTATTTGGTAGACCCTTTGTGCATAGATAGTCTAAATGAGGCTGTATTTGGTAGTCCATTTGGTTTTATGGAACCAAAATTTGTCTTAAAACCAGGAATTCAAAAATGGGAGCAACAGCCAAGGGCTCATGAATCACTGGCTGGGGATTACTGTATATATATATATATATATATTGCAACATAAGTAGACCGACCTAACACTGTTTCCTTAGTGGTACAGAACATAACATACTAGTAATTATAAAAGAAACAACATGAACCCCTTTCAGATAACATTTCTGAGAACCACATATTCTCCCTAAGGTAACACATGTACTATTGAATAAGGTTCATGGATGCAAATGACTTCACAAAGAACCAGCCATCGGTATTTTTTACTGAGTGGCTTTTGGTCTATTAAAAAGTCAAATTATTGCAGATATAGCAAGCTGTTTCCCCTCTGTAAGGATACATACAAACAAAGAGTGCTCCACTTGGATTGGTGTTATGGAACCATAGCTTTGAACACCAATAAAACAGAATTGTGTTTGACTGCTCAATGTATTGTCCTACTGCCAAAACCCAGACAAGATCTGCTATCATCTGACCTATCCACAAACAGTCCATCACCAGGTAAATGGAAATGACATCACTACAGACCAGAAGTGATGTCATTGTTGCGCGAAAGGTTAAAAAAAACTAGAAATAAGAAAAGTAAGAATTGCTTAGAGACTTCTGACCTGCAGTCCTACCAATAAACCAGTATCAACAAGTCCAGTTCGGCAAATTCGGCAAATGACTCTAGCTCAGTGATCCCCAATATGTTGCTCCCCAACCCCTTAGATGTTGCTCCCAATGGCCTCAAAGCAGGTGCTTATTTTAGGATTCCAGGCTTGGAAGAAAGTTTTGGTTGCATAAAAACTAGTTGTATTGCCAAATAGAGCCTCCTGTTGGCTGCTAATTCACATAGGGGTTACCAAATAGTCAATCACAGCCCTTTGTTGGCATCCTCAGGAACTTTTTCCTTTTTTTTTTTTGCTTATGTTGCTCCCCAACCCTTCTAAAATTTGAATGTGGCTCAGGGTTGAAAAAGGTTGGTGATCCCTGCTCTAGCTCAACTCACTACTACAATATTTCCTTTTATAGTGTAGAGCAGCTTTTTATCAGCAGATGTGGATTCCATGCAAACTAGAATTAGTGCAGCAGAGCAGGCAGGGGGTGTATATGTGGAGCTTGGCAAGAACAAAAGCTGAACTTCTGAAATACATTTAAAAATTAACATTCTTTATACAGATATGCAAACACTAACAGCGTCAATAATATGTTTGTAATAGCCAATTACACACTGAACTTTCTAGGAGAAACTACCCTCCCCAACCCCAGTTAATAAAAAGCTGATAAATGGAAAACAGTTTAAATTAAACTATTCAGCATCAAATGCTTTTAACAGCAACAAAGCAAAAATGCTGCTAACGATAAAGCGTTCTCCCTCTACTAAATCAGTACTTACGTGTTATTACTCGCACAGTCAAAGGCAATTAAAGGGGTTGTTCACCTTTGAGTTAACTTTTAGTATAATGTATAGAGAGCGATATTCGGAGACATTTTTCAATTGGTTTTCATTTTTTATTGTTTGTGGTTTTATAGATATTTAGCTTTTTATTCAGCAGCTCTCTAGTTTGCAGTGTCAGCAATTTGGTTTCTATGGTACAAATTACTCTAGCAACCCTGCATTGATCTGAATAAGAGACTGGAATATGAATAGGAGATGGACTGAATAGAGTGATAAGTAATAAAAAGTGGCAATAACAATATATTTGTAGCCTTACAGAGCATTTGTTTTTAGATGGTGTCAGTGACCCCCATTTGAAAGCTGCAAAGAAACAGAAAAAAATTGCAAATCATTAAAAAATATGAAAAATAAATAATGAAGACCAATTGAAAAGTTTCTTAGAATTGGCCCTTCTACAATATACTAAAAGTTAACTTGAAGGTGAACCACCCCTTTAAGTGTGCAAGTTTATTCCTACACTGATATTTCTGTGGTGGAAAATCAACTCCAGTTTTCCTAAAAAATTACTATCATATGGTATAAAAGTTCCAGGTATGTGCAGCTCTTGCAGCAGTTATGTCACACTTTATGGTAGAGGCTCCTAGCCATGTTTCTTACTGGACATTCAGAGCACGGTGGTCTACTTGAAACCCAATGGTTAAATCACTGGTGGATTTAGGGCAATTAACGGTATTGACAAGCAGTGTAATTAAGATAAGAAATATTTGCAAAGCAAATTAAACACTCGGAATAGATAATGGCAATAGCAGAAATATGCCCAGACTTAATTAGACATGCATAAAATTAAATAAAATAGGAATTTGTGGGATGACAGTATATCTTTAAAGGACCAGTAGCATCAAAAACACAATTTAAACTTTGACTCAACATACTGTTTATAAATAAGCAATGCCTGCTAGACTCTTACTCCAGTGGGTTTGAGAGAAACTAACATTTAGAACAAATTAAGATTCTGTCCCAGTTAAGTCCTGCAATTCGCCAGAAATGCCACCTAATTTATATAAACCCTGCACATTTGTAGGTCTGCAGTTAAAACTGTGCAATTAAAATCAGGACCAGTGGAAGGTAGGTATAGCCCCTAGAAGCCCAACCAAGCAGAAAAACTCTTAGCATTTTACAATACAGATCCGTCATCGGGAAACTCGTTATTCAGAAAACTCAATTACGGGAAGACCATCTCCCATAGACTCAGTTTTAATAATCCAAATGTTTTAAAAATGATTTCCTTTTTGCTGTAATAATAAAACAGTACCTTGTACAGGTATGGGACCTGTTCTCCAAAATGCTTGTGACCTGGGTTTTTTACGGATAATGGATCTTTCTGTAATTTGGATCTTTATACCTTAATCCTTTTTAAACCAATAGACTGGGTTTGCTTCCAATAAGGATGAATTATATCTTAGTTTGGATCAAACACAAGGTACTGTCAGAACTACTGGGGAAGCAGGGGGTGCGATTGGGCCAGGGCCCGCACCCCTTCAGGGCCCCTGGCAGCTTTAACACAGATGATTTTCTGCTGGAGCAGCCAATTTCCGGGGCTCAAAAAGTCTTACGGAGGGGGGCGAGGGGCCCGGCTGCTTGTAACGCACCAGGGTCCGCCCCCCTCCAGTTACGTTACTGGGTACGGTTTTACTATTACAGAGAAAAAGGAAAGCATTTTAAAAAATCTGAATTATTTGGATAAAGTCTATTGGAATGGCCTTTCCGTAATTCGGAGTTTTCTGGATAACAGGTTTACGGATGACTGGTTCCATACCTGTACTTGATCCCAACTAAGATATAATTACTCCTTATTGAATAATTAACTATCCAATTGGGTTTAATTAATGTCTAAATTAATCTTTTCATGCACGCTACGGAGACCGAAATTACAGAAAGACTCCATAGGTTCCGAACATTCTGGACACTATGTCCCATACCTGTACAAATATCTTGTTTTCAGAAATTGTGACATTACGAGTAATTGTTTTCAGAGCATTTTCCTTGTGCCTTCAGGATTTTAACGGACTGCTGCAGTCTATTAAGCCAAACAACCCATTTATGACCTACTGGATGAATCTGAACTACCCCCCCACCCAATATTTGGTTTCTTGGGGGAAATATAAAATCCAGCCTATACTAAAAATACATTGTATTAAACCGTGACGCTCTTCTGCAGAATGGGAAATCAATTGGTAAAGGAGAACAACACAGTGACAGCAGTAACCATTCGTCCGTGACCTCTAACACCATAAAGCAGGCAATTGTGCTCTATCCTCTGGGGATTCCTACCTGTATGAGCAGAGAGAGGAGAGTGAGGCCGAGGAAGGGCAGGAGACTGGCTGCTGCCAATTAAGCTCTTCCTGTTGCTGGTCCTACAACTGTGCAAAAGAAGAAAAAGAACACGGTAAGAGTTGTGTGAATACATTCATTGGGAAAAAAATATGGCACATTGTCTTGTACAACAGTATTTCAGTCTTTTTGTTTTTTGTTTATAAATGTATGGGACCTGTTACCCAGAATGCTCAGGTTTCCAGATTCTGCAATTTGGATCTTCATACTCCAAGGGGCAGTTTATCAAGGGTCGAGTTGAAAATTCAAATTCGAAATTCATTTTTGAGGGAGTTATTCAAATTTCATTCCAGTTTTTCAAAAAATTCTGATTCGATTTTCGAGATTTATCATACTCTGGTCCTTTAAGAACTGGAATTCGACTACTCGCCTCCTAAAACCTGTCAAATTGAGGTTTAAGTCAATGGGAGATGTCCTGGGATCAATGCGGCGTTGTTTGCAGACTTCTTGACATTTGAGGGTTTTTTTTCTCAGAGATTCGAGTTTTTAAAGTTCAAATCAAATTCAATTTGAGTATTTCGGGTCGATGCTATTCACCCGAGTTTAAAATATTTGATTTATATAATAAATTTTGATTGGTCGAATTTTGAGTTTTAAAAAAAAAAACCAAATGATTTCGGAATTTGACCCTTGATAAATGTGCCTCCCCGTCTACTATAAAATCATGTAAACATTAAATAAACCCAATAGGCTGGTTTTGCTTCCAATAAGGATTAATTATATCTTAGTTGAGATTGAGAACAAGCTACTGTTTTGTTTTTACAGACCAAAAGGTAACAATTTTTTAAAATGTAAATTATTTGGATTAAGTGGAGCTTTCTGGATAATGGGTTTTCGGATAATGGATCCCATACCTGTACCCCTGGCATTTCATATTTAGCCAACACACAGCAGTCTTGGTTGATGAGGGTTGCCATCTGTCCAGTTTTGACCCAGACAGCCCAGTATTTTGAAGGGCTGCCCGGGTCAATACTTCTTGCCCAGTTTTGCTTATGTGGAAAACCGGGCAGGCTTCCCCATGATTGACACGATGATTGGCCAATTGTTGAGTCATAGCCATGCCCCCCCAACAGTACAATCTGCCCCTGCCGTGTCATGGCCCCGCCCCCTCAACATCACGATCTGCCCCTGCCGTGTCACAGCCCCACCCCCTCCACGTCACGGGCCCCTGTCTCGTCTCCACCGGGTGAAAAGGTAACAACTGTAATCATGGCTGACCATAAGCCGGTGCCATTCATTGTGGCAGTTATGGCAGACAAATGTGAACGTATACAAAAAGAGCCGAGATATAACCTTCAGAGAACCCCCCATACCAGTTTAATAGTCCTTAATTAGCAAACACATGCAAATTATAAGGAGCATTTACATATATAACTTATTTTTCCAATGCATGTTTAGCAGAGTACAAGGACAAATGATTGTGCATTGATAAACAAAAAAATCTTAATTAGCTTATTTGTATATATTAATAGGATTCTGACACCGCTGCAAAATTACTGTTCTGCCATCCTCGGGATCGGGAGTTAATATTTATGCTAATTTTCTTCCCAATTCGCTTGGCTTTTGGTGCTATGGCTACGCCTAACCCTGTCCTCTTAGGAACTCCAGCCGTCACGTGCTCCCAGGGTACAGCAACCAAAGTTCAGGGGCTACTGCCTTGAAAATATGATGTTTTGAATATCTGGTCCGGGCAATGAACAGACAAAATTTCAAAATATATTATTTCTTTAATAAGCAATTGAGTTAGCCCGCTCATGCATGTGCTGGGTAGATAAAAGAAAAATGCTGATGTCTGATGGAAATCTGAATGAACCCTAAGCACATACTAATGTTTAAGCACCAAACACAAGACGCAGATTTATTAAGGGTTGAATTGAAATTTAAAGTTTTCAAAAAAAATTTTATGGCTAAAACTTTCAAATTCGACTAAGGAATTATCCAAACTCGATTTGAGGTTTTTTTTTTTTCAATTTAATTAGATTTTTGAGATTTATCATACTCTGGTCAATTTAAGTATTCAATTTGTCACCCAAAACCTGCTAACTTACTGATTAAAGGGATACAAAATGCATCAGTAAATAGTGCTGCTCCAGTAGAATTCTGCACTGAAATCCATTTCTCAAAAGAGCAAACAGATTTTTTTACATATACTTTTGAAGTCTGACATGGGGCTAGACATATTGTCAGTTTCCCAGCTGCCCCCAGTCATGT
>CM044431.1:206996748-207013909 GCA_024363595.1 Xenopus borealis
ATGAAGATGGCATGTTATCTCAGAACATTACTCTATATCATACACTTACACTTAGGGGCACATTTACCAAGGGTCGAATTTGAGGGTTTTTTAACGCTCGAAATTCGAATTAAGGTTGAATTAAAACCCCTTGAATTAGAACTTCTTAAAGGGCCAGTACTTCAAAAATTGAATTCGAACCATTCGAATTGAATTTTGAGCTATTTGATCGAATACGGCCAAAATTAAATTAGAAATTCAAATTTTTTTTAATTTGATTTGAATTAGGGATGCACCGAATCCAGGACTCAGTTCGGGATTCAGCCAGGATTTTGACTTTTTCAGCAGGATTCAGATTCAGACGAAGCCTTCTTCCGGCCAAACCGAATCTGAATCCAAATTTGCATATGCAAATTAGGGGCGGGAGGTAAACCACAAAACAAGGAAGTTAAAAAAAGTTTCCCCCTTCCCATGCCTAATTTGCATATGCAAATTTGGATCCTGATTCAGTTCAGTATTCGGCTGAATCTTTTGCAGAGGATTCAGGGGTTCGGCTGAATCAAAAATAGTGGATTGGGGGCATCCCTAATTCGAATTTTCACTTCGAATCAATTCATTTTTTGAGGTGAACAATATTACTACAGAACAGTGGTTTACTACATACTATAGTATTGCAAATACTTTAAGGGGAATTCAACCTCGCAGGCACTAAACCCCCCCACCTACCTTCAACCCCCCCCCAGGGCTATTACCCCTAACTTATATCACCCCAAACAGCAGGTCCCTTCGTGCAGGTTCACAGGCACCATCTTCGGCCACAACGTCTTCTACCTTCTACCATCCCTTAATCTCCCCTATGATTGCCGCGAGCGTTACATGGGGGAGGGGCCCAGGGTAGCAGACCTAGTGCCTAGGGCGGCCCTGAAAGCTTGTTCCGCCCCCTGCATGCCTGTGTAAGTTTATTACAGACCAGCATGGAAAAAACTTTGAATAAACACTTAATATTAATCTATGGTACTGGATATCATGATTATTGTATAATATAGCCCTAAACAAGTCAATTATGTCAGACAAAAAAACCCTGATGAGAAACAAATTTCCCGACAAAGGAAGCAATCATTAGCGCCAAAAACACCACTATTTAAAGCTAGAAAAAAAAAAAGGTAAATAATGATAGTTCCCTCTGAAATGGTTTTACTGGACTGATTAACTGTAAGGGAACATACAATTATATGTTCCATTTGTCTGCAAAGATAACGAGAGCAACATTTCTCCTACCGCGAAACTGTTGTCTGTGTATTTAACATGACACGTTCAATAATTGATAGTGTCACTTGCAAGGAAGACGAATATCGAGCCCGAGACTCCGATGGAAAAAGGGAGAACAGCACGCAGACATTAGTTATGCCCAGCAGAATTGGTCACGAAGTGAGTCCTCACAAAGCATAAGGGCTAGTCCAGACGAGGAGATTCGGGGCGATCCGTCGCCGGGCGACTTTTTGCCGCGACGGATCGCCCCCGAATCTCCCGGAATAGGTAGGCATTGGCGCTGCTTCAAAGCGCCGGCGCGTGTTCACACGCGGCGACGCGATTTTCAAAAGCGCTCCAAATTGCCTCGCCAGGCAATTTGGAGCGCTTTTGAAAATCGCGCCGCCGCGTGTGAACACACGCCGGCGCTTTGAAGCAGCGCCAATGCCTACCTATTCCGGGAGATTCGGGGGCGATCCGTCGCGGCAAAAAGTCGCCCGGCGACGGATCGCCCCGAATCTCCTCGTCTGGACTAGCCCTAAGGCATCGCCAGCAAGGAGAGATTAAAATCCAGTCTTCTCTCTCAATTTCACTCCTAATTTTCTTTTTCTCAACCCGACTGCCCTGTTTTATTGGTAATTATTTACATCCGTGACACGTAATCTTAGGTGTTGTTCCCCTTTATGCATGGATTCATTTAATAAAAGTAACCTTCTACTTCATGCAAAAGCACAAGCTTTTATTCAGGCTGTTGAAAAACCAGGGTAAATCCTTAACCCAAGCTGAACAAGCAGCTAAATTTTGTACATACAATCGTACACGTATAGGATCCATTATCCAAAACCAGCCATCCAGGAGCTCAGAATTACCAAAAGGCAGTCTCCCAAAGAATCCAAATGTATCCAAATAATTCAAATTTTCTAAATGTTTTTCCTTTTTCTCCGTAATAATAAGACAGTAGCTTGCACTTGATCCCAACTAAGATATAATTAATCATTATTGGAAGCAAAACCAGCCTATTGGGTTTATTTAATGTTTAGTAGACTTAAAGTAAGTAAATACACTATGTGAAAGTTCAAGAAACCTGATTTTTAAAACTGAATTGTTTGTATAATGTAAATGATCAGCTCACTATACCTTCTGCAAAATCTCCCCTATCTCCATTGCAGTTCTAGTTGAGGCAGGCATCTTGGATTTCACTGACTCCTCCTACCTAAATCTTCACAGCCAACTGCAGCTCTGAAATCTCGCACGTGCTCAGATGAAATTTATTGGTTGCCTAATAAACCTTCTAAGCTATTTTCAAATCTGCCAAACTGCTGTGTTAGTGCTGTTCGGTAGTGCTGCCACCTTCTGGCAGTTAGTGTGTGCCCTTCATTTGCATAATGACATCACCAGCAGGGGACTTCTAATAGAGGAGTTTACTAATGCTAGGAATTCTGGGTAGAATACTCAGGGCAGTGCTACAATCTGAGCATGCTCGTGAACTCATTTGCATGTTATAGTCACAGTATGGACTCCCTCAGTGAGAGAACCCATTTGACAAAGTATTGGATTTTATGTAGTTTGATTAAACATGTTTAGGTTATACTGGTCAGATTGATAATATGTGTTTGATTTTGGCTGTGATTGGTGTCCTTTAATGTATGAAGATCCATCAGCAGAAATCCCCAGGCCCTGAACATTGTGGTTAACAGGTCCCATAGCTGTATATGAAGATATAGGCACAAGTTAGTGTGTATATGGGGTTATATGTATGTATGTCCCAAAACAGCTACAATAGTGAGTTGAATACAATAAATCCAGTGGGAATAATTGAAATTAGTGCTGAATGAAATAAGACAAAAAATATTTATGGGCAACACGCCTTTTAATTCCTGCTGAATCTGTCTTTCTCTGACAGCGCTCTCATTTCCAGTAGAGTGCATGCTAAATGAAAACGTTGAAGGATAATTAGCCAATCCTTCCATCTTATTACTCTTCACTTCCCCAATAAACTTGCCAAACAAGAAGCCTTCTGTTATCACACGCAAATGAGGTCTGATTTAAAATATGTATAGGTATGGAACATGCAATATAGAATGCTTGGGGTTTTCCAGATAAGGGATCTTTCTGAAATATGAATCACCATGCCTTAAAGGAACAGTAACACCAAAAAATTAAAGTAATGAAAATATCACTGGTAAACCTGATGTGTTTGCTTCAGAAACACTCCTATAGTTCATATAAACAAGCTGCTGTGTAGCAATGGCGGAAATTGAAAAAAGGCTACAGTATATGGCACAGGATGAGTAATGGATAACAGATAACATTATGTTCTACAGAGCTTATCTGCTATCTGATGTGTAACTTGAGCCTTTTCTCCTTTGAATGGCTGCCCCCATGACTACACAGCAGCTTATTTATATAAACAATAGTAGTGTTTCTGAAGCAAACACATCAGTGCAGGGCAACACTGTGTTCTATTTGTATTACTTTATAATGCTAATTTTTTGATGTTACTGTTCCACTAAATCCTATTAGAAATCAATTTAAGCATTAATAAGGATTAGAATAAGGATCAATTATATCTTCGTTTGGATCAAGCACAAGCTACTGTTTTCTTATTACAGAGAAAAAGAAAAACAATTTTAAAGAAAAAGGAAATATTTAATTATTTGATTACAATGAGCTTTTTGTAGAACGGGTAACAGATCCCATACTAAAACGCTATATATATACAAGTATGGGACCTGTTATCCAGAATACTTGGGATCTGGGGTTTTCTGGATAACGCATCTTTCCATAATTTGGATCTTCATACCTTATACCTACTAGAAAATCATTTAAGCATGAAATCAGTGGTCCCCAACTAGTAGCTTGTGAGCAACATGTTGCTCTCCAACCCCTTGGATGTTGCTCCCAGTGGCCTCAAAGCAGGTGCTTCTTTCTGAATTTCAGGCTTGGAGGAAACTTTTGGTTGTATAAAAACCAGATGTTCTGCCAAACAGAGCTGCAATGTAGGTTGACAATCCATATATGAGCTATCTAATAGCCAATCACAGCACTTATTTGGCACCCCAAAAACATTTTTCATGTTAGTGTTGCTCCCCAACTCCTTTTACTTCAGAATGTTGCTCACGGGTTCAAAAGGTTGGGGATCCCTGCATTAACTAAACCCAATAGGCCAGTTCTGCTTCCAATAAGGATTAATTATATATATATATATATATATATATATATATATATATATATATATATATATATATATACATTTGGATCAAGTACAAGCTACAGTTTGAATATTACAAAGAAAAAATGAATCCTTTTTAAAAATTTGGATTATTTGACTATAATGGAGTCCATGGGAGATGATAATTTCGGAATTCAGAATTTTCTTAATAATGGATCCTATATCCATCCATCCAACCAACCAACCAACCAACCAACCAACCAACCAACTAACTAACTAACTAACTAACTAACTAACTATTTAACTAACTATCTATCTATAAACTTCTTGATAATAAGTAATCATTTACCAGCATCTGTGGGAAAGACATGAGAAACTAACTGAAATCTCCCACTGAACTGCTCATCTGTAGTCCCGCTTCAGCTCAAATGCAGCAGCAAGGAAGTAAAGGATCTTCTAGGGATGGTTCCGTCCTACGCAGAAGGAGAGTGTCTCAAATGTTGGGCTTGATGCTGTGATTCTGCATTTACTACATTCAAATCAATGGCACAGCATCAATATGATACACAGCTTTGGCACTTAAGTAAGTCAATGGCAGGGACTGGTGCCACTAATTAGTGCAGAAAGAAATGAACACTCTTAATTTTACATTTGCAGAATATATAAAGGACAACTAAACTTCTGGATAAACCCACCCTTAATCTATTGGTCTTCAAGGCTAAAGGCCACTGTGCTGCTTCCAAAAACTAGTTGCCTACAGTCAATGAGTTCCTTTAAAGGGGTTGTTCAACTTTGAGATATCTTTTAGTATGATGTAGAGAGTGTTATTCTGAGACTATTTGTAATTGGTTTCCTTTTATTATTGTTTAAGGTTTTTGCATTATTTAGCTTTTTATTCAGCAACTCTTCAATTCGGGTTTGAAGCAATCTGGTTGCTGGGGTGTAAATACCCATAATCAACCAGGCATTGATTTGAATAAGAGACTGGAATATGAATAGAAGGCGCCTGAATAGAAAGAGGAGTAATAAAAAGTAACAATACATTTGTAGCCTTACAGAGCATTTGTTTTTTAGAAGGGGTCAGCAACACCCATTTGAAAGCTGGAAAGAACAAGGCAAATAACTATAAAAAATAAAGAAGACCAACTGAAAGGTTGCTTAGAATTGGCCAATCTTGAAAATACTAAAAGTTAACTTAAAGGTGAACCACCCCTTTAAACACGAGCTTCTGAATTCTTGTAGCTATGTCCTTCGCCCCTTACAGCGAGTAATCATTACTGGCTACATTGGGATTTAGTTTTAGTGGATACTTGCATAATTGAAGGACTGAGAATCTCCAGATCAATGCAGAAGGAACAAACCCAGATAATATATAGGAGACTGTGGCTCCAGCCGAGGCTTCAGTATGGTCCTTGTGACAAAAGGGAGGGTTCTAAAGCTGCCCAACGATCGGATCATCCCGATATCGCCCACCTCAATGTGGGCATATCGAGGAGAGATATCTCCAAAAGAGCGATATCGCCAAACAAGCAGATCTCCCCGTTTATGGCAAACTTTAGATACATTTGTAAATATTTCAGATAAACAAAGAAACAATTACAGAGACTTGCAGTTTAAGGGCTCTTCCAGACGAGGAGATTGCAGGGAGATTTGTTGCCTGCAACAAATCGCCGCGGTTTTGGGGCAACAAATCTCCCTGAATCTCTTCCCCCAGTCTTGCACCCGCTAAAGTGTAAAGTCGCCTGCGCCTATTCACACGCGGCGCTTTTGAAAATAGCGCGAAAATGCATTGGCGAGCGTTTTGCTAAAGCGCCGCGCCGCGTGTGAATAGGCACACGCGACTTTAACTTAAACGGGCGCAAGACTGGGGGAAGAGATGCAGGGAGATTTGTTGCTTCAAACACGCGGCGATTTGTCGCAGGCTACAAATCTCCCTGCAATCTCTTCGTCTGGAAGAGCCCTTAGGGCAGAGACACACGAGCAGATTAGGGGAGATTAGTCGCCGGCGACAAATCTCCTCTTCTTCAAGGCTACGAATCTCCCTGAACTGCCTTCCCGCCGGCTAAAATGTAAATCCCGACTTGACGGCAATCGGAGCTCTTAATTTTTCAAAGTCACCTGAAGTTGAAACTTCGGGCGACTTCAGAAAAGCGCACGGAGTGCCATCCCGCTGACGAGTTATAGTTTAGCCTCCCTGAATCTGCTCGTGTGTCTCTGCCCTATAGGGCAATTTCACCTTCATTAGCAAAACTGTAATAACACAAATACAGGACCATAAAACCGCCAGAAATGCATTCGGACTTTCCATAAACTGAGAAATTTTGTAAAATGTACATGGTAATTAGAGGGTGTGGCTGCAAAATGGGTATGGTCAAAAAATGTTCATTGCGATACAAACGACATATCCACAGCTGAATACTGTAACGCTGTCCAACAACCAATACATGATTCGACTGACGGCCCAGAAGTGTGGATTGCTACAGTCTGGCCCATTGGTTAAAGTGATCCGGCTAAGCAAGTAGATCATCTGTTGGTATGTAAAATAAACCCGTCATTTGCCGTTCCTTTATGGACAATCTATCCAGACTTATAAAACCAAAACAACTGGTCCATTGTAATGAGTAAAATATACAAACCAGCTCATACTGGACCCAAAGCACAAAGTCCAGCATGCAATGAATGTATTTAGTTTCTGTATATTAATTCCTCTCCTTTATCTCATTTGCAATAGGACGTCTGGAAAGTAGCACAGATAGCAGGGAAGGAACAAAAGCACAGGGGCTCATTAATAATAAGGATCTTTTTACCAGAGTGCATGGCTTGTAATACCAATCTTTTTCCTTTTTAACTATTTATTTTGTGTTCATAAAAAAACCCTCCCGCTTCTCTGCTGTGCAATAGGGACACGTGCGGGTGCTGAGCATGGCCGACTTCTGACACCCACTGAAACAGAATGTGTGGGGCGGCTCAAAGGAAAAAAGGCAAAAGGGCACATGTACCTGCCCTGATAAATGTGTCAGTTTGTTAACACCTTCCTGACTTCTCCTGCTGTTAGACAAGAATTAAGATCAAACTATGAGGAATCCTTGATTCCCAAGTTGGACCATTAAAGGAACAGTAACACCAAAAGATAAGTGATTTAAAGGAATGATAATATAATGTACTGGTACCTTGCATTGGTAAAACTGGTGTGTTTGCATGAGAAAGACTCCATCGTTTATATAAACAATGAGCTGTGTAGGCATAGGAAGCCATTCATGCACAGGAAACATAGTAGATAACAGATAGAATGAAGACTACAGTGTTTATCTGTTATGTGTATATCTGCTGTGTATCCTATGCCAATTCTTTTTACACAGCAGCTTGTTTATAAACTGTCGTAGAGTTTCTAAAGTAAACACACCAGTTTTAACAGTGTTGCACAACGGTGCGTTGTATTTTCATTACTTTACTGTTACTGTGTTACTGTTCCTATAATAAAACTGCCCCACAGCTACAAGAGGAATATAGTACAGGTAAAGCATCCATTATCCAGAAACCCATTACCCAGAAAGTTTGGAACCAACTTTTTTTTTTCTATCCAAATCTACATTTTTTTTAAAATGATTTCCTTTTTCTGTGTAATAATAAAACAGTAGCTTGTACTTGATCCCAACTAAGATATAATTAATCCTTATTGGAAGCAAAACAATCCTTTCAGGTTTAATTGATGGTTATATGATTTTTTAGCAAGGTGATTCAAATTTGGGGTAGGCAGAAGAGACTACTAGGGTGCAACAATAGGGGGTGCTGTGCAAGTACCCCTATTTCATCGTCCCTTACCTCTACAGATTTTCCCGACCCTGCCCTCTCCGACTGACACTCTCCCCACTCCGACCTTCCTCTCTGCTACTGGCCCTCCTGGTCTGAAACTCTCCCCATTCTGGCCCTCCCATCTGTCACTGCCCCTCCCATCTGTCACTGCCCCTCCCATCTGTCACTGCCCCACCCCAAAATCATGGCGAGATTGTGCAGGTTCACACACGCACATACACTGGGGGGGGGTAGGGTTACCACCTTTCACCTTTTCACCTGGTGGAATTGGGGCAGGGAGCGGGGGCTGTTATGCGTAGGGGCAGGACCATGCTGAAGAGGGGGCGGGCCATGACATCAGGGGCAGGGCTAATATGCGGCAATCAGCGACTGGCTTGTTGCCTCGTACATTATAGGAATTACCGCCCAATTTTCCTAATTTAGAAAACGGAGCAGGCAGTTTTGACCCGGGCAGCCCTTCAAAAAACCAGGGGGGAGCGAGCTTGCAGGCCTGGGTTGCCTTGGGTGCCTGGTCAGCTTGGCTCAGCCTGATGGAAAGATCCCTTATCTAGAAAATCCCCGCATTCTGGCTTAACAGATCCCATACCTGTAACACTGGAGTAATCATAGTGACGGCACCAATGGGTGCAATAAGCTTGTTAAACAAGCCTTCCCTCCCCACATTAAGAAGTAATAAAAAACCCACAAAAGATTTAAAAACAATGAAACGGCTGCAGAGGGGATACGGCGAGTCAGGAATATTTTCTTCTATCTACTAGAGAAAACATTGCCATTAATATACTGAACAATCTCCTTGCGATCAAAAGAAATGCCCTTTTGCTCAGAGATTCAGAATAAACAATAGGCAGTGACGGTTTTCCTGGAATGTTGAACAATTGCTGAAGGAAGGCTCCTCAGACTGATTGAGTGAAAAATCAGCCGGCAATTCCACTGGACACCGGCCAAACCTTCAGCATTCATGTCTGCCAGTGTCTGCACCGGCCTCGCTACTCACAGACGTGACGCTTCTATTCAACTCTTTCCTTTTCTATGGGGAACGAATGGTGTCGCTAATGTATATATGTGTAAAGGCCCCCCATACATGGAACAATAAAAGCTGCCGACAGCTTATTGGCCCGTGTGTGGGGCCATACGACAGGATAGAGGAGGCAACCCTGCGTGCATGCAATCCCGTGATCCGAAGCCCATACGGCCTCCATTATGATCCGATCGTTGGGCCCTAGGGCCCACAATCGGATCAGCCGGATATCGCCCACCTCAATGTGGGAATATCGGGGAGAGATCCTCTCGTTTGGCAATATCGCCAAACGAGTGGATCTCCCTGTCTATGGCCACCTTAACTCCCTGCTACTTAAGTCTAGACTGGAAGCAGTCACGCACTGTTAATTATATAGTGAATAAAGTACCCCCTGCTGTAAAATATAAGGATATTATAAATTATCGAGGAGTTCCACCGAACTCTAAGGCGACATAATATATTCTGGTGACCTCAAATGTCACAAACACAAAAGAGCAGTCACGTGAACTTTAAGTCAAAGGGGTGGTTCACGTCTAAATGACAGTTTAGTATAGTTATAGA
Source organism: Xenopus borealis (assembly GCA_024363595.1). Lineage (NCBI taxonomy): Eukaryota > Metazoa > Chordata > Amphibia > Anura > Pipidae > Xenopus > Xenopus borealis. Next base: position 207,006,540 of record CM044431.1, read on the forward strand.
ATGAGTACGGTTATAGAATGGCTCATTCTAAGCAACTTTTCAAATGGTCTTCAATGGTTATATTTTATAGTTTTAGAATTATTTGCCTTCTTCTTCGGACTCTTTCCAGCTTTCAAATGAGGATCAGTGACCCCATCTAAAAAAAAAAAAAAAAAAGCAAATGCTCTATATAAAGCTACCCATTCATTGTTATTGCCGCTTTTAATTACTCATCTTTTTATTTATGCTTCTCCTATACAGTGATGCCAGTGCGCTACATCCTCAGAGATTTCAGTAACATAAGTATCCCTTAGAACCATTGTAATGCATCACACAAGTAGTTCTCTTACCCTATAAATTTTAATAAGGGTTTTTTTTGCAGTAGAGGATATGGGTAACTTTGTACTTTGTTTTAATATGTTTTTAATTTATTTATTGTTGAGTTTTAGGGTCAAATAAATTAGTGAAGGTCCTCTGAGGACACCAACATTTTAATAGACATAGAAATGGGATTGTTTAAGGAATAGTAGTTTTCTAATTATGCTAATTACCAAATGACATCATCTTTGCAATCTCCCGCCAGTATGTGTATATAATGCATCCTCTTTTGTAACAAAAGCACTTTGAGAAAGGCCTCAGAAGAGGTCGAAACGTCAGTTTGTAAGCTCTGCAATAAATATTTTTACCTATATTAAAAAGACCTGAGAGTGCGGACCTTCTTGGATTTCTATATATATATATATATATACATATATATATATATATATATATATATATATATATATATATATATATATAAAACATAGTCCAACGGCACTCACCATACTTAGACAAAGGCTGGGTGCTGACCATTATATCATAGCATATTCGGACAGATGAAAGCACTCACAGCATATTCAATATGGTTTCTCTTAGAAGATTTTTCTTTATTAGTTAAATGCTCACATCAACGCGTTTCAACCCACAAGGGGTCGTCATCAGGATAGTGTTGCAGAGTGAAAGCACACCTATAAACCCTGTTCACCCAATCACTAGTGATCTCAAATTATTACATCACCCATCAATTATAGTTAACCCCATGATTCTTCACTGGGTCACTAGTGCATACATGTCGCTTTAACATAGTGAAATAACAGTTCGTGACATATCAAATGTGTTGCGATAAAAAGTATAAGCACAGTTATAAATTACCCATAAATACTGTGATGTTAAAAATTATAATACTAAAACATGATTGTCATAAGTGCTATAATTTATCTCAGTGAATTTCATTGATAAAGTGTCTTAAAGCCAATCATTAAATTAATATATTCAACCATAGTGTACATAAAATCAACATTAGTTGTCACTATCATAATAGGGACAACAATTAAAAAGGGGAAATTATAGCTAAATTTCGAATAGCTATGACCCTAGTTAAAAACAAATGCAGGTGTTATTCATTCGGAGGTATCAAAGAGAAGTAGATAACTCACTAATAGTCTGTGGTATACCAACAGCTTCAAAGACAAAAGAGGGACTCAAAGTACCCAATCATAAGGTCCCACATGTATTATTAGTGTATTGGGAGAGAGATATAAATAAATGGAGGGATAGTATCTCCAAGGCCACGGATGGCTCGTAAACTTGTACAATTATTTCTAAATGCCAACTAATGGCTATATATATATATATATATATATATATATATATATATATATATATATATATATATATATATATATATATATATATATATATATATATATATATATATATATATATATATACATATTCCAGTTTCTTATTCAAATCAATGCATGATTGCTAGGGAAATTTCAACCCTATCAAACAGATTGCCGAAAATGCAAACTGGAAAGAAAAAAAACGTTTACAAAAAAAAACCACAAATGAAAACCAATTGCAAATTGTCTCAGAGTATCTCTCTCTAAATCAAAGGTGCCCAAAAGGTAGATCTGGATCTACTAGTAGACCTTTAGCTGGTGATCAGTAGATCTCAAGACACTGTCAACAAATGTTTTTTTGTCTATATCACTCTAATATTTCATGCTTTTTATTCAGATTTCTAATATGTTACGGTTACATATGAAATAAACGTTTGTTAAATATAACACCATACATTTTCTCATAAATCAATAGAATATTTTAGGAATATTTTCGATGGAACAGAATGCTAACAAAGCTTTAATGGATATAGATCACTAAAAGTCGACCTTACATTAGTAAAGTATTGGCACTCCTGCTCTACATCATACTAAAAGTGAACTCAAACAGCCAACCACCATATATACAGTAGCCAAGAATGAAACTGTGGGTAATGGGGTACAGGTAAGGGATTTGTTATCTGGAAAGCTGTTATCCAAAAAGCTCTAAATTAGAGGAGGGCCATCTCTCATATATTCCATATTAATCAAATCTTTTAAATCTTTTAAATGTATTTCCCTTTTTTCTGTATAAATAAGACAGTACCTTATAATCAATATATTTATAAATTATTGATGCATTTATAAATAAACCTTATTGGAAGGAAAATATTCCCACTGGGTGCATTTAGGGACAGATTTACTAAATTCGTGCGAAGGATTCGAAATGCAAATCTATTTTGCGAATAGTCGCATATGCAAATTAAGTAATTTCGACCATCAAATATGAAAAATTTGGTCGCATCGAATAGATCAAATAAAAATATATGCGATCGTTCCACAATTCGATGGTCGAAGAACTTGCCCTTTACATTTTTATTCGACTGCCTACTTCGCCAGATTGAACCAAACAAATAGAAGCCTTTGGGAAGCCCCCATAGGGATAGTACGATCGAACTCTGCGATTATTCGATTCATACGAATTTCGCGTCAAATCTTTCGACCGTACAATTTTTGAGAATATTTGAAAAGCGCTCAATACCTGCGAATATTTTCTTCGACATTGCCTAATTTTTATTCGCCAATTATTCGAGGGTCGAATTTGAGGGCTAAAAGCCCTCGACAATTCGACCCTTGATAAATCTGCCCCTTAATGTTTAAATGATTATTTTGTAGACTTGGAGGTCCAATCTATGAAAAGATCCTTTTATCTGGCAAACCCCAAGTCCAGAGCATTCTGGATATAGGTCCCATACAGATCTAGACTGGGAGTCCCTGCCATTCAAGTACACAGAGGCCCACAGCAGCCCACTAAATAGTAAGTTTCTATGGTCTCATACAGCAGTAACATGCATATGTTTTGCCTCCCACAGATTAACATTAATGCTGGTAGGAATGTAACTTTTGAAGGTTTGTTGCCCTCACTGGAGGAGTGCAGATGACAAAACATCCCGTCTGTCTGGATCTTTAAGGAGCATTCAAAGATGGGTTGAGAACCTGTTTTGACAAGATTTGTTGAAAGCTGCTCATGTTGCCAAAACATGTCTGATTACTCATAGTCACTCATATGTTGCTGTGGCTACTCTCTGGCAGCTGTCTGTGCCTGCTTTTGCAAGCTCAATGGAAAGTGAGGAAACAATCCCTGTTTGAATAGATAGCAGAGCATAAACAAACTCCCTCTATTGCGGGCTTCTAGGGAGTGTCTCTGGGAAAAAAATGAACATATTAGATTTGGTGTGTTGGGTATAGAAATCCCTGGGATGGAAAGTTCTGTGCAACTGTTGCTGGCACAGTTATCATCCCTGCTAGGCGTATTCCCACTGAATAAGACCAGGTCTCTTGCTAGAGTCCTCTTGTTCTAAGCAACAACATGAATTGTTAGGAATTGGATGGGAACTATGGTACTGACAGCAGAACACTGAGTTAACTTGATAAAACACTTCCCTCTATTGGATTAACTTTCGAATCTTAGCGCTACACAGCCAAATTTGAGAAGGTGTGGTTCACCTGGTTAGATATCCACCCAATGGATGACATAGACTCATAGGGGCAGATTTACTAAATTTGTGTGAAGGATTCGAAATTCGATTGAATTTTCAAAAAGATTTGAATTTTCGAATAACTTTTTTCGACCATCGAATTAAAAAGATTTGATCGATTCGAATTAAAATCTATTCGGCCTATCGATGGTCGAATTACTTGCCCTTTAAATTTTTATTCGAATCCCTAGTTCGTCAAATTAAACCTACCAAATTGCTGTATAACCCTATGGGAAGCTCCCATAGGGTTATTTCAGCATTTTAAATTTGACCAAATTTCAAATTCAAGGTTAATTAACCCTCGAATTAGACCAATAGTAAATCAGCCCCTAGTGTGTTGTTGTGTGTGATATACTGGATTACTTTTGAGTTTTGATTCTTGGGGGGGGAATGTAATTAAATTCGCAAAGAGCAAAACATTGCGCACCTATAAGATTAAAAATCCACATCTCGCAATGTAAAATTGTTCCTTAAAGGGCAAGGAAAGTGTAAAATAGAATAAGGGTAGAAATGCTGTATTTTGTATACTAAACATAAACATGAACTTACTGCACCACAAGCCTAATCAAACAAATGATTTATGCTTTCAAAGTTGGCCACAGGGGGCTGTAACTTTGTTATACATCTTTGCAAGACTAGACTACATACACATGCTCAGTGTGGTCTGGGCTTCTTAGGGATCGTCATAAATGATCAAAAATCAAAGCTGCTTGAGTTCTGCATGGCTGGTAAGTAAGGCAGGGACTCCCCCTGCTGTTTATATATGATTGTTTCGCTACCATAAGTTAGGGACCGTCTGACAATTCCTATCCGCAGCCGTAAATGAAGGGAGAATTTCACATGAAGCGAAATGGGATAGATTCGCCCATCACTAACTACAGGTATGAAGAAGTGGCACATGCCTAGGGCACAATGATGATGGGGCACTAGGACTCTAGGCACAAACCTTTCCTGCCTCCTCTAACTCCGGCCCTGACTAGCAACAGAAAAAAAGAGTATCAGGGTGGGGTGCAGCACTAGACGGGGTGGTGGGGTTTGAGGTGGAGGGCAGAGGCAAGGGGTTTGCCATGGTCAGCAATTTGTATTGGCCCAGCACTCATCAAGCACTTGCAGTTAGCGCTCTGGCTAGAATCAAACCTCGGACCTCAACATCTCAAGGTAAAGAAAACAACTGCGCAGCCATGCTGCCCTATTCAACAAGAATTTAGAAATTCTAGTTTTGTTTGTAAACCACAGACGACTGACAAACCATAAAAAGAAACAGCCATCGCTAGGCCAGTGAACATCTAATAAGGATTTATCTGCTCCTGCCTCAAACTTGCTTTTCTTTCCAAGTGACTTTACACAAGCACCAGGTTCAAAGATAAAAAAAATAAAAATCCCCTGATTACGTTCTCCTCTCTCACCCACAGTAAGAGCCAGAGCTTATCTCATAGGATTACACACCAAGGAAAAAAGTAATTGTTGATTAAGAGATCTGATGTAAAAATAAGATTTCAGCTTTCGTGAGTTTCAGGTCGGCAGCCAGCATTGACCCAAAAGCCTAGGGATAAGTAAGATTGGAAAGATTTTTTTTGGGAGTCCAAGCTTTAATTAAAAGATTAGATGTGCTCCCCACAGCGACAAACAGTATCTATGATTAATCCAATTATCTAAAACAAAGAAGCCCAAGCAGAACAAGGTGAAGGTGGCATAGGTCTCCCTTTCCCTGTGGTTCATGAAACAAATTCATGGGCAAGTTCATAAGGAAAGATAGTTTAAAAGGCATAATAAGCCTTAGTTATGATGATTATTATAATTATACTTTATTTATATGAAGCTGGAATATTCTGCAGCATGTTACAGACATTGTACATTATTTGCATCCTCTCCTGCCTCCGTGGAGCTTACAAACTAAGGTCAATATCACTTCCACGTACATTATGGAGAATTTTATTAAGAGACAATTAACCTACAGTGGTGTAACTATTCCCTGGTGGTCCCCGGCACCTGGGTCCCCCTGTTTGGCCCTTACTTCTATAAATCGCATGCTGGAGTGCTGATGGCATGTGTGCTGTAAAATCTCCCCTAGATAACAGCCTGCCATAACCATTTTCGTGGCTCCGATGGGCCCCAGGGGGTAGGGTTGCCACCTGTCCGGTTTTGACCCGGACAGCCCGGTATTTTGAAGGGCTGCCCGGGTCAATGCTTCCTGCCCGGTTTTCCAAATAAGGAAAACCGGGCGGGATTAGCTTGATTGACGCCGCGATCGACCAATCGGCGATCGCGGCGACATAGATCCGCCCCGTGACGTCACTGGCCCGCCCACCGACATCATGGGCCCGCCCACTGACGTCGCGGGCCCGCCCCCCCTGTCCGGCTTCAGCCACAGGGGAAGGTGGCAACCCTACCAGGGGGTCCTGGTGCAATTGCACCTCCTGCACCCCTGGTAGTTACGCCACTGTTAACCTACGTGTATGTTACTGGAGAATACCCATAGGAAACTCATGCAAGAACAGGAAAAACAAATTCCTTACAGATAATGTCCAGGATGGAACTGAACCTACTTAAAGGCAGCAATCCTAACCAGTGAGTCACAAGGCTGCCCCTATGAGATGAGATTTATTATTAATGTCAATCTTAAGAATATGATATGGGATTAAAGGGGAAATAATCCTTGCCAAAAATTCTATTCTATATAAATTCTATTTAGGGATACTGTCACAGGAAAATTTGTTAAAATTGCTGCTCCAGCAGAATTCTGCACTGAAAAAAAAAAAGTTCTCAAAAGAGCATTTTGAAATCTGACATGGGGCTAGACATATTGTCAATTTCCCAGCTGCCCCAAGTAAAAAAAAAAACACTTGCTGGTTCAGGAACAAAAGTGTATATTGTAGAGCAGGGGTGTCCAACCTGCAGGCCGAGGGCCACGTGCGGCCCAGGATGGATATGAATCCAGCTTGAAACGATTGGTTCCCAAGGAACCGTCATAATAATATAATAATAAGTCTATTTATTATCCAGGTGTCCCATATTCCAGTGTATAGCTCCATCTGGTTATCTAATTGGTATTGTAGTTCTTTTCTGTGTTAATTTATTTTTTATGGTATGGCATAATTCTTGCAATGTCTACTGTATTAAAAAGCCCTAAATAAATATGTCCCTAATTCTGTTTTTGCAAATTGTCCCCACTGTTACCATAAAAATCATGACAGAATTCCTTTAAGTCATGCTGTACCTCCCAACTGTCCCTTTTCGGAGGGACAGTCCCTCTTTTGACAGCTCAACCCACAGTCCCTCATTTGTATTGGAAAGTCCCTCTTTTCTCTGCACTGAACAGCCAGAAAAAGAAACAAAGTTTCTAACTTAATTGGCTTTTGGCAGAGAGCCCAGAACAGCCAATAGGTGCAAATAAGATACTTTGTAACTATTTTGATATAAGAAAATAAGGCATTGTAACAGTTTAGATAAGGAGAAATATTTTCAAACTTTCATAACCTGCCAAATTTTG
>CM044431.1:207013919-207028769 GCA_024363595.1 Xenopus borealis
AGTCCTTAAAAAAAATTTTGCCTCAACACTGGCCCCCAGGCCAAAAAAGGTTGGGGACCTCTGCTTTAAGGGACCCATTGAAGAATCATGCAAGGCATTATGGCTACTGAAGTCGTGGCTGTAGGAGAGATGGAGTTTGCTACAATGAGTCAGATTCAGATGACTTCTACGATCATCACTTTATAACAGGGGGTACCAATGAGTCACTGTTTAATGTGACACTACCAGTATAACCAATGATGCGATCAAAAACTCCACAACCTGTTTATAGTATAAATACATTTGGCAACTCAGTCATAAAACATGGTTGAATGGTTTTGGAACTTTCCAAAATCAGCATATAAGGATATAACAAACAAAAAAAGAAACATTGGAAAAACATGTAAAAGGTATTAAAACAGGGAACCTGGAATTTTATAGTCGTGAAGAATAAAAAAAAGGAAGGAAAGCAATAACCATGTGTAAAGCTCTTAATTCTCATTAAAGACAGACATGTATTGCATGTATTTATTCACATAAGTCATAGCCACTTCCTTGGGGGCTTCTATACTTCTAGCCCAGGGGTCCCCAACCTTTTTTGCTTGTGAGCCACATTTAAAATTAAAAAAAGAGTTGGAGAGCAACACAAGCATGAAAAAGTCCATGTGGATGTCAAATAAGAGCTCTGATTGGCTTTTTGGTAACCCCTATATGGACTGGCAGCCTCCAGGAGAGAATGTTTGGCAGGACATCTGTTTTTTATGCAACCAAAACTTGCCTCTAAGCCAGTAATTCAAAAATAAGCACCTGCTTTGAGGCCACTGGGAGCAACATCCAAGGGGTTGGAGAGCAACATGTTGCTCACAAGCTACTGGTTGGGGATCACTGTTCTAGGCCATTCAATGGCCAGTGGGTCTAAAGGAAATCCTAACAAGCATTTACGCAACCTTGGCACCACATTTTCCTACTGAATTGGATAAGGCTTCCCTGGTTGCTCATAAGAGAAACAACATGGCAGTGCCAGTCTCGAATAAATAAATAATACAGTTAGAAATATAGCTACTGCAGGTAATACACTGACCTTTGCCAACCTCTGAAGGAGAACCTCAAAATGCCCATGCTGTTTGCATCTGCTGGCCAGTAATTTGGATGGGACACGTGCTGCCTACTGCCGGCACTACAGCTGTTGGGTGAGGAACATTCATGTCCAGAGGAGTGATTATTCCTGAGTGATCCTGACAATGGAATAGGAAGAGCTGCAGGCAAGGGCAAGCTGAGCACAGTTCTCCAACTTGATCCTATCAATTGTCTCTTGTCCTAACGAGGAAACATCTTTTCTAGGTATCTGTAGACACACTCCTGGGATGATTCTGGTGAGGCTCAATGAAGCAGGTGTTGTTAATAATAATAATAATAATTTGCACATGGGAATTAAGGTGTGCCTTCTTTATATAAGAAGATGTGGATTGTAACTTTTACTTCGGAACTAATGACTTACCAGGGACAATGGATTGTGACCTTCTACCATTCTAGCACTGTCACAATAATCTGAGTGGGTCTAAGTTTCAATTTGGTACAATCAAAATCGAATTGCTTCAGCTATAGTTGCGCCTTTAGTAGCGTCGGGTGCAAGCTGCTTTCCCACTGCCAAGGGGAATAATTCACACTGCACTACTCTGAAATGGTGAAATTCTGTGTTTAATTGGTGCCAAAGATTAGGCTTCAGTTTTCAGTTTGGTTTACAATTAGCCAGTGCATAGGGAATGTGTCCTAGGACGCTCCAGTAGCAAGGATTAAGCCAATTGTGACAGTTAACATAGCCAAAAAAAATTGGCTTTATCCTTAGGATCGGCTAGACACATCCTTCCTTATCACCTCCTGTTGTGTTATAAATATGGGGGGCTCATAGGTGGAAGTTAGTACAGGTATGGGACCTGTTATCCAGAATTCTTAGGACCTGGGGTTTTCCAGAACTTTCCATACTTTGGATCTTTATCCACCAAGTCATCAAAACCAGGTTTTGCTTCCATTAAGGATTGATTATATATTAGTTTAGATCAAGTACAAGGTACTATACTATTACTGCAGAGAAAAAGGAAATATTTTTTAAAATGTTGGATTATTTGGATAAAATGGACTATGAGAGACGGCCACTCTGTAATTTGGGGCTGTCTAGATAATGGCTTTCTGGATAACGGATCCCATACTACCTGTACAAGGTAAAATTTTATTATTACAGAGAAAAAAGAAATAAAAAAAAAAAGTTTTGGGACAACGGTTTCGGGATACTAGGTTACCAGATAACGGATCTCATAGCTGTAGTAAGAAGAGTTATCACTGGGGCCATAGCTTTAAAGCATATCCCATACTAATTATATGATGGGGAGGGTGCATTGATGCAGATTATAGGTATTCCCTTTATTAAGATAATAATACGATTCAGCAGGAAGTTTTTATAATGGCCCTTTTAATCACACTGTGGAAGTCACAATAAGTGAAATCCTGCCATATGGGGGATGTTAAGACACATTAAAAGACAAGGAAAGGCAAAGAAATAAAATCCCATTTTTAGTTTCTTTAATGAAAAAGAAATCTGTCTCCAATATACTTTAATTAAAAAATGTGTACCGTTTTTATAAGAAACCTGACTGTATGCAGTGAAATTCTCCCTTCATTTACTGCTGTGGATAGAAATTGTCAGATGGTCCCTAACTTCTGGCAGTGAAACAGTCATACTTATGAACAGCAGGGGGAGCACCTGCCTTACTTACCAGCCATGCAGAACTCAAGCAGCTTTGTTTTTTGATCATTTATGACGATCCCTAAGAAGCCCAGACCACACTGAGCATGTGCATGTAGTCTAGTCTTGCAAAGATGTATAACAAAGTTACAAGATGACAGCCCCCTGTGGCCAACTTTGAAAGCATAAATCATTTGTTTGATTAGGTTTGTGGTGCAGTAAGTTCATATTTATGTTTAGTATACAAAAGCAAGCATTTACAGCCTTATTCTATTTTAGACTTTCCTTTCCCTTTAAGGGATTGTAATAAAATTCACAATGTTGCACCAAGTCTAGATTGAACCCGGAGAAGTGTGTGCAGCTGTTATTGCCCCATTGTCAGTAAATGTTGTTAGGAAGGTAGTGCTGCTGATCCTGTGGGGATGGAGGCTGCAGTCTTGCACTCTGTGACATTTAGTCTTCCCATGATGTCAACAATGATGGCATGGTGCCTCATCTGATAACCCACAGCCTGCCAGCTTCCTCGAGTCTGAGTGCAGCCTGGCTCAGACTTAATTATAGCATAAAGCTTTAGGCAGGATCACACTGGCTTAGTCACAACTGTGGCCCTAGCCTCATGGGGCCACATAACTGGTATTCAGCATACTTTTATCCTGGCTACATATTCAGCCTTCATCAGGCTGGCAGCTATACATGAAAACATTTATTGGCAAATTAGGGGGGTCACTATATATATCTATATATATTACATAAAAGCTGTGAATATCTGGAAAATTATATCCTTATAAACGGTGAGTTCTGATGTAATTTCTGTCACATGACTCACTGTGTATTATAATAAAGTACCCCTTATTGGAAATTATGAGGATATTAGAAGTAACCTCAGAGTTCCATGACCTGTATAAAAACACTTGGCCTTCAGCCTTCTGCTTTTATATGATCGTGCAGCTCCTCTGTGACTTATAATATCCTTTTTACAATAGGGGTATTGTATTCACTATATTATGTATACCATATATAATTATGCATATATAGCATGCGGTCATTCCTTGGGATATTAATGATTAATGAAAAAATTAGTCACTTAAAAAAGCACAAGTATTACTGACGAGGGCATTTCATTTGACTCTGGGAACAATGTCACTTTAAAGGTGAAACTTTCACGCTGGGATAAACTGGGCAGAAGCCAAGCTGACAATATAAAGGAAACAAGGACAAAGTGTGCTTGAACAACGTCACCTTATCCCCATCAACAGAAAAGCAAGAGTAAATGCCGTGAAAAATGAACCCAACAGCAATGCACCCCTTTATTTATAATGCAACTTGAGTATTCATACCAGACACACACAGTACACCACAAGAATTAACACAGAACTAGCTACAGCTTCCATGGAAATACAGGTATAGGACCTGTTATCCAGAATGCTTATTGCTTCCAATAAGAAATAAATGTGTGTTCCAATAAGGAATACATTTGTCTTCCAATAAGGATGAATAATATCTTAGTTGTATTATTACAGAGAAATAAGGAAATCATTTTTATAAAAGTAGATTATTTGGATAAAGGAGAGTCTGTGGGAAATGGCCTTTTTATAATTAATAATTAATTAATAATACCCGTACAACAGCAATGTATTGTGGAACCCTTAGCCTAAATAACATTGGGCTAAAACAAAGTAAACCCTAGCAATGGCAGTGAGCACCCATACATAGGTTTGTTTACACTCCTTTCCATATGGACTGTTCTTCCAGGGACCCTTTTTGCCATTTTTTTTTCTTTTTAAACTGGGTAAAGAAAACTTAATCCCCCCCCCCCCAAAAGAGTAAAATAATCATTTAAAAAATACTCAAAACAAATGTAATCTTTACATACTTATCCATGAGAATTTAAGCAAAATATAACGTTAAAGTAGCTAATCGCTTTCTAAGTAACATTTAGGAAACACAATAGTTTCCCAGCCAACCTGGACAATGAAAATGCAAATCTATACACATATATATACTTAACGTTAGAGACGAGACAGGCTAGAATGTCTATAGAGAGAGAGAGAGAGCAGAATACACATTGTTCTGGCTAAGTGGAGTAAAGTGAGAAAATCCTGGGGAGATTTTTTTGTTACCTCTGTGTCCGACGGAGTCGATTCCTATTTCTTAAGTGAGGCAGCGTAAAATTAGACAGCACCGTCCAGAAATTGGAATCTGACATGTTGGAAGGAGACTACGAGCCCTTTAGTTCAGGAGGAGCGCCAGCCCATAATACAGGGGGATAAAAGTCACAAAATGCCTAGAACTGTATAAGAGCTGCATTGTGCTGCATGGAAGCGTCCCTTGCACTTCTGTGGCTTTATAAAGATGAAATCATTCAAATAATAAAAGTCTGTTCCTTTCTCTGAGAGAGAGAGTTCTATAGAGCAGGGATCAGAGTGTGGCTGCAGAGTTGTATCCTATAAGGCGTAGTCCAACTAACACAATTACAATAGCAGAGCTGAGTGCAGAGCGGAGTGCAGCGTGGAACAGCCTTGCTCTGTATGCGAGTCAGCCTAAGGTAGCCTGTCATATGTTTGGCAGCTACCATTCACACATTCCCACGGGGGAGAGACGTGCTCTTGTAACAAGAGGAGGCGATCACTTTCAGCAGCCCTCTGCTGTGCCTGCATTCTTCCCCCCCCACCACTCATTTAACATTATATTGTATCTACAGGTAAATAGATATGTTGTTAAAAACCAAATGAAAAACAGAGTTAATAATTGAGCATATAAAATAGACATAAACTTGGAAATTAGTAGCCAAGTTGTTTTTACTTTTTTTTTTTTTTTTTGCAAGAGTTTTCCTTTGTACCTTTGATCAGGTCTGGACCATTAGAAGCCCAGAGCTCAGGTAATGAGGGGGAAGGGAGAGTCAACACAAAGACTAACGGTTGTAGCGTTTGCCGACTTGGAAGTATCTAGAGCAGATGTCATAGCAAACACTGAGACAAGCACATGTTGGCGGCGAGTGAAAGATCACGGAAACACGCTGACCACACAAATCAGCAAGTTATAAACGGCATGGCGTGGGTGAGAGAGCATTCTCTTAAGGAGGAATAGCATCAAACATTTACTATACTTGCATGTGTGGGTTTATTCTGTTTGATCAAATTAAAAGAACCTAATTTTCCCCTTTTTATTTATACAGTGAAAATTTGACTTCCCCTGATTTTAAGTTTTCCCTCATTTCACATTGTTGTTTGTGGTTCCACCTATATATTATGCATAGTACATTTCCATTTTTTTTCTGGTCCCTTGAAAAATGTAAAAAACAGGGGGGGGGTTCTACTGTGTATATAAGAACCAGCTGCCGCAAGCATGTCAACGTTTTTTCAGAATCCTATTTCACCCTCATTCTCCCATAGTAATATTCCAGCCTCCCACTCCCTAGAATTATCGTTAACCCACCCAAGTGAAAACACTTAGAACCCACCTAAAATAACCCTGGACACAGGGAGCATTGGGCAAAAGCTTAGAGTGCAATTGAGGGAGTGGCCAAGTTTGTAACAGGTATTTACAGTATGGTAGCTCCCAATACATTTGTCGAGAATAAATGTAAATATAATAAAATATGGTATGGGACCTGTTAGTCAGAATGCTCTTGACCTGGGGGTGTTTCTGATAACGGACCTTTCTGTAATTTGGATCTTCATATCTTAAGTCTGCTAGAAAATTATGTATTATTATATCTTTGTTTGGATCAAGTACAAGGTACTGTTTTATTAGTACAGAGAAAAAATAAAAGTGGACCTGTCATCCAGATATGAAAAATATAATCAAAGTCCTTTTCAAAGTGAACATTGAACCCATATAATTTTTTTCATCCATACCCATTATTAACCCATTTAAAAATCTCAACTGTCAATCATATACTGCGTGCCCATTCTCTATGCCTTACACATAGAGGCGGGGCTGGGAATTACTTTCACTTTCCGTTCTGCACTTCCTAGTTGTCACGAAACTCTCCACATCCCCTCCTTTTTTTCACCATCTAATTTTATAGCCAGGGCATGGGCATCAGGCCCTCTGTTCTAGCAATAAATATGATTTAGGGATAATACAATGCTTTCCTTAATAACAGTATTTGCAAAATGACTGATGCCTGCTTGATGTGATTGTGAATTACAAGACACAAAGAAATAAGATTAAAATAACATATACTGTATATATATTTGGAATTTTGTCTTAGGGTGACAGGTCCCTTTTAATATGGATTATTTGGATACAATTTAGCCTTATGGGAGATGGCCTTTCCATGACACAGAGCTTTCTGGATAAAAGGTTCCATACCTGTATGCCCCTTTTGAGGCCAATATATAGTCAGAATAAAAAGTTCACTGCTTTTGCCCACTAACAAGCCACTCTGTATTATACATAATTGTGTCTATAAAATAAAACCACTCAATGTACCACCTGCAATTAGGAATCACAGTTTACTGCAAACAGGTTAGCCACAATAGTGCAAGCTATAAGATAACTTTGTGCCACTCTCCCTGCTCACTCATAGCTCTGGGCTCAGATTACAGCAGGGAGGGAAGGAGGGAGGGGGTAAAGGGGGGGAGGGGAGGAGGATGAAGGAGGGAGGGGGAGAGGAACATACTGAGCATGCTCAAGCCCTAGCCCTGGAGGTTTAAGCTGTAAACAGAAAGTCTGATACAGAAGCCCATGTGTACACAATAGAAGGAAAGAAATGCGGAGTTTCTTTTGACAGCGGACTCAGAGCAGCATTACTTTGAGGGTTTACTGATGTATTTATATAGACCTTTCTGATGAAGCTTACTTAATTTTAGCCTTTCTTTTTCCTTTAAAGGAATTGTTTAGTATAAAAGTAAAAACTGGCTAAATAGACAGGCTGTGTAAATAAAAAATATTTCTAATATAGTTAGTTAGCCAAAAATGTAATGTATAAAGGCTTGAGTGACTGGATGTGTAACATAATAGCCAGAACACTACTTCCTGCTTTTCAGCTCTCTTGAATTCCATTGATTGGTTACTGCCTGGTAACCAATCAGTGACTTGAGGGAGGGCCGCATGGGTCATAACTGTTGCTTTTGAATCTGAGCTGAATGCTGAGGATCAATTGCAAACTCACTGAACAGTTATGTCCCATGTGGCCCCCCTTCAAGTTGCTGACTAAGGGCTCTTACGCACAAGCGTTTTTACCTGCGCTCCGTTTTGCTGCGTTCAGCTGCAGGGGAGCACAGGAATAGACTCACTCAATGCTTTTCAATGGGGCTGTACTCACACGAACGCATGTAGGCGCCAAACGTAGGAAAAATGCAGCAGCAGCCCCATTGAAAATAATTGAGTGCATCTATACCTGCGCTCCCCTGCGGCTGAACGCAGCAAAACGGAACGCAGGGGAGCGCAGGTAAAAACGCCCGTGTGTAAGGGCCCTAACTGAGATTTATAGAGCTGAAGAGCAGGAAGTAGTGTTCCTTTCTGTTGTGTTAAGACATCCATTCACTCCAGCCTTTATACATTACATTTTTGGCTAACTATGTTAGAAATATTTTATTTTGCACAGCCTATTTACCCAGTTTTTATTTTACCCTGAACTGTTCCTTTAAGTCTACTAAAAAAACATTTAACCCAATAGGCTGATTTTGCTTCCAATAAGGGTTAATTCTATTTTAGTTGGGATCAAGTATAAGTTACTGTTTTATCAATACAGAGAAAAAGGAAATCATTTTTAAAACATCTGGATTATTTCATTATAATGGGGTCTATGGGAGACAACCATCCCATAATTCCGAGCTTTCTAGATAACGGGTTTCAGGATACCACACCGGTACTGAAAAAATGCAGACTGCCAGTTTTAATGTGAGGGTATTTACATTCAAATTGGTTGGTTTGGAAATGGCAACACTTTTTGTCATTTGTAATTTTCAAGGGAACCAAAGTAACTGGACAAGTGATTGACAAGCTGTTGCATGGCCAGGTATGAGCAGTTCCCTAATCATTTATTCATTTGGAGAAGGGACGGAGCATCTCTGGATTCTTAGCAAACCACATTCTCACATTGACACGTGTTGGAGGCAATGTTATGGCAAGGGCATGCATGTAATATTTCTGTTCAATCAAACTCTATACAAAAATGGCGTCACTGTCCAGTTCCAGGCTAAAGCAAAATAAATAGGAGAAAAGAGCTAATTGCAGGGGCGTAACTATAGAGGAAGCAGGGGGGCCCAGGAGGCCCTAATTCATATACGGTTTCAATAAATATTGGTAAAACAAGTCAACCGCTAAATATTTTGTTGCATGAAAAATAATTTGCTGCGGGTCCCAGTAATATCTAATTACACGTTGGGGCAGATTTACTAAATTCACATGAATAATTCGAAGTTCGATCGAATTTTAATTAAATTCGAATCTTCGAATATGCAAATTAGGCAAATTCGACCATCGAATATTCAAATTCGAATGTTCAAATAAAATTTTATTCGAATATCCGAATATTCAATGGTCGAATAACTTCCCTTAAATATTTATTCGACCACCTACTTCGCCAGAACCAAGCTACCGAATTGGGAATCAGTTTTGGTCGAATAAAAAAAAATTCGATTGATTAAATTGTTCAAATCAAATTTTTTTATTCGATCGATCGAATTGCAGTAAAATCCTTCGAAAATCCGTTGAATTCGAAGGATTTTACTTCCCTTTTATTCATATGGTTAAATTTTCGAATTTTTTTTAATTTGAAATTCGACCAATGATAAATCTGCCCCTTTGGGTTGTCACATTTTCTGGGAAAAAATACCGGCCTTCCTATATATTTATCTTTTTTCCCCTATTAATAACATTGGGATCAAGCATTGTTTTTACTGTAAAATACCAGCCAGGTGGCAACCCTAGTTACACCACTTGCTAACTGTATAGAAATAAAAAGGAAAAATACACAAGCAGGGTGTGGTATGAAGGGGGAGGGGGGCATGGGACATGGCAGTTGCACCAAGTAATTAAGAGGATAGATTATGAAGAAGTCATGTGAGTTGTTTGCTGTACATCCCAGTAATTAGCATTAGCAAACAGTATGGTTTGGCTACTACACAGGAAAAGTGAAACATCTGCATACAGCAAGGGTATAGCTATTCAAACAGGGACAATAAATGCAAGACAGCAGCTCATTTAGATTTGTCTAAGGCTTAGTCCAGACGGGGAGATTCGGGGAGATTCTGTCGCCTGGTGATTAATTGCCGAACTGCCTTCTCCTTGTCCGCCGCCTGTTAAAATCAAAAAGCGCCAGCGCTAATACACACGCAGCACGGCGATTTCCGGAATCGCCCGAAGTGGCTTCGTGAGGAAACTTCAGGCGATTCCGGAAATCGCAGCGCTGCGTGTGTATTAGCGCAGGCGCTTTTTGATTTTAACAGGCGGCAGATAGGGAGAAGGCAGTTCGAGGAGATTGTCGCCAGCGATTAATCGCCAGGCGACAGAATCTCCCCGAATCTCCCCGTCTGCCCCAGCCCTAAAGGTAAACGAACAATGAGCATTTGAACATGAAAGGGAGGTTGCAGCCCTCCGGCTGTATAGAAAAGTGCATGACTCAAACCCCTTTATAGAATCATTTATGGCCACCAAAGTAAGAAATCATGTCCTCGAAAGCTCCTAGCATAGTTCTACAACAGCTTCAATGGTATGCCAGATATAGCTTGTACCTGGGATAAACGATATTCAAAGTACAGGTTACGGGATCTGTTATCCGGAAACCCGTTATCCAGAAAGAAACAAATTACGGAAAGGACATCTCCTATAGACTCCATTATAATCAAATATTTAAAATGTATTTCCTTTTTCTCTGTAATAATAAAACAGTAGCTTGTACTTGATCCCAACTAAGATATAATTAATTCTTACTGGAAGCCAAACCAGTTTATTGGGTTTATTTACATGATTTTCTAGTAAACTTAAGGTATGAAGGTGCAATTTATGGAAAGATCCTTTATCTGGAAAAATAGCAGGTCCAGAGAATCCTGGATAACAGGTCCCATACCTGTATTTTCTTTAGCTCAGGGTAGTCTCCTAGTTGGCTCTATGGATTTAAACAAAACACTTGCAGATTCACACAATGGCTATTGGCTTAGAAAGCGCCTGGCAGGAAAGAAAACTAATGAATGGAGTTTAGACAGGGAGATTCGGGGAGATTCTGTCGCTTGGCGATTAATCGCAGGCGACAATCTCCCCGAACTGCCTTCTCCCTTTCTGCCGCCTGTTAAAATGAAAAAGCGCCAGCGCTCAGCCACACGCCGCGCGGCGATTTCTGGAATCACCCGCGATTCCGGAAATCGCCGTGCTGCGTGTGGATTAGCGCTGGCGCTAATCCACACACAGTTAAAATGAAAAAGAGGGACAGAAATTTTTTTTCCACACCCACTAATTAACATGTTCTGTTCCGCTGTTAAAATGAAAAAGCGCCAGCGCTATTCCACACGCAGCGTGCTGCGTGTGGATTAGCGCTGGCGCTTTTTCATTTTAACAGGCGGCAGACAGGGAGAAGACAGTTCGGGGAGATTGTCGCCTGCTATTAATCGCCAGGCGACAGAATCTCCCCGAATTTCCCTGTCTGTCCCAGCCCTAATAGTGGCAGGGCAAAAGTAACAATGGTATATGATATTAGCTCAAGGCTCCTTTGTAAAAATAAAAGGCCAAATGTTAAGACCTGGGAGCAAAAAAATTTGCGAAACAAGTCGCGCTGATGTTTTGTCGCATGCCCAAGTTGACGCTTTTTTTGACGCACAGTGCAATGTAATAAAACTGCCAGGTGAAATGCATACCCCCAACGGTCCCTTTTTTTGGAGGGACATTCCCTCTTTTGACAGCGCAACCTGCAGTCCCTCATTTCATTTGTATTGGAAAGTCCCTCTTTTCTCTGCACGGAATAGCCAGAAAAAGAAAGAAGTTTCTAACTTAATTGGCTTTTGGCAGAGAGCATAGAAGAACAGCTAACAGGTGCAAAAAAGATGCTTTTTTTAACAATTTTGATATAATAAAATAAGTAATTGATTGTATTTGTAACAGTTTAGATATGGAGAAATATTTTCAAACTTTCATAACCTGCCAAATTTGGTAAAACGAACATGTTAATTAGTGGGTGTGGAAATTCTGTCCCTCTTTTTACTTCCAAGATGTTGGGAGGTATGGAAATGTGAAAAAAATTTGTAAAAAATGGCATCTTTTGCTTTGTGTGTGAATGTGCTGAATAGCATTGGAGTCAATGAGAAGAGCGATTTACACGCGTGTTTCACTTAGTTACACACATGCCCTGCATTGTTACTGGACTCATCATTTCAAAAGAAAAAAAGGCCTCACATTTTGCCAGCTTCTTAAAAACATCTGTGATTATTATTTAAAATAGTGAAACATTAAAAAGGCATATTTTAATATATATTCATTTATTTTAAAAAATATTTTTCACTGCACAGATTGTGCTGTTTTGAAGTGAAGCGACGAACTGGACGCGCGACGAGACGCGCGGCGAAACAAAACACGCGGCGAATTTTCAGGAGCGATTCGCCGAAACTTTCTCCATCGGCGAATGTCGGAAATTCGCCGCGAATTCGCCTAGGGTGAATTTATTCACCCATCACTACTTTTAACAAATCAATTTTTTTTTTCTCTAAAAAATAGTGGGGGGGGGGGTTTCTATAAAACTATAAAAATTTTTAGTTGTATTAAGTGTAAAAACCACAGAAAACTAATACAAAACTTCTATAGTCAATAGAAGCTACACAGATCCTTTTCCCATTTGAGGTTTTCTGATTTTTTTTCTTCAGCGCATTGTTCAGCATTTTTTCTTTTTTTGCGCTTTTAATATTATTAACTTTTAATACATTTTGTTGCAGTTTTAGAATAAATTAGTTTATTGGTGGTTTCAAAAACCTCTACGCTGAAATGCGAATGATGATTAATGGGCCCCCTTGTGTTTGAACAAGGTGCCCTATGATACAAAGTGTCAGTCTGTGTGCTGGTGAAGAACTTGTCAGTTACAATAAACAGAGAGCCCGGGGCAAAATGTACCACTAGAATATTATAAACAGCTACAAAAATGTTCAAATGGGAATCATTTTCAAAATTATATTTGATTTTTGAAACTTTCTGTAATTAAAAAGCAAAGGAAAAGTGAAAACACTATTGTCAGGAGTTTTTTGGATCAGAGCTGCCTCTCTCCTCCTCGCTCCAGTGAATTGTTGGGGAATAAAGAGCTCAGTGGTGCTGCCAACTGCCGCTTCACAGCTCCCCCTGCAGCCAGATGGCACTCAGCTCTTCTCTATCACAGCTGCTTAGCAGTCAGGCAATGAGCAATGTGGTAACCCGAGGCTTACATCTTATTTTTTTAATGTCTGTGGCCTCTGGAGAGCTGGTCCTGGCTGCAATCACAGGATGACCTGTTAATATTTAAAAATATATGTGTGTGTGGACTCAATATCAGTAACACGACAATGGGCACAGCTCTCCATTCCCAGCTCCAGCTTGTGCAGTTAACAGATCCGACTAGAGCGCTCTCCAGTCTCCCAATGGTTGGACGCCTGCGGTCTTCTCTCAGTAATTGAGCTGTCTAATTAACACATCAAGGCTCCCTGCTTTACCTATATATTCTCACTAATCCCAGTTCACATGGACAAAAGGGTTGAATTTCAAATTCAAATTTCCAAATTTTTTTCCCTAAACAGTCTAATTTAACTAGGGAGTTTTCCAAATTTGATTTTAAAGGGGAATTCAACCCCCCCAGAGCGCTAACCCCTCCACCCAAACCCCTGTAGGCCCCCCTCCCCCAGCCTACCTCACTCCTAGAGTTGCCACCTTTTCCGGAACAAAAAAAACGGCCTTCCTATATATTTATCTTTTTTCCCTATTAATAACATTGGGATCAGCCATCATTTTTACCGGCTAGGCTGGTAAAATACCAGCCAGGTGGCAACCATACTCACCCCCGGGCTATTGCCCCTAAGTTGCTACTTACCCCTCTGTGTAGGTACCCTCCAGCGAAGTTCACAGGGGCCCTCTTCTCTTCCAATTGCTTCTTCTTGGGCCCTCTTCTGTTCCAACGGCTTCTTCCTGGATCCGGCTCCGTCGGGAGGCGCATGCACAGTAGGATGCTGGTACTACTGTGCATACGCACGAAGTTCGCCGATTAAACTTCATGAACTCTGTGCGCATGCGCAGTAGTACCAGAGTCCTACTGCGCATGCGCAGCCGGGCACCGACGGATCCAAGAATAAGTGGTTGGAAGAGAAGATGGTCCCTGTGAACTTTGCTGGAGGGGACTTACACAGAGGGGTAAGTAGCGACTTAGGGGCAATAGCCTGGGGGGAGAGGTAGGCCTACAGGGGGGAGGGGTTAGCACCGGGGGGTTGAATTCGCCTTTAAGATTGATCACACACTTGAATTTGACTATTAGAGAAAAAACTCAAATCAAGTTTTTAAAACTAGAATCGAATTTGATTTTTCAGGTCAATCCTATTCATTGGAGTTTAGAAAATTAGATTTTAAGAAAATTCGAATTTCAAGTTCATGGGAGTTTAAAAATGTCTGGGGGGGGGGAACCACCCCAATAGGGATTTTTAAAAGCTCTCCAGGTTTAGGAAAAAGCTATGGAAGACTTACAATTCTGATAATCAAATTATAAAACAGGCACGGGATCCTTGATCCGAAAACCCACTATCCAAAAAGCTCAGAATTACCGAAAGGCGCTCTCCCATATTTTCTCCAAATAATCCAAATTTTTTTAAATGGTTTTTTTTTTCTCTGTGATAAAAAATAGTACAGTCATGCACTTGATAAAAACTAAGATATAATGAATCCTTATTGGAAGCAAACCAGCCTATTGGATTTATTTAATGTTTACATGATTTTCTAGTAGACTTAAGGTATGAAGATCCAAATTACAGAAAGATCCGTTATAAAGAAAACCTCAGGTCCCAAGCATTCTGTATAACAGGTTCCATATCAGTAATTATTAATTTCTGTAATAATACAATAACTTGTACTTGTTACCAAGTAAAATGTCATTTATCCTTACTGGAGGTAAAACTTTGGGTTTATTCCCCCTTTACAGGCTAAGCGTACACGTGCTCAGAACCCAAGACCCTGGCTGGATTCACAAA
>CM044431.1:207031252-207049696 GCA_024363595.1 Xenopus borealis
GCTGTACAGTGCTTTGCCCTCAAGGGGCGCTATACAAATAAAAATATACATACATACAAATTTTTTTTAGTAGAATTCAAGTTCCAAGATCCAAATTACTGAAAGATTCTATATTCAGAAAACCCTAGGTCCAGATAAATTTAGATAACAGGTCCCATACCTATTTCCAGTCTGGACCCCTCCCCACCCTCTTCAGGATTAGCGGTCTAGATGTGAAATCTTTCAAAAGAACGCTAAATAGGGCAATTAGTTGTTTAGCAACGTAGTTCCAGGGAGTCTGCAGGCAACCACTAATCATGTTCCTAAGCAGCAAACTGTGTTTTAGTAAAATTGTAATTTAGGTTGAAAAAAGACTCCGTAAGTAAATAAACCCAGTAAGTAAATGAAACCTGCTTGACAGCTAGTTGATCCCGAGGAAGATGAAAAACCCCATCTGAAGCCTCACCAATACCTTCAGAAGGTAAAAAGAAACATCCTTCCTGGCTCTCAAGACCAGTCCCTGGATCAACTGTGTACTTAAAGGGATACTGTCATATCTGCATAATTTAATAGGGCTACTCCAGCAGACTTCTGCACTGAAATTCATTTCTCAAAAAGAGCAAAGTTTTGTTTATATTTAATTTTGAAATCTGACATGGGGCTAGACATTTTGTCAGTTTCCCAGCTGTCCCTGGTCATGTGACTTGTGCCAGCACTTTAGGAGGGAACTGGCAGGCTGTTATTTTACCTTCTCAATGTAACTGAAGGAGTCACAGTGGCATTACTCCAACTTGCAGTACAGCAGTAAAGAGTGACTGAAGTTTATCAGAGGACAAGTCACATGACTGGGGCAGCTGGGAAATTGACAATATTTGTAGCCCCATGTCAGATTTCAAAATTAAAGATTAAAAAATCTGAAATGGATTTCAGTGCAGAATTTTGCTGAAGCAGCACTATTTACTGATGCATTTTGAAAAATATTTTTTTCTCATGACAGTATCCCTTTAAGGAGGCCATACAAGTTACAATTACAATCTTTCCTGTGACCATTGTATCATTTGTGATTTTCAAGGAGAGGGGTTTCTTTGTAATTGCATTAAATATGAGGATTTTAAGATATTCGTATGCCCATTTCAATTAATTCTGCTTTTTTTTTTTATTTGCTCCTGCTTTTTATTTTCAGATCTTTTAATAAATAGACATTCCTGTTTTGTTTTAATTGTGAGCTTAGTTGAGGTAGAAAATAAACTACACAAATTTGAACATTTGATAAAAAGGCCTCACCAAGTATTAACATGGATTTGATGGTAAAGGTGCAAATTAAACATTGTAAAATAAGGATAGAATTCTATAGTTTTAGATGCAAATAATTAAAATGCAAAGTGTCAAAACTGACTAAATCTCAACAAAATCTGCCTTTCCTGAGCTTAACGAATTCGGAATTATTTCACAAAGTTTACAACCATGACATCCCTCAGCAATGTGTATGCATATTTGTCATGTGAAGAGTTGTGTAGGGACCCGTAGGGTTAATTCCCCTATGGTCTAAACCACATGGTGTGAAAATCCCCTAATCTGAGCTATGGGGTCTCCTAGTGTCTTTGCAGGGGCAGGAGCCCTTGTGCAGCATGGACGATTTCAGAGGATGTCACTAGGTGTCGCTGCTGCACTATTTTACTATAAAAGGGAGAGCCATGTGCTCACACAGCCATTACTGATATTACTGATTACAGCCATCTTACTGCTGGATACTATTTCATGGAGGATATAGTGATTCAAGCCACCAAGATGTAGAGGCAGGAGGCCTCCGAGGATGTGTTGTGGCAGCCCCATGCCTGGGAGCTAGACAATGAGGGTCTGGAGCTCCGGATTTCCAAAACTGGATTGTGTGTGCTTGCGCTAAAGACAGTGCTGTGAGCTCTAGTGCAGCAATGGATCAAGCAAGTGGATGCTTGGCTAGGAGAGCTTGGAGCCTATGAGGATGCCATCACTTGGAAGCCTGCTTCAGCTCTGTGTGAGTCTGCCTGTGAATGGAAGAGGATCTGTTATGTCTTCTAATGTGACACAGGCTTTTTGTGTACCTGCCATTAGGGAGCAAGCACCTAATCCGGAGGGAGAGGTATTTGCTCATTGAGCGGAAAGGGACTGAGACGCTGTATCTGCCAATGGAGTAGTGCAGGACTTTGCCTGGTAGGCAATTACCAGGAAAGACTGTCACAGGATCCCCAGGGTAGTGGGTCTATTGTGTTGTGTATATACATGTATTAAAGTACACTATTTTGTTATCTTTCCCTTTAAATATTGAAAAGGGATTTGTTACACACTATTAAGTGTGCATTGAATGTTTTTCCTAATGGGACCACCCGCAGGTGTATTCCCAAATCCCATTAGGTGGAGGCACTGCCAGAGGAGAGTTTCTCAGTACCCTTTCACCTTGCAAAGGGGACTCAGACCCGAGATAGTAAGGAGGTAAAACCTTGGCAACAGGGGGGTCGCCAAGTTGTTTTTCACCTGTTTCTTTTTATCAGGAGGTGTCAATACCAAGAGAAAGCCAATGGATGTCCACAGTGTCAGTGGCTAAGTCATAAGCATTATGGTGGATCCATAATATTATGAGCAGTAACTACATATTTCATTATGTCTAATATTGTTTTGCAAAGGACATGGTTCAAGGCACCAAGGGAAGCCTTGCAAACACATACTGATCCCATATTCCAAGATGAGTTGTGCTGTGAACACCAGGAGCGGTGAAGATCACACATGTGCCACCAACAAACCTAGAAAATGTAGTGTTTTTATTGCATATGCTATTGTATGATGCTCCAACTTGACAAGTGATATTACTGGCATCAGTAAAGCATGCAACAACTACCTTTTAAATAAGACATCCCCAAGTGGATGGAAGACCATGCAATTAAAAAATTATGGTTATGCTTTCTGATCATTTTCTGACAGGCAGGAAATCTCAAACCGCTCCACTGTAATGTCTCCCAGAAGGATAAGATACGATTTTATGTTTCTCCTAAAGAAATACATTCATTTAGAGTAAATACCAGTTACCAGAATCAGCATATAGAGTACACTTTTGATTTAAAAGGAAATTAGCCTTAAATTACCAGTAGCCTCACTTCCTATCCTTATTGAGAAGCAGAAGAGCAATCTTTTGCTGTTTTTTTATGAGGTAAATTACCTTCTGAAGGAACCATCCGGCTCTCTGTAATGCACGGCACAGAGGCAGGAGGCTAGGTCTATTTTATCGATGTTAATCCAATTGCTTAATAATTTACAATCTATTTTTTTTTGGTTACCATTAACGTTGTAGGAAATGTTCTTTCTGAAGATGCTTAACGCTAAAACTTTTAATAAGCAGCAGTACTTCAGTTTGTATTGCTTACAAGCCTTTATGTAGAAGCTCAACAATTACCTCCAGTCCCCCATTACTGTGGTAACCTTCTCTTTAGTATGGTCTGTCTCTGTCAGGTCATGTACATGTACCATAAAATACCTGTATTACTGTACTATGACATGCAGCCCAATGATGCAGAAAATCTGTCCCCCGCCATCAGCTGCATATTATGCAAATACCCCCTTATCCAGTTATCCATATTATGCAAATACCCCCTTATCCAGGGTTGCTGACCAGCCCGGTAGTTCAAGTAATGGCCCAGTATTACAAATTTTTTGACAATTTATTTACAAGTAAATTTAGATTTTGAATTCTATTGGGCAGCCCCCTTTATTCTCTCGGTTTTTAGTTGTTTTTGTATGTTGCTTCAGAATATGTTAGCAATAAGTGTTAATAAATAATAATGTGTAATCCCCTATTTTTCTCACAACTCCATTAACTGTCACATCCCTCCAACCCACCTATTTACACCCTCAATTTACCCCTCATCTGTGCTTCCACATCTCTAGTTCCCCTGACCTGTCCCTAATCCACCTAATCACCCAATCATCATGCTGTTCCCTTGAGTACTTGCCAGTAATATACTAGCCTGTTAGTAACAATATTCATAAAACACCAGGTCCCTAGCATTCCAGATAAGTCTTGTGAGTGTGTATCATTAAAAAAATATATAGGTATGGTATTCATTATCCAGAAACCCCTTATCCACTGTTAGGGAGGAAGCACTGGAGGGCCTGAGATGTAGAATGTTCTCAAAGATGAACAGAGGATCCAAGCTTTAGTAAAACTTTGGGAATGGGGAGCCCATGAATGAGGAAGCAACTGTACTGCTACAGGAGTCATTTAAGTCTTGCTACAATGTTACACCCATGAGAGCCTCGATTAGGGACCTGGGCTACTATAAATCCAAGGGAGGCATTGACTGGAAAGGACCAATTTCACAATGGTGCTAAATGCATGATGAGACTACACCTTCTAATTCAGGGGTGCCCAAAAGGTAGATCGGGATCTACCAGTAGTCCTTTAGCTGGTGATCAGTAGATCTCAAGACAATGTCAACAAACAGCTTGTCTAAATCCATGATTTTCATTCAAATATTTATTATTATTATGTTATGGAAATAGTTGTTTGTTAAATATAGAAATATATAGTTTCTCATGAATGAATATTTAAGTAATGCTTTCCATGGAACAGAATGATAATATTTTATGGATGCAGATCATAATGGGACAACATCACTAAAAGTAGGCCTTGCCCTTAGTAAAGTATGGGCACTCCTGTTCTAATGCCTCTATCTCCTATCTGGCATTGGTGTATGAGCACAACTGAAACTGCCTACCATATTTGAACCGCTAGATGCAATTGCCTAATTGTTATCGCACAAAGGAAGAACTTAATGTTCTAAATTTAGATTAGAGATGCAACAATTCCTGGATTCAGCTGAATCCAGGATATTAACAAATGACTTTAGGATTCAGCCAAACTCTTCATGTTAAATTCAGTATTCAGTTGAATCCAGTAAAAGTGGATTTGACGCATCCCTTATTTAGATGTTCAATATATTTGTACAGGGTCAAGAACCAGTGGAGACAATGTTTATTGAAGACTTGTCATTGGCACCATACAGAGATACAGTTCAGCTGCTTCACTCTTTTCTCCAACATTTTTAGATGGGTAAGATGGCAAATCAGCTGCAGCAGAAAAGGAGGGTTAATGTGATTTATTAAAGGACAACTAAATCATAAAGACGTAAAGAAATGCTGCACATTATGTTTTGGGGTTCTGTAACAGCTCAAGGCAGCCACAGCCCTTTAGCAGTGATAGTTGGACTTGGATGCCAGGGACCCACCAAAAAACCTTATACCATGGGCCCATGCTCCAAACAATTTCTCTACTTCCTCTCCTCACTCTACCTCTTTTTTTCTATATATATACGCCATTATCTTTTATTATATTTAGCATCTTGTTTTCTGTTTGTTAATTTTTGACAACCCCTAAGCTTAGCTCATCAATGGCTGCCCACTGAGCATGTGCAGTTCCATTGACACTCCTTGCACAATCCAAGATAGGAAGCTCCTGTGCACAACATTTAAGGCCTGGATCATTATTGGTATAGAGTTTCTGAAACTTTAGGCTGATTCAATAAGATAAGAATATAAATATGGCATTTCTAACCATATTCATTTCCAGTTTTTAAATGAATAGAATAGGGCTTAAAAGACCTAACACATTTCACTTAGAGCATAATTATATGATATTTAAGTTTTAAATTAACTGACTGTTATAATCATATGGTTACTGGATATGTGGGAAGGTGCAGATAAAAGGTTCCTTTTTGGCACCTCTTTGTTCTTTGTGTAGACTACATCTATTAATATGTGGACCCAATAAAAGCAATCCCACCCATCACATTGAAAACAATTATTAGAAGCAGACCTGTAGCTGTAATACATTTAGTTTATATTTCAATTTGTAAATTCACACCCATTTATCAAAACTGAATAGAATTTGTTCTTCGCACACCAAATGAAGGGTCCGATTATACAGGTCATGGAACTCAGAGGTTATTTAATATGCTCATATTTTGAAACATGGGGTACTATATTATAACTCAAGTTTCAGTGAGCCATGCAACAGAAAAGACGTCACTAAGCTTCAATTAGAATTATATAATTTACAGGATATTCATGGCTCTTGTGTATTTTCTAGTAAATAATATACCTTCTATTGTAAAATATAAGGATATTAGAAAGTCAATGAGTTCCATGACCTTATAAAAGCACAAGACACAATGGGGGAGGATTCATCAAAGAGTGAAGTTCCGCCACTAGAGGGAAATTCCACAGCTCTCAATTCATTTCTATGGGATTTTTAAAGGCATATTCATTAAAGGGTGAACTTTCACTTCACCCATTGATGAATACGCCTTGCAAAATCCCATAGAAATTAATTGAGAGCTGTGGAATTTCCCTCTAGTGGCGGAACTTCACTCTTTGATGAATCTACCCCAAAAGCTCTTATACAGGTCGTGGAATCCCGTGGTGACGTCTAATCTCCTCATATTTTACAGCAGGAGGTACATCATTTATTAGAACGTCAAATCCCACACAGCTTTTCAGGAATCACCAGAAAGGGAGCCATGTCTCAGAGTTGCTTTATGGTTGTTTAACTGAATATGTAGAGCAGGGTTTTACATGTGGAGGTGGTCCACCAGCTTCACTGAACACTTTGGTTCACAAAATTGTATCAAAAGATAAGGAAAGTGAAATCACCAGGAGTGGGATTGGATATTTGTCAGGCACCCAAGTAATTACTGACCTTGTTCTTTGACTCTGTAAACTGGGCCATGCCCCCCATCTTTGCCCACTTCCTAATGGGCTTTTTGGCTGTCCAACACCATAATGCATATAGAGTATAGCCCAAAATCATGGACGTGCAATACAGTAGAATTTGGAACGAACGGTGTACACGTGAAGTCCTTCACAGACTAAAGTGCCTTTAGAAAGTGGTTGGGCGTCTATTCTTTGTACTGCTAATCCTACGCAACTTCAATTGGCCTTCATTTTCATTCCTTGATAGTTTTTGAACCAGATTCCTGAAACTGCAAACTGGAGAGTTGCTGAATAAAAAGCTAGATAAACTCAAAAATCACAAACAATAAAACATGAAAACCAATTCTAAATCGTCTCAGAATATTTTCATTTACCCTGGGTGTCGCACCTTTATGTTGGGTAAGCAGCACTTATTTTCATGAGCTTTTGCCCTGGGATACTGCAACGTAGCAAGTGAAAAATATTTTAGCTCATACCTGGTACTGATTTATATCTTGCTTGTTATGCCCATGCTATTTATATACTGATAAACAGACAAGCCTTTGCATACTGCCAGTGATACTCAACCTGGTGCTGTTTATAAGCAGATTTTTATTCCCTGCATAGATTCACATTACTTGCTATATTTAACACTGTTAATATCATGTTTGGGATTCCTGGCACTGTTCAAATTTCCTTCCTATACCTGGAATATATTATCGCTTTTGATACCTGCTTTATAACTATATAAACAGCGAATTATAAAGCATAAACTTTCTGTCCTTCCTTTTCCTGCACACTGTCCTAAAGGCATATATGATACTAGGTATGATGGCCAACTGAGCAATTTTTTAAAATATGTAACCAAGGGGAGAAGGAAAAGAACAGCAATAAAAAGAATAGATATAATCACAACAATCCTAACCATGTCATGGAGTTTCCTGAAGACCCATACAGATAGACACTAGGGTTACTAGGAGGCAATATTAACTTGACTATGGCTTATAATAACCACATTATCCAAGACTAACTGTATGCATATATCAAACATGTAATTAAAATATATAAAGGACAACACTAAATATTAAGTAGAAAACAATGGGTCACTAAAGATCAGTTATAATGGAAAATTATTTGGTATAAGGACAAGAGACAATATTTTAAATATATTAATCTTCTACACTGATCAGTAACAAGTTTTCTTGCCTCCAGTATGAGCATTTCAGCAACCAGGCAGCAGTATGAATGAGAGACTGGAATACAAATAGAAGAATAAAAAATGTAACAATAATACAATTTTAGGCTCCCAGAGCAACAGTTTTTTGGGGTCAACAAACCTTATTTGAAAGCTAGAAAGAAATAGAAGAGGAAGGCAAATAAATAAACAAAAGGTAACCCACCACTTTAAGACTGGACTTTAAGACCCACTTAAGCTGGACTGAGAATCATCCTTCAATGTTGGCTAGTGCATTAAACTTCATGAACACACAGACTTTCTGTAAGAAAAGTACCTGGTGGTCTAGTGGGGGGACAGCAGGGACGCTGTGCTGCTGCTGCTCCTCCTTTGCCTGTATCTTCTTAGTGCGCGCCGCGCGCACACTTCCGCAATTTATAGGTGCATTTATAAGTATTTAAAGGGTGATAGGATTTTATTCCTGGTGCTTTCCTGAGCCTTTGTGCGTTTGTTCCTTGTATCCTGCTTGTATTATTCCTGTGTTTGACCCGGCCTGTTCCTGACTATTCTGATATCCGTAACCTGACCCCGGCTTGTACTTCGATTCCGATTCTGCCTCATCCCTTCTGATTGATTACCCGGTTTGACCCTTGCCTGCCTGACGATCCTTGATATCTGCCAGCCTCGACCCAGCCTGCCTGACTACGAACTTGCCTACTCCTACTTGTACCGTGATCTTCGGCCTAGCTGACTTTAACAACAGTTGTGCCCCAGGTCCAGGTGGCATCTGAGTAGCTGAGGGCTCCTCCCGAAGCCAAAGGCGGTCACACTACTGTTGAAGCCGAGACCAGGGAACTTGGCATCTGTTCTGGTTTAGGGTGCCGACCGTGACAATTTCTTTTATGAACTGGTGTGTAGCTGGGCCAGAACAAAAAGAAGTCAAGCACAGACAACATAAATACGTTTGGGATTCAGCTAAAACCCAGCAGGTTTTGCTGGATTCAGTTTTTTTTTCAGCCAGACCAAATCCATGCCTGTAGTCAGGAGACTAAATAGCCTAAAGCAACTATTGTTTTTTCAGCTTTAACAATATTTGGGGGTGATCTGGTCAATTTTTTTCAGTAGTGGGAAAATATTTAGGTAAATCCAAAATTGTTGTATTGGATGCATCCCTAACCACAAGACTAGTATAGAGGAGGTCAAGTAGCAATCAAGGTGAAAACAATGTAACAAGAACATTATGGACAAGAAATGATCAGATTTCTCAGAAATTCATTATAGACACATAGAGGACAGAAGGTCAACATGGATTTATAGAGAACCCATGTGTCAATCTAATCTCATTTTATGAGGCCCCAAGCAGTAAACTAGACCAAGGCAAGGCTATATAGATGATAAAATTAAGATTTTTGTGATACTGCTCTAAACAGAGGATTGGTGCATAATATTAAATAGAAGTGGTTGCGGGATCCTTCCATTTAAGGAAAGCCAGGCTAGAATTGAACACAAAATTAACTTGAAATTTGATTCAGAAAAAATTCTTATTTAGCGGCAGAAGTTGGCATTCTATCAAGCAGGTACTATGGCAGATACTTGGTAAATTAGCTCCTTTGTGGATATGTGTCAAAGTGATTAATCAAGACAACGGCTAAGTAATTATACATGAAAAATAACAAATTTAGCCAAATAGATAATTATTTGCCAATCACAGTAAATAAAACTGACAACAGTATACAATGCCAAACAGATGGCAAAAGCTAATAAAATGTTATGTTATAAGGTTATTAAAAAAGGGTCTAATTTTAAGGATGCAAACAATTATTCACATGGATAAATCACTGAATAGGTGGCATTTTAATTACAGGATATAGTTTTGGATACATGAATGTGAAAGAAAAACTAGTAGAGGCTCCAAGAAATGCAGATTAATTAGGAGAGCTCAAAATGATAGGAGATAAATATTTGCCTCAAACTTCTATTTGTAGAGTGGTGCAATTTTCATGCAATATAGTTACGCAAAGAGCTCTTTTAATTTAACACTAAGGAATTTGGTCCAACTCCTCTGTGAGCATGATATAATACAGTGACTGGATCCATTATATGGCTTCTGGTGTTTCTAGGCTATTGTTATTAATGCATGGAGTGTAGCATATTTTTAGGCTATTATATGTGAACTACAGATGGGATTCCTCATTTATGTTTGGGGGAAATTTTATTGATAAATAAAGAAATTGTGGGATTATCTCACTTCTGGGACATGATATTTCTTTACTTTACTTATACTTTATTTTACTGTAATTATATTGTTTATTTACATTGTGAACCTCCCTCTTCAATTAACTAACCCATGGATAAAGGAAGTGGGAATGAACCATGCAAGCATTTTTATCAATGCGGGTGTTTTCTTGTTGCATTCCCATTGTTCTGTTGCTCACCTGCTGGGGGAGAAGAGAGGGGGGTTATTCCTCTCACACTTGCAGTGCAGCAGTAAAGGGTGACTGAAGTACAAATCACATGACTGAAGGCACCTTGGAAACTGAGAACATGTCTAGCCCACGTCAAATTTCAAAAACAAGTATTAAAAAATGTTGTTCTTTTGGAAAATGGATTTCAATTGAAGATTATTCTGAAAGAGCACTATTAACTCATGCATTTTGTAAAAATAAATGTTTCCTATGATAGAACTAGTCAAAGCCTCATCTTTTTTTCCCACTAGCACTTTATCAGTCGAGAGTATACAATTCAGGGCTCAAACACCTATTGTACCAGCTGACACTGATGTGTGTAATAGATAACCATTGTATTAATAACTGATGTCACAGTAAAATCTCAACTTTCTCCTCTGCTGTATCTCTGTAAACAGCATGTTCTCCCCTTACAACTTTCTAGCACCATATTGAATATCATACCGGCAGTGCAAGTATTTTGCCGTTTTCAGCTGTATTTCAGAATACATGCAATTTTTTTGAAAAGCCAACTCCAGCTCACAAACCCTACAGCATATGGTGAAAAGCCCCTCACTGTACTTTTAGAGAGTTTTATGCTTTCTTTTCATAGCTTTCTCTAGCCTTTAAAAAAAAATATGGGAAGGGACCTATTATCCAGAATGCTTGGGACCTGGGGCTTTCCGGATAATGGATCTTTCTGTAATTTACACCTTAAGACTACTAGAAAATCATGTAAACATTAAATAAACCCAATAGGCTGGTTTTGCCTCCAATAAGGATTAATTATATCTTAGTTGGGATCAAGTACAAGTTACTGTTTTATTATTACAGAGAAATAAAATCATTTAAAATTTTTTTTGATTATTTGATTATAATGGAGTTTATGGGAGATGGGCTTTCCATAATTTGGAACCTTCTGGATAATGGGTTTCCGGATAACAGATCCCATACCTGTACAGGTATAGGACACGTTGTTCAGATGCTGGGGATCCGGGGTTTTCCAGATATTGGATCTTTCTGAATTTTGGATCTTCATACCTTAAGTCTACTAGAAAATAATTTAAACATTTAGTAAACCAAATAGGCTGGTTTTGTCTCCGATAAGGATGAATTATATCTTAGTTGGGATCAAATACAAGGTCATGTTTAATTATTACAGAGAAATAGAAAATCAATTTTAAAAATTGGGATGGATTGGATGTAATGGAGTCAATGGGAGATGGCTATACCATAATTCAGAGTTTTCTGGATAACAATCCCATACCTGTATAGCCAAATGTGTGCTAAAAATTTTTTAAATGTTCCTGGTGGGAATTGAGTGAGATCAAAAGCCATGATTGTATGCTCAACATATTCCATGGCTCATTCCAGACTACTCTATTATTAATATCACCGACTGCGTACATGACAAGTGCTCTTCCATTTCTCTCTGAATTCTAAATTGTAACCCTGGATCTGCAACCTGCAAACCTCTTTAACTGTGACAGGACTTTTGACCTTGTGTATTGTTCAATATATTTCTAGGAAACTCAATAAAACTTTCCTTTAGAATATATAAAATGGTATAAATACCTTCTTTGATTGGAAAAAATACTGAAAGAGAAAAGGCTCAGCGTTCGCTTAAAATAATGAAGAGGCTGAAGGTAACAATGACATGCAGAGCATGATTCAGTGGTTAAAAACTGCACATAAAACCAAACATAAAATAAAAAAATGCATGCCTAAAGCATGGGCTAACTACAGTATAAGGCCAAAAAGCTTCCTCATAAAATTCAGAGATGGGCCTTTGGAGGCTTGCTGGAGAATATTACGGCTACTCAGGGAGAAATATAAACAAGTACGTGAGACTTAGGGATGTGGGAGGAGGGGATCAGTGCATCAGACAACAAGACCAACCCAAAAAAAATAATAAAATAAAAATACTATCCACATTTTGCTCAGATACAAGAGCCATCATTCTATAAAAACTAATAATCTGCATTATGCACATTCGGGGATAAATAAAAGACTGATTTAAAGCTGCATGGAAGATCTAGCAAGTGTAAATAATCTCACACCTTGTCACATAAGCATTTTTATATTTAATTGCCCCAGCAGGAATATAAACTATTTTAATTGGAAAATGCCCCCTTACAAAAAAAATTCAAATTTTTAGCAATGTAATAAATAGTTTGCCTTTTTATGGCTGCCTCATGAATGTGGTTAGGCAGTGCATTGTTAGATGTTTATCCAGCTGTACCCCTTAAATGCACTGTGGCTGCGGAAGTGCAAACAAAAGCAGCAAATCAATTATCGGAATTATTTCTGTGATTAAACACGGAGAGAAATGGGCACATTCTTCGGCAAAAAAAATTACATTGGGTCAAATTAATGCAAATGTGTTGTTTCCTGACCATTTGTAACAAGCCACTGGGGACCACTTTTTTCTGTATTATTCCATCCCTTTTATTATCGTAACATTTAATTGTGCCAAAATATTCAATTGTGTGTTGTAATGATTGCCACGAATGGGCAGATCTTCCATTCAATGCAAATACTAAGGGAGCTTTATCAAATGATTTTTAGAGCTTTGTGGGCTCTTTTAGACCTCAAATGAACTCAAACTCACAACTCAAATAGTTTCTAATTTAAGGAAAAAACTTAAATGTAAAATACTCTAATCTGTGTATTCAGGGTGAAAAACTAGAATATCACCAAAAAAATCTCGAATATCATGAAGGCTACCAACATCTTAAAATGGTTCAAGGGACCTCTGCAATTGACACATGATCTCGAAAGATGTATTTTTTGGATTAGAGCTATTTCCAGCTTCGGGGTATAATAAATCTGGGGGGGGGAACTTAAATTTTTCTAGGTCAGATTGTTAATGGAAAAGACAACTAGACTGTTGAAACATCTGCCCCTAAGTGTATCTGTGAGCATTTCAATGCAAAGAACTATTGACGCAGTTAAAATCAGAAGTGGTACCAGGTCCCAGATGAGCCCCTGCTCAACTTCATCCTTGCCAGTTTCATTCCCTCTTGGGTGGCCTTTATTTATAGTTGCCTGGGTTGAATCCAAGCATAAACTTCTATGTACATTATTTATAAATGGGGGCCATTTTATACAAGGCATATTTTCTGCCGGCAGTTATAGTCCCACGGGTGGTTATTTACGCTCAATATCCCAGGCAAACTTAAAAAAAAAAAAAAAAAAAGACCCTCGGTACTTTACTTCCAATTGCCATGCTTTTATAGTCCGTTTCACTGGCATCCTCTGCCTACAGAAGCCGCAGTCAGTCAAAAATCTCTGTATTGCACATGCAGCTAGAAGAAGGTTATGCAATTAGAATCAATGGGCGGTGCCTTATAATTTGCCATCCCCAGTGCTCCTTCAAAATACCTCGCTCTGGTATTGGTTCTGATAACATCCAAAATAAAAATTTCGCTCCTACAGCAGCCTGTTTAGTTAGGTAGCACTTTTTTATTCAGTTGCCCTCTTGGTACCTCTGCCAATTAACTTTCATTCCTCATCATTTTTCAGGAAAATTATGTAGTAATCAGAGTTATTAAAAGAGCTGCTGAATCCCAAAATCCTGGTCCTGCTGTCTTCCTTGTCACAATGTTCTCTGTAGGTCATTAGATTATTAACATCAAGTCAGTCCCCAACTGTGAAACAGAGCGTCAAAGGCAAACTACCTGTCAG
Source organism: Xenopus borealis (assembly GCA_024363595.1). Classification (NCBI taxonomy): domain Eukaryota; kingdom Metazoa; phylum Chordata; class Amphibia; order Anura; family Pipidae; genus Xenopus; species Xenopus borealis. The sequence goes on from CM044431.1 coordinate 207,045,254, forward strand.
AGGTGCTGTCAAAACCCCAGCCATGATCAGAGAAAGCTGGGTGTCACACATAAGTACTGTCACCACACGTTCCGTAACACTCGCTCACACCTCACATCCAGTGAGACAAATCTATCCAAAAGTATATTTGAATATTAGTGGGAATGTCAGGTCTGGTGTATTTCACTTGTTCTGAAGGACAATACAAGTGATTAAGTCAACCAGAGACTAGAGTTCTGACCTTGGAAGAGATGGGGGTTTAGGCAAGATGGTCTGACCAGCTACTTGAACCACCAGATACAAATACAATGACAAATGCGGAGTCATAAAGTTACAGATACATTTATTAACCATATGCTGAAAGAATATAACACAATATAACAGGGGTACCCAAGCTTTTTTTTTTTTTTACCTGTGAGCAACATTCAGAGTTGGGGAGCAATGTAAACATTACAAATGTTCCTGGAGGGCACAATATATAGTGATGTAATCGCCATTTGGTAGCCCCTATGTGGACTGGTAGCCTACAGGCCTACAACCAAAACTTGCTTCTAAGCCAGGAATTAAAAAATAAGTACCTGGTTTCAAGACAGTGGGAGCAATGCCACAAACATTGCTGCCCAAGATCCATTGGGTGGCAGCTTTGGTGGACAATCCCTTGGGTACCAAGTACCTTTACAGAAAATATGGGCTTCCTAAGGAGGCTTTACAGTGCTCTGGCCTAGCTCCCTAGGAGAGCCGCTGTTGGGTTTAAATCCTTATCACAGTGGTCTCAATGCTATGATTTGTGTATGAAGCCATTAAAGCACAGCATCTCTCCTGGTGCAGTTCATAAACCCTACTGATAGGAGATACTCGTTGGAGATACTATGCTGAGGTCACCAGAAAAGCAGAAAGAAATATAACATAGGAAATGCACAAGACAAAAAAAATAAGGCCATGCCTACTTTTTTGGCCACGCCCCAACCTAATCCTGGACTCAGATCTTGTACATGATTGGGGACCCATGACACACATTGCTATCATTTTCCTCACCCATTAACAATCTTGCACCAGGTATCAATTTTTCCCACTAGTTGGCATCTGTTAAAGGTTGAACCTACTTGCACATGAATGAGTTCCTAGTGCCCCCTAAGCAGCTACAGGCATCGGTTCTATCCTGTATTTGCAGCTCAGGGAACATGCCTTTATACAGCAGAAGGAATCAAGGGTGCCCATAATATGAATGAGAGGTGGCCATCCACATCCACTGCCACCTCTCAAAATCTTGCTGTTCCTTACCTGTGAAATTCCATCCCTGAATTCCCTGTAAAGAATCCTCTCTCAATTTCCTTAAGAAAAAAACAAAGGCTACATTTTGTATCAACGTGGAAACTGATTAAGGAGTTCTTGTTTTATACAAGTATTTTATCTGAGTGATGAGCTAAGGGCATGTACTGGCCAATCTAGCAACCAGTCTGCGGCTTCACGAGCACAGGCTCTGCCCATTTGACAAGATGATTATATGGGGCCAGTTTGAGAGAGATTTCTTATATGGATGCATGATTTTTTTTTTCTTCTGGGAGAGTATCCAATTCTCCACAAATAGTTTGGCAAATATTAAATCTAAACCCAAGTCTGGATATTCAAATTTTAAACCATTTTTTAATATCACCTTTAAAGGAGAAGTAAAGGTTAAAACTAATTAAGAGTTATAAGAAAGGTCCACCTATATATACCACTAAACCTTCAAAGTAAAGCTGCTCTGATTCCTCTGTCAAAAGAAACACAGCATTTCTTTCATTCTATTGTGTACACATGGGCTTCTGTATCAGACTTCCTGTTTTCAGCTTAAACCTCCTTGCCTGGGGCATGAGCATGCTCAGTTTGCTCCCCTCCCTTCTCTGCTGTAATCTGAGCCCAGACCTATAAGTGAGCAGGGAGAGACTTGGGCAGGAAGTGATGTCACACCAAGCTAATGAGGCAGAGAGCTTCTAGAGCTTTTTACTGAGGTATGGTAAACATTCTACAGAAAGATATAGCATTCTAGCCTGCACTATTGCTGCTAATCCATTGGCAATAAAATTTGTTCAGAGGTGTCAGTAAAGTTAAGTCACTTAAGGTTTTTGATTCTGCATTATTTAGTTAAATATTTACCATACCAATGTATGTAAGTGAATGTGAATGTAAGTAAAACATCTTTAACAATGAGAAAACAAAAACAGCTCCAAAACCGCCCATTGTGGACTCATTTTTCATAAACACCTGACACCCATAGAGGACATACACCCGCATTCCTAAAATAAAGCAATGTCAGGCAAGTATCATTCAGTATAATTCCACTCTGTTCTACAGCAATTAGTTGGCTCCACAGACCTGAGAATATTAATTGATTGTTGGGGTCATTTGTTTGCAGGTAACAGCAGTGTAGACATGGGGCAAATTTACTAAAGTACGGAAATTCACTAGCAATGCCTCCGCCGCACTTCGCCAGTCCGCCGCTAATTCACTATAATGTGAACTACCGTTACATCGTCAGGCAAAGCGCATTTACGCTAGCGATGCCTAGTTTGAATACGGCGCGAAGTTAGAAGAATAATAAAAGTATATGTTACAGCCACTACATTCCACTACACAAGCCCAAGAAACCTTTAATAAATAAAATAAAGTTGTCCTATTGCCCTAAACACGTGCCCCCTGTATAGTTGAGTTGCCATATGTTAGGAAATGTAGGGGGGAAGGAGTGTAACCCCCCCAAAAAAAATTACTCTATTTTTCAGACTATCACCCTAAAAAAAGTAAAAGACTCCAGTTTTTTTTTTTTGGAATTTCAAGCTTTTTTTCAAACTCCTATCTATTGTATTGAACTTCACTAGGTCTGACCTGGCGAAGTAAAGTCTAGCGCAAGAGGTAACGTTCATCTTAGTGAATTAGAGTAGTTACGTCCCTTCGTCAGTGCGCAATTTCGCCTGGTGTAAGGGTGCGAAGTTGCGCTAGTCTATCTACTTCGCTAGCGAATTTTCACCAGGGACACAGTTAGTAAATCGGCGAAGATGCGAAATAACGTGACACTGGCGAATTAGCACTAGCATTAGACGCTCACATTTTAGTGAATTTGCCCCATAGTAACGAATATAAAGAAGACATGGCACACACACACATACGATGATAGCAAAGGGAAATTTCCTTACCTCCAGAAATGGAAAGCATACAATGGACTACATGGGCTGCAGGGACTTGTTGGGGTTGGACTCAAGCTTCTTGGGGTGAGACTGCAAAGTTAAAATGGCACTGGCAGTGAGCAGAGCAGGTAAAAAGCAAATGATATCATGTCATTATGTGACCTGGAATCAGATGGTTGCAATATGGGCGTCTAAATAAATGGCTTAGGTTCACTCAGGGGCACTATCCACAAATACAAATTTTATTTCTCCAGAGTGAAAAGAACAATCTGGACCCAAACAGCCACGTGAAATGAACTAGAAGCTAATGTGGATCAAGGGACACACTTTACCAAATGACTGGGATTATTTGGTTTATTGTATTCACCAGGTGTACAATAGTCAGCACGAAATAAGAAAAACAGACCTTTTCCACAGCCATACAAAGGCTGGATTGTCATATTGTGCTGCAAATTTGTTATATACAGGTACAGGATCTGATTTTGTTATATACAGGTACAGGATCTGATTGCCTCTTTACAGTCTGCAGCTGAAATGCTAGTTGCAGTGGTCATGGCTTCAGCAGCCAAAAGCTTCAATACTCTATTAATACTTTTGTTTGTTTTTATGTTTTTTTTTAGCCCCTCTATTAATTTCACTTTAATTGAATTACTGCTCTCTGGTTTCTAGGGTAATTAAACTCTAGCAAGCAGAAAACAGGTTAAATTTCAAGAGCCAGAATACAAAATGGAAATGATTTAATAACACATAAAAAAGGAAGACAAGTTGCAAATTATTTTACTGTTTACTAAAAGCAATGATACTTTTAAGGTGATAACGCCCATTTAAGATTTCAGAACACTCATCTCATCCCTTCCCCCGGAGAAGCTGTATAAAGTAATACAGGAGACAGGACAGACAAACAATAAAATCAAACATTGAACATAAATAGACACAATAAAAGTTTGGAAGAACAGACATACAAAGATACATTAACGTGCATGCCCTGTGTTTCATGAGTCAGTTGCTGTTGTATACAGAAAAGCATCAAGTTAAGGAAATGTTGCTTTCCGCCCACTAAACTAATCCGCAGAAGTGGAAGAAACCACAATAAATGTTTTTTTTATTGTTCTTTTTCAAACTTTTCATATTAAATATAAATTATAAGGATAACAGAAGCCACTGAGGAGTTCCATGAGCTTATAAAGGTTCTCAGAGTGCTTCTATATAGGCTATGGCAGGGGTCCCCAAACTTTTTTGGTTCAGGGTCAAGGCAAAATTGTTTTAAAGGACTTGGGGGGGGTCTCTGGGGGGTCAAGTGAGG
>CM044431.1:207077253-207119161 GCA_024363595.1 Xenopus borealis
CCCCTGAGAGATCTTCAGATATTCTGGCAGGTCAGTAAAGAAATATTTAAGGATAATATTAAAAAGAATTTACAACAACCCCCAAATCATAACGAGGTTACATATAAGCATAGAAAAACACCAACATAACAGTTATTGATAAACTATTCATCTACATAGTTTCAGAAGCACGGTTTTCTAAAATTTCCATGAAAACGTCAGCATAGAGAGACTGCAGTGAGGTAACTAAGGAATGCAGACCCCACTTTTCCCCTGCTTCCTCTCTGGCAAAAAGGGTTGGTACCTGTTAGATAAGGAAAGTAGGGTGCAACCAACAGAAAATAAAACTACTCTGCATACCTTGTAGATCAGATCATTATGTCAGTATGCAAAGCTGATTTAAATGATGCAACTGCCCCACCAAAGGGAGCAATGAGATCCAATTCCACGGATTCCAACACCAAGCCATTAGAATTGCTCCAACAAGTCTTAAAACAAACCTTTGATTTCTATATGGAATTTTAGGAAAGCAGTCTGCTCCCTCTCTTCTTGTGAAGGGAGGTTCATTATTATTTCTGGGGTGCAGCAGAGTCATCAGAAGGACCTTATAAGCGCAGTGACTGACAGGGAGATTTGTCATTGTAGAAGTATCAGTAGTGCCATGGGGAGTGGAACTGGGTTGGCTAGGCCAATGAAGGTCAAGGTCCATTTGATTTATTTCCCAGTGTCCCAACAGCCCAGTCCAACCCTGGAATGGACATAACTGCACAACCTGCTTTTTATCCTTTACTCCAGGGGTCCCCAACCTTTTTTGCTTGTGAGCTACATTTAAATTTAAAAAGGAGTTGGAGAGCAACACAAGCATGAAAAAGTCCATGGGGATGTCAAATAAGAGCTCTGATTGGCTTTTTGGTAGCCCCTATATGGACTGGCAGCCTACAGGAGAGAATGTTTGGCAGGACATCTGTTTTTTATACAACCAAAACTTGCCTCTAAGCCAGTAATTCAAAAATAAGCACCTGCTTTGAGGCCACTGGGAGCAACATCCAAGGGGTTGGAGGAGAGCAACATGTTGCTCGCGAACTACTGGTTGGGGATCACTGCTTTACTCCATACTTCTCCCTCAAACCTTATATATTTAGGCAAACATTTGGCAAACATTATAACTGCACACTTTAGGCAGGTGGAAAAAAACTATGCCATTTCCAGAATACCAGACCCTGACCATGGTTTTGCCACCCTTATCCATTTCATTTCAACAAATACACAAGGCAACATTCACATTTAACTGTTAAATATCAACAAAAACACAGAAGTAAACGCCTACTAAACACATTTAGGGGTTCGTCTGGCAGTGATGGACCCCATTTTCACAAAACCATAACAAACATTGGAAAAAGTTATTATATTATAATTCTATCCAGTGTGTTAAGGAACTAGCAAAAGGAGCTTTGGTTTCCTCTTGGAGTAAGCGCTGATTGTACAGGATCATACTTAAATGACAACATGACAAGTGGGTCTCACAAGAAATTTAGGACATTAATTATGCCAAACAGCAGTTTCCCCCGCTGCATAAATATTAATACATAGAAATATATGCAGTTTCGTGTCAAAAGCAGTGACTTTTATAACTCAGGAATATATTATCAGGAATTTTATAATTGCATTGGCTCGTATAAACTTGGGTAATTCAGTTATTGACTAAAAATTCAATTTACCTTGATTGCCAGACCTTCAGAAAGGTTATTAATCTTATCTAATGAATAAATGTATGCAAACCTAACCCTCCGATTAGTGATGATGCTCTTGGCTTTTCTTGTTAACAATATTAACTGATCACTTTGTGATGTGATAAGAAAAAACGATATTCAGTTATGCCGAGAACTCACATCTACTGCCTTAGAGATCAAAGAGCAATTTTACTAAAAGGGTGCAAAAAGAACAATTCAAAAATACAAACCCCCATCTCTACTTCCCACAATACTGTATTTGCACTCTTAAGCACAGAAGTGGGTGCAACAGGTATCTATTATGTATGGTCAGCACAATGGCAGTGTATGGATTACTGCCTCCTATTTTAGAGGTGTATGGACTACTGCACCCTATTGTAGTGGTGTATGGACTACCCTATTGCAGTAGTGTAAGGACAACTGCACCCTATTGTAGTAGTGTAAGGACTACTGCACCCTAGTGTAGTAGTGCAAGGACTACTGCACCCTATTGTAGTAGTGTAAGGACTACTGCACCTTATTGTAGTAGTGTAAGGACTACTGCACCCTATTGTAGTAGTGTAAGGACTCTGCACCCTATTGTAGTAGTGTAAGGACTACTGCACCCTATTGTAGTAGTGTAAGGACTCTGCACCCTATTGTATTAGTGTAAGGACTACTGCACCCTATTGCAGTAGTGTAATGACTACTGCACCCTATTGTAGTAGTGTAAGGGCTACTCCACCCTACTGTAGTGGTGTTTGGACTATTGCACCCTATTGTAGTAGTGTAAGGACTACTGCACCCTACTGTAGTAGTGTAAGGACTACTGCACCTTATTGTAGTAGTGCAAGGACTACTGCACACTATTGTAGTAGTGTAAGGACTACTGCACCTTATTGTAGTAGTGTTTGGACTATTGCACCTTATTGTAGTAGTGTTTGGACTATTGCTCCCTATTGTAGTGATGTATGGACTATTGAACCCTACTGTAGTGGTGTATGGACCACTGCACCCTATTGTAGGGGTGGACTATTTCACCCGGTTATAATGGTTATAATGGATTTTGCCGAATACTTCTGCCCGGCCAAACCAAATCCTAATTTGCATAATTAGGATTTGGTTCGGTATTTGGCCAAATCTTTCGCAAAGAGTTCAGGGGTTAAGCCGAATCCAAAAAAGTGGATTTGGTGCATCCCTAATTGGTACTAGAAGGAGTACTCATGGAAGCAGGACCCAATGGGAGCTGCTTTTCAAAGCAGGCAGATAATTATAGATTCAAGGTTAAGCAATCAAAGTTACTTATCAAGCTAAGATGTTTGGTCAAAAGTCTGCAGAGACGCCAAGCCAGATCTAAGGTGAGAGAAGCATATCTTGGCTCCCCCTACACTGGGCCAGGCCCCACCCCTGCTCAGCCAAAACCTTACCGACATTTTGCCTGGGCACTGCCCCACTAAACCCGCTCCCTGCTCTGTTCCAGGCTATTTATATCATTGGAACGGACCATTAAATCAAACACTGATCATAGAGCTGTACAGTAAATACGAAAACACGTTACTGAAATAGACTGCTGTACAATTGCAAAACACATTAATTAGCATCATTGCACCATAAGGTAATTTTTTGTTTAATACATGTGCAACATTACATACAGGAGGATACCATTTTATAGGCACATGCATTAAAACAAAATCTAATATATGAGTACATCTCAATACACATTACAGATTTCCTCCACGCACCAGCTGTGTGTGTGTAAGGTAAACACACTAATTATCATCAGAAAATGTAATATTGAATTTTGCATATGTGTTTTGTAACTTGGCTGCCAATATCAACTCTATGAATAAAACATCAATATGAATTCAATGTCAGATTTCAACAGAGAGAATGCACGGCTGTGGTACTCACAAGCTTCCCCGTCTTGGAAGGCTCAGTTCCTTCTGTAACAGAACAAAAGTATAGGGTGTTAGAAAGAAAATGTAAAAAATATATATGCTTGTATACAGCCCCAGCCCCCCCCCCAAAAAAAGGATAGAATAGCTTTTTCATAGAAACGGGGTAATTCTCGAGTTTGAAGAGATTCTCTACAAAGATTACTTTATAGTATCCCATGTGTAAAATCCCGAAACAGAAAAGAATGGGCATTTGTCGTATCTATTGTGCCAGTAAATATGTCAGTACAATTAACCATCAAACGCAGGTGAGACACAATGCAGCTTATTATTATTATTATTAATAAACTATTATAAGTTTTTTTTTTCAGAAGCCAATTAACCTGTATGTATATTTTGGACGACACCAACACACAAATGTTCATGCTTAGAGAGTTAAAAAAAGGTCTTTACAGGCTTGAGTGACACAGTTGTGCAAAGTCTATGCCTTGTGGCATAAAGTTATTGGAAACAGTGGCTACGACCCATGTGCAAACACTGAATTCAAATAAATCAACAGGAAAAAAATATCTGAAATATCTCCAGCATTAACATTGAGTTAATTGAGGAAAAAAAGAACAAAGTCCAGCAACCCTACCAATGAACCCCAGTACATTATATATGTTATTTACATGCACAAACTATACATACCAATAACTATACTAACTGTGGATCTTAAAGCATAAGAAAATAAAATGATGGAAAATTTCTCAAAGTGCATTTCTAAGCACTTTGACTTGAAGGAACACAAATGATTCTTCTTGGTGATGACAGTGAGGTTGTGGAATGTCCTGTTGAGTTGCTTGGATGACGGATTCCCTGCTATCTGTTTGTAGGGGACTGGTAAATTAGTTTCCCAGAAATATTTAGCAGGCAGTCCCCTAGTGTAATAGATGCTTAACTGGGTCCTAAAATACAGTTAGGATGGGGAACGGTTTCCTTACCCTCTTTTAAGCTATGTCTCTTGGTGTTTACACAGTGACTAGTAGATGGCACTGTGCTAAAGTATAAAACCCTTGTGAGCCATGTGCTCAGGGTTCTTGTTGTGCTGGTTCTAGCCTGAGCAGGCAGGCAGCGCTCGAGTGGAACCTAGACATGTCAGGTCTAGTAAGGATAGGCTACTCACCTTCATAGGTCACTCTAGCAGTGACAGATAGACAGGATATGTAGCTGAGCAGCTTGAGGCTCCTCCAAGGATTGTGAGTGGGATTATGATCCTGGGTACTAATTGCCCAGAGTAGGGACTGTACAGACCTAGGGATGAGATTTTCCACTCGGGTTCCACTTAGGGAAAAGGTTGAAAGCTGGGTGTACCTCCTCAAGGATGAATTCATTGTCTCCTACCTCTGAGGGGATAGCTACTGACCAAAGGTGTTGTGAGTATTGCCTATCCACTGTTGATCCTGTGTGTGATTATTGATTTATGTTTTTTATGTTTTATGTTATGTTTAAGTTCTTTGTTTAAATTATAAGAACCGCTGGTGCCCAATTATTTGCATCCTGAATACAGTTGCACTGCCTCCACACTATTTGCAAGGGATTACTCCCCAAGATTTAAGGTCTCATCGGGAGCATAAATATTGGGAGTGGAGCTCATAGTCAAGTAAGGTGCACTCAATTTACTATAGTGCTACATGTCTATAATGTCCTCTAATGTAAAAAGTCTCCATGCCCCCTCACAAACACCTTTACGCCAGAGAAAACAACCCCAACCTTGACAGTCTTTACTCTTCCATCCCCTATACCATTTTAGTCACACATCTCTCTGTACTCTCCCCTCTCCAGCTTGTTACTATCCTTCCTTAGTACGGGAGCCATAAACTGCAAGTTTAGGAAACTTGGGGTAAATACAGGAAACAAGAGGTTAGTGAGAGGGCTAAGAGAGGAACCTCAATCAAACAGTTCACCCTGAAGAACAATGGTACTGCTATGCGCCCTCCAAATCATGAGTGGACCTCCACCCAATTAATTACAATAAATTACTGTGCCAAAATAATGTGCCAAGACTGCGAATGCCAAAAAGGCAATTCCCACAATGCCTTGCATGCTTCTGACCGTCTCCTTCTTCAAAGGTCTGCTAGTCAATGAAGATGCAAGTAATTGTGTGGAACCCAACATAGAATCTACAGTACAGATACAACTCAGGGTTTCTCTTTGATCTGTGCCACTTTTCATGTCTACTGGCAACATGCGGTGCCAGCATAAACCATAAGATGGGGTAATTTCCAGTGTGTAACAAAATAAAAATAAAGGTATATTCTATATAGCACAGTATACTTATAACACAGTATACTTTTTAAGAGAAGATTTTTTTTATATGTTTTAGCAGTTCATTCAACAACATGACCACTTTGTACTTCAACAAGTCACCTTTTTATTTATTGTGAAGTGCACGTTTCATTTCAAAGTAACTTCAGTATATATTCTATATAACACAGTATACTTTTTAATAGACAACATTTATTTCATGCTTTAACAGTTCATTGCAATCATATTACTTATAAAAGAGGAATACACAAAACAGAAGCAACAAGCAGCAGATAAAACTTTCCCCGCAGTCACATTTTCCTTAGAGTCAATCTATCTGGTAAGTGCATTAATGAAGCATTTTCCCTAGTGAATGTGCAAGGAATATGCACGGGGAAAGATAATACTCAATTCTTTTACTTTCCCCTTAATATCGGTACCTCACATGCCAATCTTCCATTCTAAAGGGCATCTTCTTCAATTTTCCAATGCTATAACTCTTAATTGAATACATTTCAGATGCGTTCCAGCTTCTCATTTGAAATACCTTTATGTTCTGCATTTCTACTATTGTGATTGACCTTTTGCAGCTTCTGTTCCTTTGCCTGTACTTCAGAAAGCATTTGAAAGATTTCCCTTTCCGTTTAATATCCCCTCCTGCCTTTTTATCTTACCTCCCAGGCTCCGATTTGTGTTATTACCCTAGAGAGCAAATTGTTCACAGTGATTGGAAGACTTTTAATATATTACCTTTATCCCACTGATACCATTCTTTTATTTACCAAACAATCCAAAGATATGGGAGATTGTGACGTCAGTACAAAACGCATTAGGTATTCAAACAATGATATTAAAAGGCCAGTAACACTAGGAAATGAAAATGCCCCGTTCACAGAGCTACATATAAAACACAAGACAACAATATGAAATATGCACACGTACTGGATTATGCATATTGTTTGGGACCTGGGTTTTTTGGATGAGCCCTGTTTGTCTAGGGTTGACACTAGTATGGCTTTAGACCAGTGATTTTCAACCTTGTGCCTCCAGCTGTTAAGGAACTACAAGTCCCACAATGCAATGAAGGAGTCTGACAGCCACAGTCAGGCAAATGCATTGTGGGACTTGTAGTTTCTTAACAGCTGGAGGCACAAGGTTGAAAATCACTGCTTTAGACAGCCGAGTTAGAAGATTTCATAACCCAGACAAAACTCTGATCCAACCCCATTACTGACCCATTCCTACTGTATATGTCGTTGATCTGTACTCCCGTTCAATGTTACCAACTCCACCTCCCTCTCTGGATGGCCTGACAAAGAAAGCTGGCAACCCTATGTGGGTGGCATAACACCTATTTTCTTGAGGAACATTATGTGGGTAAAACGTATCAACAAAAATAATAATTTTCTCAAAAATATTACGCCTGGTTGGAAATTTTTTTGTAAAAACAGATATTTTTTTTAACTAGTAAAAAAAAAAAAAGGTCCAAGTATTTGGTTCATTTTAAATGAATCTGCTCAATAACTTGAAAAAGGAAAACACATTATAACCTATAGGTAATAAAAATATGAAATTAGTTTAGAAGGTTTACTGTTTTTTTTTAATATAAATCTGCCCTAAATGTGGTTGCTTCAAACAAGTGAATTTTTAAGTCATGGAACTTCTTTGCACTGAAGGACACGTAGAAGTTCAATTCATAGCAGTTGCTGGATTTTTCTCAGTGTGTGTAAGCCGATATGATTAGTATTCATTTCTGTCTGTTCTGTCACTGGTCAAATACACAGATTTTTTTGATAGTTAATAATTCAGACAGCCCAGGGGCCAAACAGATGGATAACACAACAAGTGAAGCTACTGCTGCTCTTCTGTATCTTATCTGCTGATGGAACATGTGTACACTGACATAGTATGTCAAGAAAGGGAATTTTTAAACATGTCCAATCTGATAGAATTTCTGGATGAACGGTCTAAACTGCCCCCTCAACTTGGCACGCATGTAGAGATAGTCAGAAACTGTGCTCAAAATCAGCCAACTCCCCAACCACATCTGGACATGAAAGGCCAAGCGTTATTCCTCAAATACATTGCTCCCTATATACAAAAAAAGATTTGTGTAGAATTTGAATGGTTTAGTAGTGACTAGGATTTGATTATAAAATATTTAATCAAATAAAAAGCAAACAATGATGGAAGGAAGCCATCTTTTCTGGAGGTTTGAGACAAATTGGTCTCCCTACAGGTAAATAATGCCTTTTTGGAGTTGCTACTGTAGAAGCCTACAAAGATTCGACAAATGTGCACACCTAGGATATAATTAATCCTTATTGGAGGGAAAATCCTACAGGCTTTAATCATGTTTTTAGTAGACTTTTTGGAGCCCTAAATAACGGAAAATCAGGAAACCCCAGGTCCCAAGCACTCTGGATAAGAGGCCCCATACCTGAAATATAATTTAATAGGGTCTTTGTCCCCATGCTGGTTTTACTAAACAGATTATGTTGATTGGAGTAAGATTCCAGAGTCTATAACCTACAAATTCTGAATTGAGAAAGCCAGTAAGATGACTAGCAAAATGCCTTCAAGGAAAAAGAAAAATACAGCAAGTCCAGTAGATCTGACTTATTACTTTAGATATTTTCGTGAAAGCTGTATCGCGTAAGTAACAGTAGCATAAAAGGCATTACTTCAATGAGAAAAACAATTAAATGAGACACAAAAGTATAGTTACTAGCAAGCTTCTTTAAACTGGCAGTAAAGCGTTCGGACAGGTTTAATAGAGACAGGGTTGTTATTAAGGATCTCTTTTACCGGCAGTGAAATTCTAACATTCCCTTTGTATCAGCTCACTTTGTGCAGCTAAGCCAAATAAAAAGGTCAGGGTAATCTGATGATCATATCATATGTGTGAAGGAGGGACTCAAAGTCACTTGACATGGTGGGGGGGAAATCTTTGGCCCTGGGCTCTACAAATAATTAGAAATATAAAGAAAAATCACATGCTGGTGGCTAGCTTAGTTGTGCTGCACCCCAACCTTTATACAATGCTTCCTCTCCAAGACATTTACTGAGAAAACGGTGAGCTTCTTGCTGACAGATGTTTATTAAACTCTTAGGTGCCAGAAGGGATTGCAATGCATTGGAAAGCAGTTCACTGGCGACCTCTGACACTAAAGGGAGAATATTCCCAGTGTGATTCAAGTCAAGCATTCCAATTAAGTCATCTGATTTCCTCAAAGTGGAATGCAGCAATTTTGTCCCCATGAAAATTCCGTTGGTAAAAGTATATGGAAATAAGAATTCAGGAAAAAAAATGACATTTTAAAATTCATACGTCTGATATATAAACATCAATGCAATAGGAAACTGTGAAGAAAATCCATATTCCTTTATCACAACTCTGTACAGGTATCTTTCCATTATTAGAATCTTGGAATTTGTCTACTGGAAAATCATTTAAACGTTAAATAACCCCAATAGGCTTATTTTGCTTCCATAAGGATTCATTGTAAATCAGTTTGGATCAAGTATAAGGTATTGTTTCCAGATAACAGAGTCTATACTTGTAGTAGTTTTGTAGAAAGGGGCCCAAAGGCAAAATAAATATACGAAAATGAAAAGGTTCTCATAAGTTCAAATGAAGCAAAGACAAATGTCACCATTTTGTTTAAAGGTATAATTCACCCGTAAAATTATCTTTTAACTGGAATTCTAAGAAAATTTGCTATTTTTTTAAATTCTATTTTGCATATTTGGGTTAACTTTTTTTGGTGCAAATTTTTACATTTACATATTTTTTCCCCAATTGTCAGGCTTGGAATTTTCATGTAATTATCCTAGCAACCTGGTAGTAGGTTGTCAGGCAGAATGGAAGATGAACAGTAGAAGATAAGGAAGAAAAATATGAATAACAAAAAAAATTAAGCTTTGTATTGAGTTTGCTTTTTAGTTGTTGGGGTCAGTGACCCTGACAACCAGATAGCATTTGCAGGATAGAATAAAGCAGGTCTGGAAGTTAGATGATTTAAAAACCATTAACATTAGAAACTAAAGATCAGCTGAAAATCTGTTTAGAATAGGTCAATCCATATAGCATACTAGATGTGTAGTTCAATCAAATTCCAGTTTTATAGTATCTTCTTTGGCTTTCAGGGGGACATTGGGAGATTTTCCACCTTGGCCCAGTCCTCCATGAAAATACATTTTAAATACAGAGACCAAAGAGGTCAAAGAATTTGGATGCTTCAGAACTTCTTCAAATAACATCAGCATCTCTCTGGTTTCTTCACAACAGTAATTGACCCCGGTGTTGCTGCCCTTCCACTCCAGAGAACTATTGAAAGAGTAACCACTGAGATGACAAAGCTGACTGCAAAATTCAGTAAAATAATGTATATGGTTCAATTGCCCCAAGGGACCAATTCATTTCCGGTTCTTAATCATGTTATTCATTTATGTTTCGAGTGGCAAACTCAGTTTCATCATACTTAATATGTTCCCAGAAGATACGCAACTTTCACTGTCCCATTCTTGGAACATTTTTTGCCCTACTCTTGAGAGCAATCTGCACTATCGACCCTAGATTCTCCCTTGACAGTGTGATAAATGGAAACATTCCCTGCCTGTCACAAGAAGTAGGGCAACCAAAGAAGGTGAAGGGGCAGCACAAACCCGTTCTGTTATGTTATAGTCAATAAGAAAAAAAAGAATTTCAGGAAAATCCCTTTTTTATAATTGTGGCCGATACCATTTCATGCAAAAATCTGTTTCAACAAGTGATTAACAACGCAGATATAATTTATAAAGAGTATACAGGTATAGGATCCTTTAGCCGGAAACCCATTAACTAAATAATTGGAAGACCGTCTACCACAGACTCCGTTTTAAAAAAATAATTAAAATTTTATTATATTTTGATCTCTTTCTCTGTAATAATAAAACAATAAAGTAGTTGACCCCAACTAAGATATAATTCATTCTTATTGGAGGTAAAACAATCCTATTGGGTTTGTTTTAGTAGAATGATATGGAGATGCAAATTACAGAAAGATTCTGTATATGGAAAAGTCCGTTAAAAGGATATGGTCAATAAATAATTACCTCTATTATTTTGAAACTTGAATGCGTATATATTTATTTTAATTCTTGCTCATGGAGTAGCACTGTAGCAAGTGTCAGATTCCAGATTAAAGGGGACCTGTCAACCAAACAAAATATTCAAAATCCTATTTTATCATATTAGTCAAGCTTTATGTTTTATTAGAAAAAGAGTTTTTATACAGCTTTGTGTGTCTGGATGAAAGGTCCCCTTTAAGGGCAAATTATCCTTTTTGGCTAGTGGTACAGTGGCTCAAATACTGAGAGTAAGTCTAGTGGCTAGTGATGGGCGAATCGGCGGAAAATTCGTGAAACGCTGGGGATGCCGGCGTCCAACAAACTGACGCCGGCAATGGGCGCACAAAATGAGACTCCGGCGAATTTATAAATTTGCCCATCACTACTAGTGGCCTACTGCCATACAACGAGCTGTGTCACAACTGCCATGAGGCAAGGAGAGAACTCTGCCTACAAACAACACTTTACCAGGGGTAGTAAACAGCTATCTCTTAAGACACAAATTCCAGTTAGTTTGTTCCTGCAGATATTTGGCTCTAGGGTTTGTAACAAACAAGGGGACGGGATGATGGTATTAGTAGTAGAACAGTGTCATCTAATGGTGGGGTTGTGATATTTGGGAGCGTGTTTGTGCTTCATGTGGGCATGGTTTTGAAATCAGAGGTGGTTATTTGCCAGATTATTGTTTAAGGCTGAAACTATTACAAATGGAAATTTTAAAGGGGAAGTATATCTTAAAGAACATTTTTTACATCGGGTATTTTTGCAATATCTAAACTTGCTACACTATTTTTGGTTTCTGCCAAAAAAAAAAAAAAAGGCACTGATCTACATATGTTTCTGGTTACTTTGGATGCAGCTGAGAGACTGTGGAAAGATCGAAAGGAGAGAGTAAACCTAGGAGGAGAGAGAGTAAATCTAAAAGGACTTTTTTTCCTAAAAATAATTATTTTTCATGAAGTGATAAGTTAAACAGGTGGCAACCCTTTTGGCTCTTCTGGCGATGCACCTGTTCCATCCCAAGTGCAGGAGAAGGTTGAAGGGAGAACACGACCTATGCTTTCGCCATAAATGCCCCTAGTAGCAACATTGAGCGTCTGTTATGTGCCCGAAAAGGCCCACAACAGAAAACAGAATCCTCCATGTAAGGATAAACAGAGACAACAATATTACTTAAATGAAAACATGACATTATTCAAGCAGCAATAGCGGCTTTCTGCCATGAACATGAACTTGCGGGAGATAGGAATTGCAGATAGTGGAGGCTATGAAAGTCCCAAACTCAACGGCTCAACAATGTTCGAATGTGCACTACTACTATACTATTAGCATCACAATACGAGAAAAAGGGTCTTGCATAGGCCCGAAATGTTGCCATGTTTATGAGCTAATAAACAACTCACAACTGGTTGAACAGCATCAGAAGTGCCATTGGTGGTTTTTTCTTGTGGATTCCACTATATTGGATCCTTGGCAGTTTGGGGTCATACACCTGGAGGCACCTGAGACCGAATAGGTAATATTGGTGACAGCACTCCATTCCTGCATAATACGTGAAAACGAAGACAGCACAAATATTTGTTTCTTTAGCAACTTCTAACAACATAATGCAAGTGACAAAGCTGCTCCATAAGGGACTTTCGATAGGAACCCCCAAACATTGAAGAATTACTCAAAATATTATTTAACCAAAGGTTTCTCGATACCCATATTGCCTGTAAAGCTGCTCTAGGACAACAGCCCAGTATGGAAAAGAAACATATTTTCTTACATAGGATGAACACCAGCTGCCCATATCATAAATGGATCTCCGTTCCTGAAGGAAATTATCATAATGGCAGCTGGAACACAGTATTAAAGCAACTACAACATCAGGTTAGCAAATAATCCTTTCTTTAATAAAGCACAACAAAATGTTTTATTTTTCCTCACTGGATACACAGAAATGGCCAGGGTAAAAATAAACAGGCAGCTGGGGTTACTGGTAACCTAAATACCCAATAACATTTAAGCCATCTTTCCAGGCTATGCATATATTATCAATCATCATTATTAATATAGTGCAGCTAATTTTATTTCAGAGCAGAAAAGCAGGCTGCACTGTAAAACACTTTTTAAAAGAGAATCTTTTAAAGCGGACCATTGGAAGAGAAGGAAGAGTAGGTTAATGGTGGCAGCTCTTGAGTTTTGTAGATAGACAATTCAAAGACAAAATATGCACTGGGAACTTTAACACTTGCTGTGAGAGGATGTGTCTATAGAAATAATGGGAACCTGTGCTATGAATATCTCACATTCTTTGGCATACAATAGCCTGTATGTCAAACATATGTTGTACTAATGAATGATCTAGAATTCCATTTATACGGATCTGTTATTCTACCAACACTAAGCTGTAGAACGGGGTCCACAACCTTTTTTACCCTTAAACCACATTCAAATGTAAAGAGTTGCAAAGCAGCATGAGCATGAAAAAAAGATCCTGGGGATGCCAACTTTGGGCTGTGATTGGCTACTAGTAGTTCCTATGTGGACTGGCAGCCTACAGGAGATTCTGTTTGGCAGTACATCTGGTTTTTATGCAACCAAAACTTGCCTCCAAGCCTGGAATTCAAAAATAAGCACCTGCTTTGCGGCCATTGGAAGCAGCATCCGAGGGGTCAGAGAGCAACTTGTTGCTCAGGAGCCACTAGTTAGGAACAATGCTGCAGAACATGTTTTGAATTTGCCCAAAATGCACTGCTGAGTTATAAAAAGGGAAACCGAACCTGGTTAGGGTGAGAAGGACTGAAAGGAGCCAAAAAGTCCTTCACAAGCAATAGCATGCAAAGTGAAGCCTTCTGAAATCAGAAGGTATTTACATGTCTCATGCCATACATACAGCACTGCCTAGATATCAAATATGAGAGTTTTTTTACTCCCATAATGCATCATGGGCGGAGACATGTAAATCACCCCTTTATGTCCCTGTGGCCAACTATATATCCAGAACTGCTGGTTTACAGCACAGATACAGCCTAATAGTTCAGAGCCATATATACAAACTTGCAGACAGCCTGTTTCGATCTTGTTAGATCTCATCAGTGCAAGATATTGGAACATGGCTTCTGAGAGGTAGGACTTGGAGAGCAGCAAAAAGGGAAACCGAACCTGGTTAGGGTGAGAAGGACTGAAAGGAGCCAAAAAGCCCTTCACAAGCAATAGCATGCAAAGTGAAGACATGTCTCCGCCCATGATGCATTATGGGAGTAAAAAAACTCTCATTTTTGATATCTAGGCAGTGCTATATGTATGGCATGAGACATGTAAATACCTTCTGATTTCAGAAGGCTTCACTTTGCACTGCTGAGTTATGCAATACTATGGAATGCTGCAATGCAACTAGTGAGCTAAAGGGGCATGTACTCAACTCTTCCATGCAAATAGTAGAAAGCATAACCAAACTTGGCACCTTAGGAAAACATTTTGTCATTTCCCATCATGCAGTTTTTAAAGTGATATTGACACTAAAAAATACATTTTAACATATGAATGTACATTAAGGGGCAGATTAACTTAAAAAAAACCCTCGAATTTGACCCTCAAATTTTTACTGCATTTTAACCTTTCAAACATCAAATTGAAAGGGGTTTTAATTAAATTTGATTTATCGAACGATCGAATAAAAAAATTTGATCAATTGATAAAATCGAACGAACGATTTTAACCATTCGATCGAATTTTTTTGATTCGATCTAAAAAAAACCTGAAAAAATCCTATGGGAGCTTCCCATAGGGTTATACAGCAATTTGGTAGGTTTAATCTGGCGAACTAGGGATTCAAATTAAAATTTTAAGTTTAAAGTAATTCGACCATCGAATGATTGAAAAGATTTTTATTCAATCTATTTGAATCATTCGATTCAATCGAATTTTTAAAATTAGATGGTCGAAGTGGCCACAAGAACTATTCGAAAATTCTAATTCTTTAAAAAATTCGATCGAATTTCGAATCAATCACACGAATTTAATAAATCCGCCCCTTAATGTTACCTATAGGTCATAGCAAATAGTCGATCGATAAAATCATTCGATTCGAACGATTTTAACCATTCGGTAAAATATTTTTATTCAATTAAAAATAATGAAACCCAATTCGGTAGCTTTAATCTGGCGAACTGAGCAGTCGAATAAAAATTTAAATGGGAAGTACTTCGACTGTTGAATATTCAAATAGATTTTTATTCAAATCATTCAATTGAATTTTCAAAATTCACTGGTCGAAGTGGTTTTCAAAAACAATCAAAAATTTTAATTCAAATCTTTTTGGAAATTCGATCAAACTTCGAATCCTTCATGTGAATTTATTAAATCTGCACCTAAATGTTGCCTATAGGTCATGTTGATAATTTTTTGCTGAGAGGTTTGTTTTTGTATATAACTGTTGAAATTTGTAAGTCTGACACACTGGGGCTCATTCATCAACACTGGGCAAATTTGCCCATAGGCAGTTACCCATAGCAACCAATCAGAGTGCTGCATTCATTGTTCTACTTGCAGCTGGCTTCAAAAAGCTAATCACTGATTGGTTGCTATAGGTAACTGCCCAACGGGCAAATTTGCCCTGTGTTGATAAATGAGCCCTAGACTTTGCCAACCTGACTGTCCCATCTCAGCCTGTTAGTTACAGTTTCTAATGCTGCACATATATGGCAGCCCCCTCATACATGAACATGGGGGATCAGACAGGTAATGTAAAAGCATCATGCAAATACTTTATGGAAAAGTTAGAAGTAGCTTTTCAAAGCCAATATTATAATAGATGTAAAAAAAAAAATTTAAAGTTTTATTTCAGGTGTCCGTATCTCTTTAAGTAGGGATACACCGTATCCACTATTTTGGATTCGGCCTGAATCTGTTGTGAAAGATTTGGCTGAATACTGAACTGAATCCGAACCCTAATTTACATATGCACTAACTGCGCGGCAACATTTTTTTTTATTTCCTTGTTTTGTGATGAAAAGTCACATGATTTTAAGGCACAAGGATCCGGGCGAATCCGAATCCTGAAAATGGCTGAATCCTGCCCGAATACCAAACCGAATCCTGGATTCAGTGCATCCCTATTTTTAAGTGCTATGAAATGGACAATTCTGACAAGTCAGATAGATAGGTGGGTATAATAAAGGCCAGAAACATTCATTTTTTTTTATACATAGTCACTAATCTGCGTCCAAATAACATAGAACATGTTTTATTGCATTTGGCTGTTTGCTATGATATTCTAGATGACTGATTGACTGAGGATTCAGAAGATTGATTGGTGAGGGGTAGGGGAACAATGTCAACAAAACAGGAGACTTTGACCTCCTCCTGGATGAGAGGACAGTCCCTGAAAAGTTTTATTGCATTCAGTGACTAGATAAATGATATGCTGAAACACAAAATAATAAAGCAGACGGGGCTCAAGACATTTTGGACACAATGTTTTTCAAATGGATAAGATTATATCTAAGAAGTTTTGGACATCCTGTGGTCTAATGAAAGACACAATCAAGTTGACTTAGTTATACCTTGTATATAATCATAACCACTGATCTTTGAAAAGGGAAAATACAAATGCTGTGTTGGTTAAAAATGAACTCAAAACCAAATTTTAAAAATGTTGGACACTTTATAAAATATAAGTACAGGTTTGGGACCTGCTATCCAGAATGCTTGGGACCAGAGTTTTCCAGATAAGGGAATCTTTCCATAATTTAGATCCTGTTAATCATTCGATCCTGTTAATCATCCTGTTAGCTGGGATCAAGTAAAAGCTACTGTTTAACTATTACAGAGGGAAAAAAATTAAATTAAATTATTTTTTTAACTATTTGATTTAAATAAAGTCTATGGAAGATGGCCTTCTCATAATTTGGAGCTTTCGGGATATGGGTTCCATACCTGTAATATATTAATATGTACATAATGTGATCAAACATTTAATTTGCGAAAATTAGCAAACAGATCCCATAGTTTTATTCAAGTTTTAATTCTTAAGCACCAGCAACTCTGAAAGAGCTACGTCTTTCTTGGAATGCATAATCAGTCCCTTTGTAAAATGTATAATGAAGCAATAGAATTCTTAATGAATCAGAAGAAAAATTGAGCGTAGGACTGGCCAGATATGGGATGATTGGCCAGCTTAAATATATTGGACAAACTATTTCATCCAATTAACTCCAAAGAAGCGGGGAGCACCATCACTCTTACTGTTACTTACTTCCGTGCTGCACGTCCATTCCTTACCCCAAGACAAAGGAGTCCAATGTATATGTAAAAGCAACCAACGGACCACCGGAAAGTAGTGGTAAAATATTATGAAAGTTTAATAGTCCACATTAAAACATAGCAGCATAACAACCCGCAAAAACAGAGTGAGCTACAACTGCACATGCGCCAAAACGCAGCTCCTTTCACAAACATTACAAAGAGAAGACGACAGCGGCTGGGAGCTCCACTACGCTCACTCTGCTCTTCAGAGGATGTTTCAATGTAAAAAGAAACAGCACACTTGGTGTCAGAAACATCAGATTTCACAAGTTACATAGTTAAATTGGGTTGAAAAAAATACAAAGTCCATCAAGTTCAACCCCTCCAAATTGAAACCCAGCATACACACACACACACACACACACCCCTACACTCTCTCCAGGGACTTGTTCAAGTGAAAAAAAAAAAAAAAAAAAAAAAAAAAATATATATATATATATATATGAATCTAAATAAATAAACAACTATGAGATAGAGGTAAGGTGCAGCTGGACTACCCCATTATACAGTATATCAGTAATTTACAAGTTAATATTGGGCTTCCTTAACTATGTCACAGTCGGCACCCTAAACCAGAACAGATGCCAAGTTCCCTGGTCTCGGCTCGGCTTCACCAGTAGAGTGACCGCCTTTGGCTTCGGGAGGAGCACTCAGCTACTCAGATGCCACCTGGACTTAACGAGAGGAGCAAGGCGAGGAGTTCTGGCCAGCAAAGGGGCGCGACTGTTGCCAAAGTAAGCTAGGCCGAAGATCACGGTACAATAGGATTAGGCAAGTTCGTAGTCAGGCAGGCTGGGTCGAGACAGGCAGATATCAAGGATCGTCAGGCAGGCAAGGGTCAAACCGGGTAATCAATCAGAAGGATGAGACAGAATCGGAGTCGAAGTACAAGCTGGAGTCAGGCCACGGACATCAGAACAGGCCGGGTGAAACACAGGAATAACACAAGCAGGATACAAGGAACAAACGCACAAAGGCTCAGGAAAGCACCAGGAATCAAATCCTATCACGGGCAAAGAAAAGTAAAAAATGTCCCTTTAAATACTTTTAAACTTTTGCGCCATTGCGCGCTGGCGTGATTACGTGAATGTGTCTATAAAATGTGTGAATGTGTCTATAAAATACAGAAGTGCGCATGCGGCGCGCACTAGGAAGATGCTGGCAAAGGAAGAGGACGTCCCCGCCGCCCCGGTAAGAAATATTTTGTTACAAACTATAAAACAATCAAATTGTTTATTGGGGGGCGCAAGTGACTGCACAACAGCAGACACACCATACATCCCTGCTAGACTGAATATTGATTTGTTTTCTGCTACCAGAGAAAATGTGATCTCTCCAATACACCGATCAATTATTACGGTTACATTAGTGTAACACAACATGACAATAGTTGAGTATTTCACCTGATGAAATCTCTCACATATTGTGACACCAGCCTAGTAGACACCTCCATGTTGCCACAATGATTAATGCCCTGTTTATTCTGTGCTACAGCTGCCAGGCCAAATATACCCAACTAACAGATTGCGGTATCGCACTTCGTGAGGGAATGAGCCAGGTGGTGCGGTTTTATTACCAGGCAAGTCATTCATCCTGATTCTATTATGGAAAGGACTGCCATCTCAAGCTGGTTTTTCTCTTTCTCAACGGTCTTTGGTCCTCATCGGCCAAATTTAAATTGGGGACAATGTAAAGGAAAGCAGTAAAAGAAAAACCTGCAATCACCGAGACAGAGATAACGCTCATGAAAGGAAAAAGAGAAAACAAAGACAAAAAAACTAACCCGAAGGTGCATTTGCTTAGAGGAACAGCGCTAATTCCATTCATTTTGTCACAGAAATTCCGAGGAAATGGATGTGTTTGAAAGGAGGATAAAACATGAACTCCCTTGAGCTCAAATCTGTTTACTGGGAAAGAATTGGTGGGAAACAAATGTTATTCAGAGCCCTCATTGCCTGAAACATCAGTGAAATGTGTCACAAAAAGTGAATGGCTCTGACAGAAAGGGAGCCAACTTGGCACAAAGCTCGAGAGGACATGGCCAGAAGTTACTTCTCCCTCCTTCCCCACATTTAGGGCTGAAAAGAACATTCCCATTCACAGAATCCAAATCAATGGCACTATCTACTTTTGGTTTGTATCATTATATACAGAACTGGGTCACTTTGCTTTTTTAAAACAATAAACTTTACTTTAATTTGGTTATAGTTTTAAGTTAGATTTATGTGCTGAATAGTTTAACTTTAAACTAGTTTAACGTTAAACTAGAAATCAATAATCAATGGCAGTGATCCCCACAACATGATGCTCACCAACCCCTTGAATGTTGCTCCCAGTGGCCATATTTTTGAATTCCAGGCTTGGAAGCAAGTTTTGGTCTCCCGTTGGCTTCCAGTCCCCATAGAGACTACCAAATAGCCAATTACAGACTTTTATTCATGCTTGTCTTGCTCCAAATACTCTTTTTCCAACTGAAAGTGGCTCACGGATAAAAAAAGTTGGGTACCCCTAATAGGTTACCAAGTAATAACAGTGTTAGAATCACAAACCAAAGAGTTGGAGTAATGAAACCTGTGCACATTAACTGTAAGTAAAGGGTTTTCAGCAATTATTTTGTTAGTGTTTTTTTCCCTTTCCTCCTGTTCTGGTGCCAACTTTCCTCTCGACCCAGACTTTTCCTTTTCATTCCAGGAACATCCTCCTCGTCCTGCCCTAGTCTCCTTTCCTGAGGACATCTGGGAGTGAGAAAATACTTCTGTAACCGCTAAAGATTTGTATGAATGGGGCCTTCTGGGCACTGCAAGTAAATGTACGAGACCCTTTGAATACACGTGACGGGAAGAATCCTTCATAAAGCCACAAACCATACAATGTTGGTCTGGTTATGAAATTGATGTACCATACACCTCGCAATATAACAAATATACAGGGTCACATCATACCTCCCAACCATTTTTAGAGGGACAGTCCCTCTTTTGACAGCTCAACCTGCAGTCCCTCATTTGTACTGGAAAGTCCCTCTTGTCTCTGCATTGAACAGCCAGAAAAAGAAACAAAGTTTCTAACTTAATTGGTTTTTGGCAGAGAGCCCAGAATAGCTAACAGGTGCAAATAAGATACTTTTGTAACAATTTCTAGATAAGCAAATAAGTAATTGTAACAAGATAGGATAACAGGTCCTCACGAGGCAACTTAGGAAAACACAGCGCCACGTGTGAATAGGCGCAGGCGACTTTACAGTTCTTTTACAGACTTTATATTCAGGGAGATTAGTCGCCCCAAAGAATCGGCGATTAGTCGCAAGGCGACTAATCTCCTTGAATTTCCCTTGTGGTCTAGCCCTAAAAGTTAACTCAAAGGTGAACAACCCCTTTAATAATATGTACGCTGATGGAGTTTATTGCTGCAAATAAACAGGCTCTGTTTCCTTTCAGCCCTGAAGGCTTGAGGATCAACAGGGGGCACCTGAGATGATGATGATTCAGTGCCTGTAAACTGATAAAACATTTAATTTGCATATTCTTTACCATGACCTTTAGCGTGTATTGTGTATAGACGTTCACTCCTGTTAATTAGCGCCTCACGCATTACTAGATGCACTTGGGGACGTAGGATTCGGGGGGCATTTTCTGGGCAGCGTGTAAAATAGGTCATTGAATTTAAAAAGCAACTGAACCTAGGACCTATACGTTCTCATTTAACTATCACTGTTGTGCTTACAAGCTGGAAGCAAAGTGCACCAACCAAGAAAATATTATTTTCTGAATTTAATTTAGTTTAGTTTTTCTTTGGTGGTTTATATATAAATTTTGCAATGGAGAGCTTCTCTTTCCTCCCACCCCATTACAAAGCCCATAGGTAATTAACTTTTTAGTGGAGAAAAGAACCGTGAGCTCTGTCTAAACGGCATGGTAATAGGGCTGCCACGGGAAACACTCGAAACTACTCGACATCAACAACCACACCGAGGTGTAATTAAACCCCCTGGGCACAACATCTCTGGGATCCTGCCAGTAATTTGCAGCTTTAGAAAGCATCGTTCTTTTTGCTTTTGTTTGATTCAAGTCATATTAATTCTAAATGCTTTGCTGATAGCAGATCGTTTGTCTCTGCCCAATATAAAAGGCCATGGAATGTCTACCGCTTAATATTCATTCAACACTACATTTCTAAGCAGGCACAAGGGAATAAATAAAGTCTGACCTTCTTTCCACCACTGTTTGGAGTCTGCAAACAAGGAATTAAAGGGATACTGTCATGGGAAAACATGTTTTTTTCAAAATGCATCAGTTAATAGTGCTCCTCCAGTAGACTTATGTACCGAAATCCATTTAATTTTTTATATTCAATTTTGAAATTTGACATGGGGCTAGACATTTTGTCAATTTCCCAGCTGCCCCTGGTCATGAGACTTGTGCCAGCACTTTAGGAGGGAACTGCTTTCTGGCAGGCTGTTCTTCCTTCTCAATGTAACAATAGAACGCAGTGGGATTTGGGTTTTTACTATTGAGTGCTGTTCTTAGATCTACCAGGCAGCTGTTATCTTGTGTTAGGGAGCTGTTATCTGGTTGCATTCCCATTGTTCTGTTGTTAGGCTGCTGAAGGGGGGGGGGAGGGGGTGATATCACTCCAACTTGCAGTACAGCAGTAAAGAGTGATTGAAGTTTATCAGAGCACAAGTCACATGACTTGGGGCACTGGGAAATTGACAGTATGTCTAGCCCCATGTCAGATTCCAAAATGAAATATAAAAAAATCTGTTTGCTCGTTAGAGAAACGGATTTCAGTGTAGAATTCTGCTGGAGCAGCATTATCAACGGATGTATTTTGAAAATGTTTTTCCCCATGACAGGATACCTTTAAGCATAGCCAATTAAGCTTTAATAATTGTTATTCCATACCTCCCAACATTTTGGAAGTAAAAAGAGGGACAAAAACTATTTTCCCTAATTACCATGTTCGTAGGCTATGAAAGTTTGAAAATATTTCTCCTTATCTAAACTTTTACAATTACTTATTTTCTTATCTCAAAATTGTTACAAAGTATCTTATTTGCACCTGTTGGCTGTTCGGGTCTCTGCCAAAAGCCAATTAAGTTAGAAACTTTGTTTCATTTTCTGGCTGTTCAGTGCAGAGAAAATATGGACTTTCCAGTACAAATGAGGGACTGCAGGTTGAGCTGTCAAAAGAGGGACTGTTCCTCTGAAAAATGGACAGATGGGAGGTATGGTTATACCTGTATTGTTCCCTTATCCAGAAGCCCCAGAAATTACAGGAAAGCCATCTTCCATAGACTTCATTTTAATCAAATAATTTAAATTTTTAGAAACGATTTCCTATTTCTCAGTAATAATAAAACAATACAGATATGGGGCCTGTTATCCAGAATAAGGGGTCTTTCCATAATTTAGAACTTTATACCATATATAAATACAAATCATTTACACATTAAATAAACCCAATAAGCTTGTTTCGCTTCAATAAGCATTAAATATATTTCAGTTGGGATCAAGAACAAGGTACAGTTTTTTTTTTACTACAGAGAAAAAAAAAAATCGGTTTACAATATTGAATTATTTAATTAAAATGGAGTCTATGGGAGACAATCTTCCTGTAATTCGGACCTTTCTGGATGCCAGGTTTTCAGACCTTGTACAGGCATGGAACCTGGGGTTTACGCATAGGGGATATTTCTGTAATTTGGATCTCCATACTTTTAAACATTAAATAAACCTAATGATTGTTTTGCTTCCAAGAATTATTAAAGGGCATGTAAAGGCTAAAAAAAATAGGATCCCATTGTTACGTTCTTTAATGAAAAAGAAATCTATTTCCAATAAACTTTAATTAAAAAATGTGTACCGTTTTTATAAGAAACTGTATGCAGTGAAATACTCCCTTCATTTACAGCTGTGGATAGGAATTGTCCGACGGTCCCTAACTGCTCTGCAGGGAAACAATCCTACTTATAAACAACAGGGGGAGCCCCTGCCTTAATTCCCAGCCATTCAGAACTCAGGCAGCTTTGCTTGTTTCTCTGTAGAGCAGTTGGTGACTGTGTAGAGATTTTAATTGGATTTAATTTTTTCCTTTACTGTTTCCAACTCCAGCTGCAGGGACAAAGATCATGGAGCCAGGTTTAAACAGATAAACTGGGATTCTATTTGGGGGATTATTTTGCTGCAGCCACTGGTTCTGCAGAGTTGGAGAAAGTTTGTATTTAACAATACAAAAACTATAAAATCCACATTAGATTACATGACAACACAGGACCCAGTGCAGTCTGTATATTCTGATTATTAATCAGTCTTCTGGCAGATATTATTTGACTTGTGCCGTTTTGAAAATTTATGACGATCCCTAAGCAGCCCAGACCACACCGAGCATGTGCACAGTCTTGGTCTTGCAAAGTTACAAGATGACAGCCCCCTGTGGCCAACTTTGAAAGCATAAATCTTTTGTTTGATTAGGCTTGTGGTGCAGTAAGTTCATGTTCATGTTTAGCATACAATATGCAGCATTTCTAGTCTTATTCTATTTCACACTTTACTTCCATTTTAATTATATCTCAGCTGGGATCAAGTACAAGGTACTGTTTTATTATTAAGAAATCATAGAGTAAAAATAGAATTTGCTTAAAATGGAGTCTGTGGTAGATAGCCTCTCTCTAGTTCAGTGCTTTCTGGATAATGGGTTTCCAGATGATGGATCCCATACCTGTACTTGATGGTAACAACAGACCTAATAGGAGATACTAGGATCCAAATTATCCCCCAGGCCCCTAAGCATTCTATATAATAGTTCTCATACCTGTATATGAATATTGGGCAAATAACTAGCTTATTTCTGAAAGCTTGGGATGAGTTCAGCAGAAAGCCCCCCTACAGATAAATATTCCATGTCCCTCTCTCTGCTTTTTGTTTACCTGCCACTGAACGACTGCATTCGAAAACATTGTACCAAAATGGGTTTGTGGGGCTCCAATTTCTAGGCTTAATAACAATCTAACATTCTCAAGTCTGTTAGCAACAAGACTCCAAAATGATTTTTATATTACCCTGCCGAGCACAGCAGTTTGAAGGCACCTTATCCAGGGAATGTGCTGTTTAGTGAATGAGAATGAGGTATAATGGCTTTTTCAGATAAAAGGCTGATTTTCCATGGCTGGCATTCATCATGTTAGCATTTTAGCTTACCTATTGTCACAAAACACTCATCTAGACCTGTGGATTTATAGAAGAAATAAATCTGCCCCTTATTTATTGCTCAGTGACCTTTATACACCTAACTGTGATTCTTCTCTGGTTTTACCTTATTTTTGCTAAAATGCTTATTTAAAAGTAGACTTTTCTGGGTTTATTGTGGTTTTTTATTGTGTGGGTCAGGCTCTGTCACTTATTCCTTGGGATGGTACTGGTTCTGCCCTGAAGTAAAACTCTGTAGATGGCAGGGATAGGGCATAATGGTGCAAATAATATAAGAATAGAGACAGGGAGAATGGACAGTGGGAAGGGGTTTGGTGTAAAGGTGTTTGGTTAGAACAAAGCATAGGGGTCAAACACACCTGTATAATCCATATTACCAATACATCACCAAAACCTAGTACAGCTATGGGACTGATAATACAGAATGCTCAGGACCTGGACATTTCCAGGATCTTTCTGTAATTTAAATCTTCTTCTAAAGGAGGATCAAACCTGTAATGAAAAAAAAAAAACCCAGGGGGGAGGAAGGGAGTGGAGGAACTGTGATAATTTTCATTTCTTTAAAACCCCCCAGGTGCTAACCCCTCCCCCCACCCCCCGTAGGCCCCCGCCTACCTCTCCCCATGGCTATTGCCCCTAAGTTACTACTTACCCCTCAGTGAAGTTCCCTCCAGCGACGTTCACAGGGGCCATCTTCTCTTTAAACTGCTTCTTATTGGATGCAGCTCCGTCGGCGGTGCATGCGCAGTAGGACGCTGGTACTACTGCGCATGCGCAAAAAGTTTACGGAGATCGCCGATTGAACATCGTGAACTTTGTGTGCAGGCGCAGTAGTACCAGACAATAGCTCGGGGGGAGAAGTAGGCCAGGGGACCCAACATATATTGTTTACAAATAAACATAAATAAATATTGTTTACAAAAAAAAACAATTTTTCTATTTTCAAGTTACCTGCGACTTGCTGTTAAAAGCCATTTAGTCGTCAACTTCTACCAAAAGACTACATTTCTCACAAAGCCTTCCAGACAGAACATGCAAGGAATTATGGGAACAGGCTGCTACACTGTGTATTCAGGGGTGTGTATTCTGAACCAGCAGTGCAGAAACATAAACTGAATTAAAGGGGAACTGTCATGAAATATAGTGTTCTCTATCTTTTAAGTTATACACAGTAAAGTTAACAGTAAAAAAGAATACAGCGTTTTTTCAGAGTTAACCCTATTATAATGAAATGAAATTATAATGAAATATTAGCCTTATATCACCTCTACATCCTCAACCAAGCTTTTACTAATCCCACGCAGCCAAACATAAAAGCAGCATAGTCTGGGACAAAGTGTCATCACAAACAGCTCCCAGTATGTTCCTCCTTCCTGACAAAGTCCACTCCCCTGACATGATTTCAAATCTGCATTCCCCTGGAGGAGCCAATCATGCCGATTCCCATCTCCGCCAAGTTGTTGTCATAAAGACACGCCCTCCATCAGAAGCCTGCTATTTGCAATGAATTCTGGGGATTGTAGTTTAAATGTGACATCCTTTCCATTAGTTTGTTTGACCCTCCACAGTTGGTTATAATGGGGATCAGAGAGGAAATACAATACACTGCTGAAATGATCCTGTACAATCAGTTTGAAAAGTTATTTTCCAGTTCTTTATCAACCAAACCAGAGGCAAAAATGAGCTCTTCAGTACTGCTTGCCTGTCTGCAGACAGAGAAGTGCTGCACACAGATGATGTAACTAGAGGGTGAGGGAGGGGAAATATGACTCAGGGAACATGGGCGGGGCTAAGTGAATGCTGCTGAACTGAATGGACACTCCTACTTTCAGATTCTGAAAATGCTTGATCTGGAGAGCTGTAAGAAATGAGTGATAAGTGTTTTTATAACACAAATTTGATGCAATCGGGTATAGATTTTATTGTACTAATTAATCTTATATATCAGTGAGAAATAGGGTTGCCACCTTTCCCTGTGGCTGAAGCCGGACAGGGGGGCGGGCCTGTGACGTCAGTGGGCGGGGCCGTGCCATCACGGGGCGGAGCTATGACGACGCGATCGCTGATTGGCCAATCGCGGCGTCAATCAAGCTAATCCCGCCCGGTTTTCCTTATTTGGAAAACCGGCAGGAAGCATTGACCCGGGCAGCCCTTAAAAATACCGGGCTGTCCAGGTCAAAACCGACAGGTGGCAACCCTAGTGAGAAAAATGATATGGTTTATAGTTCATGACAGTTCTCCTTTAAGAAAAAAAAAACCTGCTACTGATTAGAGTAAAGTTTGCTTTTATCATGCAAAATCTAACATTTGGGTTTACATGAGTGATGTGTGGGCCAGCCCGATACTCGTGGTTCGGCAGGTTTGGGCCGACCTCAAACCTGCCTTTCCGGGTCGAGGGCGGCTGTGGGTCAAGCTCTTCTAACTGCTCTCCCCCGCCTGCTGGCTTACGACTTCCTTACGTCCTCCTGCTCACCCCACCCCTTTTGTGATGTCATCGGCAGGGCAGGGTGGCGCGGGCCTATAAAATGCACCTGGAAGTCGGGCTCGGGCGGTGGCGGGAGGCGAAAAACCTGACCCGCACATAACTAGTTTACATCTCTTTTAATATGTGCTAAAGAAAAAACAAATCAAGGTTTCTTTTTTATACATCTGCACAATATTTATTGCTGTTGTGATTACAGTCAATGGTTTGCTGTGTGTATCAGACACTTCTTTAAGGGCCTCAGTAGAAGATCACATATCTGGATAAAAAGATTAGGGATGGCGCGAACTGTTCGCCGGCGAACTAGTTCGCGCGAACATCGGGTGTTCGCGCTCGCCAAAAGTTCGCGAACTTCGCACAAGGTTCGCCATTTTGGGTTCGCCAAATTTTGCGCTTTTTTTTTGCCCTCTCACCCCAGACCAGCAGATACATGGCAGCCAATAAGGAAGCTCTCCCTCCTGGACCACCCCCACACCCCCTGGACCACTGACTCCCCTTCCAATGGAAGCTCCCTTGGTGCTCGCTCCTCCCTTCACATTCCCTGCAGCCAGATCCAGCTGTTGATCAGATTGGCCAGCCCAGCACTGATACTGCCCTACAGTTCCCTGATTTCAGCACAGGGAAAAAGAAAAAGGAAGGAGCTGCTATACAAACACTGCAGCCTGCAGTCTGCTCACCACCCTCCCACCCACATGGTCAGTGGCTCTGCTTTTCTATTTTAGTTGTGCCTGGATGATGTGCTGGCTACTGGTCCACTTTCCAGTTCTAGGGGTATTTATACCTGAACTGGCCACTTTAACATCTTTGTGTGAATTCTGGGGGCATTTATACATGAACTGCCCACTTTGCCATCTTTGTGTGAACTCTGGGGTATTTATACCTGAACTGGCCACTTTGCCATCTTTGTGTGAACTCTGGGGTATTTATACCTGAACTGCCCACTTTGCCATCTTTGTGTGAACTCTGGGGGCATTTATACATAAACTGCCCACTTTGCCATCTTTGTGTGAACTCTGGGGTATTTATACCTGAACTGGCCACTTTGCCATCTTTGTGTGAACTCTGGGGTATTTATACATGAACTGGCCAAGTAGTAGTGTGATTTCTGCCCTTTACAGCACAAAACGCAGCGCTGTGTCAACAATGGATTTTTCAGATACATTTTTGCCCTTGATCCCCCTCTGGCATGCCACTGTCCAGGTCGTTGCACCCTTTAAACAACTTTAAAATCATTTTTCTGGCCAGAAATTTCTTTTTTAGCTTTTAAAGTTCGCCTTCCCATTGAAGTCTATGGGGTTCGCGAACCGTTCGCAATTTTCCCGAAGTTCGCGAACCTGTTCGCGAACTTTTTTTCCGACGTTCGCGCCATCCCTAAAAAAGATGCCACTTGTGTTCCCTGAGCTTGAGGACATGGTATATACTATATAGTATATGGACATTATAGGGGTTATTTACTAAAATCTGAATTTATCTCAGATCTCTATTTAAAAAACCAAGACCAAACTCTCATGCCTGATTTTAGCTTATTAAAGGAAAACTATACCCCTCAAACAATGTAGGTCTCTATAAAAAGATATTGCATAAAACAGTTCATATTTTAAAAGCTGCTTCATGTAAATAAACCATTTTCATAATAAAATAATTTTATAGTAGAATGTGCCATTTTGTAATCATAAATCGAAAATAGCCATTTTAAAAAATAAGGGCCGCCCCCTGGGATCGTAGGATTCACAGTGCACACAAAAAGCTCATATGAGCCAATTAACAGACAGAGTTGTGTCTTTTGCTTCCACACTTCTTCCTGTTACAGTTACAGTTGAAATATTTCTGGTCAGGTGATCTCTGAGGCAGCACACAGACCATCACAAAATATTTGTTCAAGGCAAGAGATTTAAAAGGGCAATATTTACTTAAATATATATACCAGTTTGATAAGATTCTTTAATATTAATAAAAATAGAATACCCCATGTAATCCCTCATACAATAGTAGTCATAACAGTTTACCTTTATAATTCTATTACCGTGTAGGTGATAAGAATATGATTTAGCTAAAAAAACAGTAGGTTTTGCCAAATCAAATTAATTGAAAGTGCAAATTAAGGTAATTCACTCAATTCATAAATTACTAAAAACTAAAACGACTTAAGTCAGAGGTTCATTTATAAAGTGCAGTGCTTAGTTAATAACTATTGATATTAATTAAAATTAATTCATCAAGTGCAAAGTGATCCGAGTTACTAAATTCCTACAGGGGCTGAATTAAGTAAAGTGAAATTACCCAATGAATTACCATCAATTTTAGTGATTAAATTATTAAAAACAAAAACTTTTGCTCACAAGTACTAGAAGTATAATCAAGGTATATGAATTAATTAGAAAGACTATAATTAATTGGATAACAATCAATGCTCAAATTCATGAAGGAAAGGAGGAAATTGGAAGAGAAAGAGAGGTGGAGCTGTCCCAAAACTACTACCTACTTAATTGCTTCCCTGGGACACCACCAAAGGTGGAGAAGGCAGAGTAACCGGGACTGTGGTCTCGAAATTTACCTAGACCCTAGTGCTGTGAAGAGCTACGATAACCTAAAAAATACACGGCCTCCTGATAAATTAGTGATAAGAAAGATTAAGAAAATGAATTGAGCACCTCCCAATTCCCCGCCAGTATTGTAGACCCAAATAGTTAAAAAGCCTAGTTAAAAATCTATGTAAACGCCAACGCGCGTTTCGCAAGTTCAGCTTTTTCAAGGCGTTAATAAAGGTTCCCGGAACACGGGGTTTAAAAACCCTTCCATGTATGTCATGTAGTCCCGCATCGCGAGACTTAATCCACTCCTACGTAAGCGCTTGTCATTCTTGTCTTATCTCAATTCTTTAATATGTCACAATTTGATATCTGTTGCTCAAGTATTCATTTTGGGGGTAAATTTTAATTAATACTCAATTTAATAGGATTGTGGAAAACGTTGATAATCCAGTATTTTCCCTCCAAAGTTTTTTGCCTGAAAACCCCAAAAAAGTCAGATTTGTGGGCTAAGGTAGCTAGGTGCTTCTCCCATGGACTTATACAGGAACTCGACAGGTCTGAGATGGAGGATTTTCAGATTTGGGAATTTTGCAGCGTTGGGGTATAATACATCTTGAGTTTTCTAGTGAAAACCCCCCAAATTTACATATAGTGTCAGTTTCCCAGCTGCCCCCAGTCATGTGACTTGTGCTCTTCAGTCACTCTTTACTGCTGTACTGCAAGTTGGAGTGATATCACCCGCTCCCTTTCCCCCCAGCAGCCTAACAACAGAACAATGGGAAGGTAATACAAGCAGCTCCGTAACACAAGATCTGGTAGATCCAAGAACAGCACTCAATAGTAAAATCCAGGTCCCACTGAGACACATTCAGTTACATTGTGCAGGAGAAACAGCAGCTTGCCAGAAAGCAGTTCCATCCTAAAGTGCCGTCTCTTTCTGAAAGCCCAGGCAAAATGACCCTTGATGGCTGCTTACACACCAATATTACAACTTAAAATGATACACTTGTTGGTTCAGGAATTAAATTTTACATTGTAGAGTGAATTATTTGCAGTGTAAACAGTGCAATTTAGAAATAAAAGCTACGCCATAAAAAATCATGACAGAATCCCTTTAAACTCCGCTGCGGCTCACATTAGGTCCCTTGCACGTATCTGATAAGATAATACTTGCTGAAAGAATAAAAGGAAAGCATGTGCTTGAGTAAACACTAAGCCAGCACCGGGGGGCAGAGGATTTCTATTCCTGTATCCAGCAGAAGCAACAGCAGTCACACACACACACCACACACACAGTCTACAGATCATGATGTTCAAGTCATGAGAAGTCGAGGAAAGAGATGAAGACTTATGGCGACTAAGACCATGAAATACGGATACCAGGGATTCCCACGTTTGTAAGTGCTTACAAAGATTAGCCCAAAACCTGCACTAAATGTGGCATGTAATGAGGGAAATGATAGTGCTATGGGAATACCCATGTAATGGTATAATCGGCCGGTCCTTCTATTCATTTACAATTGAGCGGCCTCAGTGAGCCGGATCTTTGCACATCTGTCTTGCTCAGACGTTTGTACTGCCGGAATGCAGTATATGCAGAGAGTTTGTGGAGGTATGGAGCTGAAATGGGAGCAGATGAATATTACATGCTACGCTCCCTGCCAAGATCCAGACTCCTGGGTAACTGAGCAAGAACAGTAAATGTACCATCTCAAATCATTTATATAAAGGCAGCAAATTACACACAGCTTTGCAATAACATCACGTCAAAGAGGGGACTTACAAAGAATTGACAGACTAGGGTTAAAGAATGAAACAAGAAGCTTAAGGGTTGCTGATCTCAAGAGCTTACAGTCTTAGGGTTTAAGGAACACCTGACATATAGGGGCAGATTTACGAAGGGTCGAATTCGAGGGTTAAAAAACCCTCGAATTCGACCATGTGAATAGGCAGGGAAATAAAATCCTTCGAATTAGAATATCGAATTTGAAGGATTTTACCCCAATTCGATTGGTCCAATGATCGAATAGGAAATTTTCAATCGATAAATTGTTCGAATCTATCTATTTTATCAATCGAATATTTCCTATTCAATCAAAAATAACTGAACCCAAATGCGGTAGCTTTGATCTGGCGAAGTAGGCAGTCGAATAAAAATTTAAAGGGGAAGTACTTCAACAGTCGAATATTCGAATGACATTTTATTCTAATCATTCAATTCGATCAAATCTTCAAAATTCACTGCTCCGAGTGGTCTTCCAAAACATATGAAAATTTGAATTTGAATCGAATAAAAATTTAAAGGGGAAGTACTTCAACAGTCGAATATTTGAATGACATTTTATTCTAATCATTCAATTCGATCAAATCTTCAAAATTCACTGGTCGAAGTGGTCTTCCAAAACATTCGAGAATTTGAATCTTTTTGAACCGCTTCCCCCTGCCTTCCAGCTGATTAATGAATAACCGCCTGCGCCTATTCAAACGCGGCGCTGCGTTTTCCAAAGTCACTCGAAGTTGCCTACTTGGGCAATTTCGAGAAAGCGCAGCACCGCGTGTGAATTGGCGCAGGCGATTATAAGGCAGGGGGAAGCGGTTCAGGGAGATTAGTCACCAGGCGACGAATCTCCCCGAATCTTCCCATCTGGCCTTACCCATGAGTCAGAGACCCTACTCCCAGAGTTCCTTTATAAAGATCAGACATATAAGAAAACCACATAGAAATCAGAAAGTAAATGAAAAAAGGTAATGTTACACATTAAGGCTGCATATGAGTCTTTTGATCACAGTTCCAACAGTATCAAGGGCAACAAGCAAATGTTGATTCCAAAGCTCAATGTACCTGACCTCCAAGCTAGCATTCTGTCAGGATCTGGGACAGCAAAAAAAAAATGCCCTAAATGCCACCTATTTAGTATTCAGGCTGGGCCCCTCTGTCCTTGCTTTGCTTCACCAGTTTCACAGTAAAGAAGCATTGCTCTATGGTACATATATTGACTTTGAATAAGAATAACTGTGCTGCATCCGGTCTTTAAGGGAATGTTAGGAAATTTGGAGGAAAAGTCTTAAACCAGTCATGATATGTTGCTGAAGCAGACCAATATTACACTCAAAACCAGATGGACAAGGGTTATAAAGATATGGGATCATCGATCTGGA
This sequence comes from Xenopus borealis, assembly GCA_024363595.1. Lineage (NCBI taxonomy): Eukaryota > Metazoa > Chordata > Amphibia > Anura > Pipidae > Xenopus > Xenopus borealis. Next base: position 207,109,906 of record CM044431.1, read on the forward strand.
AACCCATTATCCAGAAAGTTCCATATTATTGTATCTAACAGACACATGGATTTTCTTTTTCTCTTTAATAATAAAACAGTACATTGTACGTGATCCCAACCAAGATATCATTAATCCTTACTGGATTAAAAAAAAAACAATTGTATTGGGTGTATGTAAAGTTGATTTTTTTTTTTCCTTTTACAAGACTTAAGGTATGGAGATCCCTTATCCAGAAACCCCCAAGTCCCAAGTACTCTGGATAACAGGTCCCATGCCTAACTGTCAGTGCTGACAATCAGTGTAGTCTGATCAATCTCAATATCCCAACATTACAAATGTGGGACTTGATTCCTAGTTCTAGTTCTAGTCAATCCCTGCTCCACACAACCATCCCCATGAGCCAGTGTTTGCCAGGTCCTTTACATTAAAGGGGTAGTTCCCCTTTAAGTTAACTTAAATGGCAAATTCTGAGCAACTTTTCAACTGGCCAACATTTTTTTTTTTTTTTAATTATTTGCCATCTTCTTCTGACTTTTACCAGCTTTCAAATGGGGGTCGCTGCGACCATCTTAAAAAAATGCTCTGTAAGGGTAGTGACACATGCAAAGAAAACAAATCGCTCAGGAGGTCTGCACAAATTCCTATAAAAACAGTATAATCAGCAGAGACAGTTTCAGTACAGGGCAACAAAGACTTTTCCACTATGACCCAAAACCTGAGAGTCTGGGTCACGGTGTTGCAGTTGGACGTTTCTGATTTATGTCTTTTTCCCACCTGGGGGCCAAGATTTTCTCTGCTGTGGGCCTTGTTTAATGTCACTTGAAGAGCATTATTGAGCATCATTTTCCCGCATGGAGCTTTACTGATGCAGAAGCCAGAAATATTAGCCAGCAGGCACAAAAACGTGTCAGACATTCGCCTGATGGATTGTTGTGCGGGTACAAAGTGTGACAAATGGCTGCTCCAGCTCAGTGCGTTACACAAGTCGCCCGTAGGAAGAGTAACACGCTGCTGTTTCATTCATCTTTCTCAGCCCCGGCACTAACGAACGGTGTTAAATCAAGGCTAATCAAACTCATTGTACCTCACTGACAGCAGCAACAGCACAAAAGCAAACGGTACAATAAACTAATGGCAGCATTTTCCCCTCTTACACAAATGCCATTTTACAGAGGTTGTAAAAAATAATACAGTATGTTAGTCAGCTCTGTTCTATAGCTTGCCAGGAAAACGAGTCCTTTCACTTTTTAGGCAGAATACCTACTTTTTGTAGAGATCAGCGGAAAAAGCACATTTGTAATTATTTCTACGAGACCTGTTATCCAGAATGTTCAGGACCTGGGATTTTCCGGAGAAAGGATGTTTCAGTAATTTAGATCTTCATATCATAAAGGAGAACTAAACTCATTCTTGAAAAATCTCCTACCCTGGGTAGACCCCCCCTCCCAGACTAGTTGCCCTCCTGGGCAAATACCCCAAATCATTTACTTACCCCTCCGTGCAGATTCAGACCTCAGGAGTTCACAGGCGCCATATTCTTTCTTCGCTCTTCTTCAGAATCAGATCGGTGTCTTCGGCGCATGCACAGTTGTAGTAAATTTCTGGTCCTCAACAACGGAGCATGCGCCAAAAGTCACTACAATTTCCGAACCAGAAATTTAATACAACTGCGCATGCCCCGAAACTCCACACAAATCCTGAAGAAGAGCGAAGAAAGCAGATGGCGCCCGTGAACTCCTGAGGTCGGAATCTGCACCGAGGGGCAAGTAAAAAATTCAGGGCATTTCCACAGGAGGGAAACTAGCCTGGGGGAGGGGGTAACCAGGGAAGTGGGTAGGGGTTTTTGCAAGAATGGGTTTAGTTCTCCTTTACGTCTACTAGAAAATCATGTAAACTTTAAATAAACCCAATAGGCTGGTTTTGCTTCCAATAAAGATTAATTATATCTTAGTTTGGATCAATTACAAGGTATTGTTTTATTTTTTTATTACAGAGAAAAGGGAAATCATTTTTTTAAAATAGTTTTATTTAGATAAATAATAGATAAATATAATAGATAAAGTGACGGGTTTTCCGCAATTCTGAGTTTTCTGGATTAAAGGTTTCCCCAGCCACACCTGTAATTACGATTTCTTGTTATGTCATATGGGTATGGCATCCAATGTCTGGAAACCCCTTATCCAGAAAGCTCCAAATTATGCCATCACCCATAGGAGCCATGATAATCAAATAATTCACATTTAAAAAAAAAAAAAATCAGTTTTGTCTATAATAATCATACAGCACTTTGCACTTAAAGGGCAAGGAAAGTGTAAAACAGAATAAGGGTAGATATGCTGTATTTTGTATACTAAACATAAACTTACTGCACCACAAGCCTAATCAAACAAATGATTTATGCTTTCAAAGTTGGCCACAGGGGGCTGTCATCTTGTAACTTTGTTATACATCTTTGCAAGACTAGACTACATACACATGCTCAGTGTGGTCTGGGCTTCTTAGGGGTCGTCATAAATTATTAAAAAACAAAGCTGCTTGAGTTCTGCATGGCTGGTAAGTAAGGCAGGGGCTCCCCCTGCTGTTCATAAGTATGATTGTTTCCCTGCCAGAAGTTAGGGACCGTCTGACAATTCCTATCTACAGCACCAAATGAAGGGAGAATTTCACTGCATACAGTCAGGTTTCTTATAAAAACGGTACACATTTTTTAATTAAAGTATATTGGAGATAGATTTCTTTTTCATTAGGCACCCCCAAGTGTATCCATCCTTTCGTTCTCCTTTAATCCAAACTAAGATATAATTAATCCTTGTTGGAGACAAAACCAGCAAATTTGGTAATTCAGATAACAAAAAGGGCCCTTATATGGAAAACCCCAGGTCCCAAGCATACCTGTAGTGCTAACTCTGGTTACCAAACTGGTAAACTGTCCATGGTTAATAGGGTCGGTGACCCCAGCAATGCATTGAATGTGCTGTGACAGTTGTTGGGAAATGAGAGCGGCTAGAGCTGTATCTTTATGTAAAGAAAAGGAACATCAGCGCTACGAAACAAGTTGGCGCTATAGAAATACATAATAATAATAACAACGAGAAAAAAAAAGAAAACATTTTTTTGCATTCTCTTTTTACATACTGTTGTTTCTATTGCTGCTGTCAGTTTCCCATACTAGTCTTTGCTGCAACAGTCAGACAACATTGAATAGGTTACCAGGTCACCAACCCTAGCAACCAGGGAGACATTCAGCTGCAACTGGGCTTGATAGATGACTGCAGCCAGAGATAAAAGTTTCCAGAGCAAAATAAGAAATAACCTTTATTTATTGACGTCTAATAAATGCTGCTTTGTCTGACGGCATGCCTGTCTTGTATTTTTCACTTTATATATATTTATAAACAACAATAGGAGCGGAGAATTAATTTCTTTCATAAGCTCTGCACATCAGGAGATAAAATTGATCTGGCTTTATCCAATATCCATCTTGCAGAAGTCTTTGGCCGGTGCCAATGTTTTATTATGAATGCTGATCCTAGTTTTATGGTCAAATTCTGGAAATATTAATACAAACATGAAGACGGTCGCCTTCCTCTGAAAAGAGGGGGGGGGGGAGTAAAGTAAGTAGCAAACTTTTGTGCCAGGGCTAACGACCCATCAACCAATCAGTAATTTGGCGGGTTTAAGATGGCAAATGGGCTAATTCGAATTTATAAAGAGACAGTACATGATAAATTTCGAAATTCAAATTTTCACTTCAACCCTTGATAAATTTGCCTCTTAATGTTTAATTTTTTTATTAGCAGATTTAAGATATGAGCCAAATTACAGAAAGATCACTTATCTGTAAAAATCCAGGTCCAAGCATTCTGCATAACAGCGCCTACACCTCTACAAGAGAAATAGCTAGGCCAATTTAATATAATATATATTTTAGAAAGCTTTTTAGTGGGCTTGCCATGTATCAAACAACATGCTCAATTTTAGTATATAGGCAAATTGTGTCAAAATGGATGAGCAAATTAGCTACAATGGAAAAAGAAGAAATTCCTCTTACAGGGGTGATTATCATCTTGATAACATAATGTCTAAAAATGTAAAGCTAGCCAACAACACTATTTATATAAATCAAAAAGTTAAGATAGATAGAAGTATTACCTGAATCAGTGACATAGATTGTGGGGTCTTTTTCCTCTATAGCTGTAGAGTAGTGCTGTCCAACTGCCCCCCACTACATGAAAGTCTGCCGGCTGTGACAGTTTACCATGTGTAAGCTTTATAAGGTATCAGTACTGAGATTAACTGGCCACTGTATTGTTAAACCCTCAAAGTCAGACTATAAACTCCTGCATTGTTCACACATGTAACACCTCTATTATTCACACTCCCAAAGCCCTGTACTTTCAGACCTCAGATCCAGACAAAATGAACTGTTCATATTAGAGTGGTCCTGAGTTTTCCATGTCTCCTGCTCCATTCTGCCTACTATACAATTCTCCCTGTGTGTGCCATACTCTGCCTACCTATGCTCCCTTTGTGTGCTGACTCTGCCTACCCTATGCTCACCGTGTGCCATACTCTGCCCGTCCTATGCTTCCTGTGTGTGTGCACCATAATCTGCCTGTCCTATGCTCCATATGTGTGCCATACTCTGCCTACCCTATTCTCCATGTGCCATACTCTTCCTGTCCTATTCTTCCTGTGTGTGTGCGCCAACTCTGCCTGTCCTATGAGCCATATGTGTGCCATACTCTGCCTGCCTATGCTCCCTTTGTGTGCTGACTCTGCCTACCCTGTTCTCCCTGTGTGCCATACTCTGCCTGTCCTATGCTCCCTGTGGGATGTGAGCCTGGTAGGATTTGTTCTCATGGTTTGTTAATTTGGAAATTGTAGTTAAGGGCCCCTAAAGGTATTTTTTTGGTGTGTTACCACCATTAATGTAGACTCTTAAAAATTATTGTAGTAATATGGGTGTGGCTTAAAGTGGGTGTGGTTTAAAAACAGAGCATCTCTCCTGCTGTAGAGAATCCTTTCTACCCGGAAGGGAGCTGCTAGGTAGGGGTTGCCGTGCATGCCGGGCCCCTCCTAATATTTTGGGGGGGGGGGGGGGGGGGGGGGGGGGGGGGGGGGGGGGGAGTAGGGTAGTTACACCACTGACCCGAATCCAACATAACACTAGAGACACCAAGCCTGGATGATGAATTTATTGGCTAAATTCCAGGACAAACTAACAAAGTACATAAGGATACTCACTGAAACTTATGGAAGACATAACTGAATATAATTTGATGGGATCATCCAGATAAGTCAGTAGCTAGACTGGTATAATATCTAACACACCAGCTTTGAAATTAAGCTCAACAATACAAAAAATACAAAAAAGAAAATATTTAATCATATTTATAAGTATAAGTTTTGTTCAGAATAGTAGACATTTTAGGTGAATAACCAAGACGTAACGTTGGCCTTTTCTGAAAGGTACCCAGATTTACTCATGTCCTGCTGAGTACGGAAGTTCCAACACATTAAGAACCCCAGGCACATGTTATAAATGTTCTGTAAATGTTGCTGTTACCATTATTCCCTATATCATTTACATTTCTCTTAAATAAAATATAAAGAGGCCAGGACACAAACCTGGTGGAACAGGTCTTCTCTACTACAGGACTAAGGCTAAGGCAATCAAGCATCTCTCCAACAGAGAATTATTTCAAGCCAATAACTGTCAGGTAAGTCATAGCTTACAAGAAAATATGAAACTTCAGGAATTGTATCGGATGGCAGAATAAGATGCAAGTCTTTTATTAGTATCCAGTCAGATCTACAACTCCCAGCATTCTCTGACAGTCGAACAGATCCTCACATGCACAAAACAATGGCTTCCTTTTCTGCCACTTGAGAATTGCTGCATTTAAAGGGGTTGTTCACCTTTGGGATAACTTTTAGTATGATGTAGAGAGTGACATTCTGAGACAATTTGCAATTGGTTTTCATTTTTTATTGTTTGTGGTTTTTGAGTTATTTAGATTATTATTCAGCAACTCTATAATTTGCAGTGTCAGCAATTTGGTTTCTAGGGTACAAATTACCCCATCAACCCTGCATTGATTTGAATAAGACCCTGGAATATGAATAGGAGAGGGACTGAATAGAATGATAAGTAATAAAAAGTGGCAATAACAATACATTTGTAGCCTTACAGAGCATTTGTTTTTAGATGGTGTCAGTGACCCCCATTTGAAAGCTGCAAAGAAACAGAAGAAAATTGCAAATCATTAAAAAACTATGAAAAATAAATAATGAAGACCAATTGAAAAGTTTCTTAGAATTGGCCCTTCTACAATATGCTAAAAGTTAACTTGAAGGTGAACCACCCCTTTAAGGCTTTACACAAATACCAATGTTTTTAGATGTACTGCTTAGATTGCAAGCTCTTTGGACTATGAATATCCATTCATACTTATTATGTAACATATATGTAAACTATCCTTCTGCTTGGCCATGGACATATTATCCAGCACTCTGCACAGGTCACACAACCACATAGGCTTGCATTCTTGCTCGTATGGTTGACCCAGAGCACATACAACTCAGGGTGTGACTACTACAACCTGGTATGCTCATTGCCACAACACAAGTCCCCATAACCTCTCCAGCCACATGACCTAAGTAATACCACTTGGCCCACGATGGCTTTAGTTAGTCAATACTTACAAAACGTCCCAAAGTTTCAAATATCAAAGCCTGCTCTGCTTGTTTTTTCCAATTTGATTAACTTTTGCCACGTGCTTTAGTCAGAGATTCTATACCCCCCCAAACTGTCCTTCGTTTCCTTCTCCAGAGATATATTTTCTTGCTTGTATTTTTCTTGCTAAATGGAAGCCAGCTCCCCTTAGCAGATTCTGTTAATGATGCATTCCTTGCTTAGTTCTGAGAGCACTATCCATGGAGCTTTAATTAATATAAACTAGTGTATAACCAGAGGACTCTATACTTCCACAACAGGGCAGACTTGTTATCCAAAACTTGGCCGTGTGCAAATGGCAATTTGCAATGCCCTGGGCAGATACGAATCCTAATCTTATCATTATCCTTTCTGTATACAGAGCAGACATATGGTGGCAGTGCACAAATATGCCCACTTGCTTACCAGCCGAACAATAAGCGAGTGAGTAACAAAGTACAGATTCTCGGCACAATAAGGAATGATTTTTCATTCAAAAAGAACAGTTTGCACAGCAAAGGGGACTATAATGGTGCCTTCACTGGATGCAAGACTAAGAGACATATACACAAGGAGGAACTGTATCCATAACATTAGTCCCTTACTTTAAATCTAATTACTTTCTATTCCGTGCCTTCGTCTGTCCTCTCCCCGTAGCCGGCTGCTACATCTCTCACTGCTCACACCAGAGTAAATATTCACAGCAACATATCCTCTATAAAGCCGTAGAAAGCACAATCTGTTAATTCCATGGCTTTCAAGCCATTATAAACTCTCTAATCTGATCCATCTAAAAAAAACATTTTCAGTGCGATAAGTGATGGATATAAAGATTCTGCATAAAGCCTGTGCTGCATAGAGCCAGAGAGAGAAACACTAGTTTGCCTCATTTTTGCTGGCACATCTCTCTTGCTGCCTTGGAAAGTTGACAAGTTATTATAAATATCATAGAAGTATCTACCCTAAGGGGTTTCACCCATGAGCCTCCTGCAAGATAATATAGTCTCCAGCAAATGCACAAAGTGTGGCATAATCGAGCAGCCCAGATTGCAATGAGAAATATCTCTTTTCCCTTTCTTGGCTTGGGGAGAATGAATGCAGCAGGAACTTTAAGGACAAGCAGAAAACTACATCAATTCTTCATGAGCATTTCTCAGCACCCACCTGAAGGCCTCTTCTTCTGAGGATATTGGGCTCGTCCATGGCTGTAGATCCTGAAGATCCCGCTAGTTCTCCCACAACAGTTGAGCCATGCTCCGGAATACACTGTACCTTAGCATTGAGCGTGCTAATTCACATCCAAGCAGCTGCTAAACACTTACATCACGATTTATCTGATTGGAGAGGGGCCGTCAGCTGACCAGCCTTTGGTTATTCACTCCGGCAACTTCGGAGATCATGAATGCATGCAGTACTTGAGCTGGAAAGCAGCAAGTGGGCTCCACGCTCCCCTCGCACATTCATCCTGCGATTAGATGGAGGAAATCCTGGGAGTATTGTTACACTGGATACACAATACTGCATCCTGCACAAACAGCCAGCTGCTCCAGCTTCAGGTCAAGCTCTTTCCGAGGCTACTGGAAGGTCAAAGCATCTGTAGAAAGCAGCAGTAACACCTCCGAGAAGGAAGGGAAATAAAAATGTAACAGTTGAAAACCCAACCAACTGCTGTCAGTGGGGAGTGCAATGAAATGGAGCTCATCTTTCTGATGCAGCCAGGGGAAACAAAACTGCACTCCTCATAATAAAGCACCGAGGGTGGTGGGGATCCTTTTACCCCACTGGGTCCGATCAAACGCTTTTGACCCAGAGATAAAGTGATATATTTATAACACTTTGATCATATCCAGTTGGATTATTCTGTGTTTTTCCTAAGAAAAATAAAACCTCGGGAAGAAGAGTGGGGGGGGGGGGGAGAAAGATAACTTAATCTTTAGTTTAGCCAATGAGGAGCAGGCTACGATTTCAATCATATGCAATTTCACAGTCTGCCTCTGCTTGTTTTCTCTGCTCATTCTCATCTTATTTCAATTCACTGTGACCACGGAATGAATTTTAAGTATTCTCTTTGCCCATAAGCTCCTCAACCATAAACAGAATGAAATAATGACTTGCTAATCAAAGGAACGTGAGCGCTGGCACCGCAAAGAGTGCAAATCTGGATCCCAGGCTGCATTGTTTTGGAACCTGAGCCTGCGTCCTCTGGATTGTCTTTTGCACTTTAAAGGGGATGTTCACCTTTATAATAACTTTCAGTATGCTGTAGAGAGTGATAGCCTAGGCAATATGCAATTGGCTTTCATTTTCTGAAACTGGCTTTCAGTTCAAAAGTTGCTTAAAATTAGCAATTCTAATAGTCATTCTATAACATACTAAATATTAACTTAAAGGTGAACCACCCCAAATGTAGCATTTAGCCTAATGAAACAAAATGGCATTCTACCCAACTTTCCAATATACAATTAATACAATGTTGTTTTGTACCTTTAAAAAAGAATCCAACCTGTAATGAACCCCCCCCCCTTCCCTGTGTAGACCCCCCTCCGTCCTCCCCCG
>CM044431.1:207127219-207142684 GCA_024363595.1 Xenopus borealis
TTTTTTTTCAAACTCCTATCTTTTGTATTGAAGGTCTGACCTGGCGAAGTAAAGTCTAGCGCTTAGTGAGTAACGTTTAGTAAAATGGTCATCTTAATCTGAATTAGCGTAGTTACGTACCTTCGTCGGTGCACAACTTCGCCTGGCGTAAGGGTGTGAGGTTGCGTTAGTCTATCTACTTCGCTAGTGAATTTTTGCCAGGGACATTTAGCAAATTGGCGAAGTTGCAAAATGACGTCACGCTAGCGAATAAGCGCTAGCGTTAGTTCTCCAATAAAGCACTTTTTTCATTTTTTTGTCCTCCGAGTGCGTATATATTAGGGATGCACTGAATCCAGGATTCGGTTCAGGATTCGGCCAGGATTCAGCCTTTTTCAGTAGGATTTAGATTTGGCCGAATCCTTCTGCCTGGCTGAACCGAATCCAAATTTACATATGCAAATTAGGGCTAGGGAGGGAAATCACATGACTTTTTGGCACATGGCTGAATCCTGGCAATGATTTCCCTTTCCAACCCTTCATTTGCATATGCAAATTAGGATTCGGACTGGTATTCGGACGAATCTTTCAGGAAAGATTCTGGGGTTTGGCGGAATCCAAAAAAAAATAAAATTATATATATATATATATATATATATATATATATATATATATATATATATATATATATATACACACCAACATAAGTAACTACATATAGGAATCAGGGCATATGGTTATTTCTGAATGCCATGACAACCACGAAGCATTAATTCTATTGTGCAAGGGGCCTTGCACACTTTGACAGCAGAGATGCAAGTGACCCATTGTTAGTGTGTTCCTATCAGTATCTATTAAATATAAGCCATTTTTTCATCTGACACAGCAGCAAGAGGAATGGGAATGAACGTGAGACTCTATAAACGACTCGGCTCATCAGCCTCTAGTTGTTTGATCAATAAGGTGCAGGGAGAGAGTGTCAAAATGATCAAACAAGACAAGGTTTTATCCTCCAGTTAAAAGGACAAACAAATAGGAATAGCTCACTACACGATGGGGGTGTTTCTCCGTACAATGCCGAAAGCATCTGGTCATTAAATATGAATTACAGGGACAGAAAACTAAACAAACACCAGCCACTACTGATATAATAAAGAGACCCTCAAACACAAGGCACCACCCTAGTCTGATATATCTCAAACCTTTCCGTAACAATTACCTTTATATTTATAATGCCATAAAAATATTTCTATCCCTGGTAGTTTAGAATATTCCTTTTAAATATACAGGGAGGTTTTTATTCCCTCTTTAAGAGATACTTGTATGAGTTCCGTTATCTGGAAACCCAATACCGAGAAAACTCCAAATTACAAAAAAAGCCACAGATGCAATTTTATCCAAATTATACACATGTAAAAAATAGTTTTCTCTGTTATAATAACAGTGACTTGTACTTGATCCAAACTAAGATATAGCATTCTGGATAACGGGTCCTATACCTGTACTATATAAATGGTAACAAATTTATAGTTTACTAATTTTTTTGACAAAATGGTTATAAATACATGGTATTAAAAGAGACTGTTCATCTTAATGTTAACTTCTACCATGATGTAGAGTGATATTCTTAGAAAATTTGCAGTTGGTCTTTTTTTTTTTTTTAGTTTTTGTGGTTGTTCAAAAGGTGCAATAAGCCGTCAATTCAGTTCTTTGTCACTGGCTAGTCTATGGGGCCCTCTGATGGGCATGCTAGATCAATATCTGGCCAAATATCTGGCTCTATATTCATCAGGGCTGTGTCAGCTTTGACCTCAAGGTAGCATATGTGGAAAAGATCAGCCACCACCCTAAAAGAGCAGACATTTAAATAGACGGACAAATTTATTTAGCTTTTATTTCTAGTTGCTAGGGTCCAAATATCCCTAGGAACCAGGCAGTAGTTTGAATGATAGGCTGGAAGTTAAAGGGATACTGTCATGAGAAAACATGTTTTTTTAAAAATGCATCAGTTAATAGTGCTGCTCCGGCAGAATTCTGCACTGAAATCCATTTCTCAAAAGAGCAAATAGATTTGTTTATATTCAGTTTGAAATCCAACAAGAGGCTAGACATATTGTCCATTTCCCATAAACTTTAAATCACTCTTTACGGCTGTACTGCAAGTTGGAGTGATATCACCCCCTCCCCTTTTTCACCCAGCAGCCTAACAACAGAACAATGGGAAGGTAACCAGATAACAGCTCCCTAACACAAGATAACAGCTGCCTGGTAGATCTAGGAACAGCACTCAAAAGTAAAACCCATGTCCCACTGCGTTCCATTCAGTTACATTGAGAAGGAAAAACAACTGCCTGCCAGAAAGCATTTCCCTCCTAAAGTGCTGGCACAAGTCACATGATCGGGGCAGCTGGGAAATTGACAAAATGTCTAGCCGCATGTCAGATGTCAAAATTGAATATAAAAAAATCTGTATGCTCTTTTGAGAAATAGATTTCAGTGCAGAAGTCTGCTGGAGTAGAACTATTAACTGATATATATTGATGCATTTTGAAAAAAAGCATGTTTTCCCATGACAGTATCCCTTTAAGTTTATCAGAGTACAAGTCACATGACTTGTGCTCTGATAAACTTTAATCACACTTTTCTGCTGTACTGCAAGTTGGAGTGATATCACCTCTCCCTTTCCCACCCCCAGCAGCCTAACAGAGCAATGGGAAAGTAACCAGATACCAGCTCCCTAACACAAGATAACAGCTGCCTGGTAGATCTAAGAACAACACTCAATAGTAAAAACCCATGTCCCACTTTGACTCCTTCAATTACATTGAGAAGGAAAAACAACAGTCTACCAGAAAGCAGTTCCATCCTAAAATGCTGGCACAAGTCACATGTCCAGGGGCAGCTGGGAAATTGACAAAATGTCTAGCCCCATTTTAGATTTCAAAATTGAATATAAAAAAATCTGTTTGCTTTTTTTAAAAATGGAGTAGCACTATTAACTGCTGCGTTTTCACATGACAGTATGCCTTTAAGAAACAATATTTTAACCCTAACTTGTGGGCCTTCTTTAGGGTTACTCCCTGACAATACGTTGGTTCTTATGCACTATAAGTCTAAGTCTATAACTAAACCTTAATCTTTTTATTATTTTTTTATAATGAAGTCATGTGCCAATTTTTTTTTTTGTGCACACAGGTATTTGTCCTACTTCACTGAGTGTGCGCTACTCAATTTCATATACAGGTATGGGACCTGTTATCCAGAGTGCTCGGAACCTGGGTTTTTCCAGAAAATGGATCTTTCTATAATTTGGACCTTCATACCTTAAGTCTACTAGAAAAATCATATTACCATTAAATAAAGCCAATAGGCTGATTTTGCTTCCAATAAGAATTAATTTTATCTTAGGTGGGATCAGAGGTGGGCCAAGCCGGCCAGGCGCCCTAGGCAACCCACCTGGCAAGCTTGCCCCCCTCCTTCCCCTGTAGATTGCGCGTGCGTGCAGTGAAGCTTTCTGACGTGTACATGCGCGGTGAACCACGCTCGCGAATACGTGCTGTAGAAGAGCAAGGTCTGGTCTAGGGGCAGGCAGAAGAGGTAGCTGCTTGGTGCCCCCCAATCATTGCGCCATAGGCAGCTGCATCTTCTGCCTAGATATTTATATATATATATATATATATATATTTATTTTTTTTTTTTTTAATGGATAATTATTCATATATACATACATATATATGTATGAATAATCATCCATAAAACATGGTATTAGATTAGTAATTGCACTTGAATGCAGATATTACTGTTATGTGTGGCAAAAATATATTTTCTTATTTATTAGATAGTATCCTAATAATTAACATTAATGCCAGTAAGTGAAACATTTCATGAAACCTCTATTTTCAAGCCCAGTATGTATGGTTTTACCACTGGCATAAATTGCATCATATCTTTATACATAACCTTTTCTGGGAGATGTAAATGCTTCCTTCAGTAACCGTCTCTTCTTTTCAGCTTTGTTCCGCAGCACCTTAGGGAAGAAGTTACTTAGAAATTCATAAGCTTGGGCCATTTTTTGGAATTTATGGCCATTTGTTACAGTAGAAGTCATAAAAGCGCAATAGCTAAATTTCAACTTGTAAATTCACCCTGACTTCAGGACTCTGAGCCCTAGATCTGTGACCAAGCATTAATAGATGCACCGGTCTAAGTACATATCATCAACATTTATTTCCAGAGCTCCGGCAAAAGAACTTGCTGAATAGCACTTTTTTTTTTTAAAAAAGGGGCCATGCACAGCTTAAAGAATGTTTCTTTCTTTGCTCTAAAAATACATATATATTTTTAATTTATTTTATTTTTCTATCAGGAGCTACCTGCATGTATTTTCAGTATGGAGAAAAAAACTGAAATAAAACAGAAAAAAACACCAAGAGGAAATCCACACAAGCAAAAGGGGAAGATACAAACTTCTTCCACTTAGTGCCCTTGCTAGAATCAAACACCAGCACAGCAAACTTTATATATGTGGAAATTTCACACAAATGGTAGCCTTAGCAATAACTTTTCATAAAGCCAATGACATCCAGATAACGTTAACAGAAATCCACCAGTTTTATTCACAATGGCTGGAGGAATCACGCGGACATATTGTTCTCATATGTAGGCAATAAGACTTGGTAAATATCTGCGGTACTGTTGCCAGCCTGAAGGGGAGGGCTCGAAATTGGTAGTTGTCCTTTTGCTGGACAAACCGGAGACATTTTTGATGTAGAGGATGGATGAGATGTGCAAGTAAGAGTCTTTTAGATCGATTGATGTGAAGAAATCTCCTTGTTCTATAATGGAGATCATGGAACAGAGAGGTTCCATTTAGAACATGGAAACGTAGGAATTGGTTGAGTTTGTTGACTCATCAGTCTTTCTTTGGTACTAGGAATAGGCTGGAGTAAAAACTCTAGTTGAGCTGCAGCAAGGGGACAGGGATAATGACTTTCTTTTGGCATATTTCTTGGACTGCTGAGAGAAAGGTCTGTTTCTTGTGTAGGTTGGTTATGATCCTGGATTTCAAGAATCTGGGGAGAAAGATTCATAGCTATGTGTCACTTTGTGCACCTATGTATCGGTGGTGTTTAAAAGCCATGCCTCGTTGAAGTGTTGAAGACGTCCCCCCCACCATCTCCTGTGCTGTTGAGGCGGCTGGATCCTCAGGAGTCTTGTTGGTTGTCAGCGGATGTCTTGGTTGAACATCTCTGGGGATTCCATGAGGGTTTCCTGTGGCCCTGAAAACCTTTGGAATTGTTGGTTGTGAAGAGTCTAGTGTTCTGTGAGTATAACCTGTTAGGGTCGGACTTGGGGGGCCCCCCTTCTGATCCCAGGACCCCACAGCTGCATCGAGAGAGTGTGCTTGTGTGCATGCCTGCCACCCAATAAATATAATGTTTGTGCGCACGCCTGCCACCCAATAAATATAGTGCTTGTGCGCATGCCTGCCACCCAATAAACATAGTGCTTGTGCGCATCTGTGCACAAGCGCATGCTATTGGCAGAGCAGCAGCACAGCGGGGGGGGGGGGTTGTTGTGCACACACTCAGTGGCCCACAGCCTTAGCTGTAGGGTCCGGGGGTTGGAAGGGGGGCCTTGGCTAGCAGCCCCGTGGGCATGCAAACGTAGATCTGGGCCGGCAGGGTGCACAAGGGCCGTTGGCCCACTGTTTTTTTTCCTGGTGTCTGCAGGCCAAGTCTGACACTGCTTGTTGTAGGATGTACAAAAGGAGCGCTAAGAATTGCCAGAAACTTATCCTGGAAAAGAAAATCTCTTTTACCCCTGTAATTTTAGAGATTATAGAGTCAAGTTCACTCCCAAATAGAGTAATACCAGTGAACAGCAGGGGCAACCAGACTTTTCTTGGATGCTGGAGCAGCATTCCAAGTTTTCAGTCAGAGGGCCCAGTGTTAAGATCTCACCATGAATAAAGAGATGTATCTTTGAACCTATTCCGGAGAACTTATGAAGTGAGTGTGCCTTTGTTAATACTTGTTTGCATGGAAAGAATAGCTCCTAGATGCAGCGGAGCCTAACATTGAGCACCTCCTGTTCGGAATGTGAATAAGCTTAATTGAATTAGTGGCATAGTGGAATAATACTGAGCGAATACTTAGAGGGCCCAGTGTGGTGTTATAGCCTGAGCCAATGATTTGGCAAGGAGGTGTACAATGTCCAAGGTAGAATCTCATTTTAGTGTATAGTATTCAGCATTTTTGATAGGTGGGTAGCCAAGTCAAAATCTTCATCAGTCACTGCAGATATGACCTCTTGGGACCAGTGGGTGAGAGTTCTTGCAACATAACTGGATGCAATTCCATCTTCAAGAGGGATTGTAGTGCATTTGGCAAGTCAAGCCATAGGAAAAAGTGGGATTTAGTCGGACTGGGATCCAAGGAGCCCACCAGAAAACTTTAGACTAGGGGCCCACCAGAAAACCTTAGAGCAGGGGCCCAACTTTCCAAACTATTATTCCTTCTCTCCTCACTTAACCTATTTATTCTCCTATTCTTTTAGATCTACTTACTATAATCTATTCTTCCATTATTAAGCCTATTTTACACATAAAGAAATAGGGAATGAACATGAAATAGGCCAAATTGTTAGAAGCAAGAGGGCCCACTGAAACCTGGGCCCACCGGGAGTTTTCCTGGTATCCCGGCTGTGGGCCAGTCCAATACTGCTTTTATATATGTTTCTTAGCTGATCCGAAGAGCTTGTCTAGCGTTTTTGGTGTTCTCTACCTCAATCCCCAATGTAAGAAACATATCTGAGAGAAGTGCCTCCACATCTTCTGACTGTGATCTTTTGGGTAAGTCTGCTGTCTCTACTAGTTCCAGATCAGAGTTTGAAGCAGCGCCATCCTCTGTGTGAGATTCAGGCTCCAACAGGTCTACACCAATGTCTATAGAGTTAGAATTTTGAGAGGCTGATGTAGTGAGTATCGGTTGAGATTTTTGTGTGGCAGGTGCTGCAAGTTTTTCAATGGTCATTTAGGTCATTCCTAAGAAAGAAGCTTGAAATTCTTTGAGCCAATGACTGAGGGAGTAGTGCTGCCTGTGGTAATGGGGCCTCTGTGGTTTTGGCTTTTTAGAAAAGACTGACGTTACAGGCTTGGACCTCTTCTGCATAGCCTTTTTTGGGGGATCCACTATTCTGGATGATTCCCCTGCCTTTGCATTTCTTATGTTTTGGGTTGTCATTGGCAGCAGGAAGAACATCCGGAGGCCCCATCCTGCTCCATTACTGTATCTGAAATGGTCTCCAGGCCCATGCTAGTGTGATGACATTCTCCCTGCCAGCGCCATATTTGACACTTACAAAGTGCTGGTGATAGCTTATGGAGGAGGGGTGGGTAGTGCTGAAGCATACCTTATAAGGAGACCCCATACCAGTACAACTGCGTATAAGTCCCCCTAGTGGAGGAGTAACATGAGGGTTAGACAGCACTGAGGCATGTAGATTCAAACTGAATAGTGGATGTGACAGCGCTAGAGCCTGTCTTATCAGGAGGGATTCCACAGCAGCGTCAAGGCATACTTTGTGGGATATCCCTATGTTCTCCACCATGGCAGATCCATTTAAATATGAGTAATGGTTGAAATAAGAGTTCTGGTAGTGCAGTAGCATACCTTTGAAATGTAATACGCCCCATCCAGCATCCAGGGAAAAATTATATGAGAGAGAGAGAAAAGAGTGACCTACCTTCTTGGAAGCAGCATGACAAAATCGGAGTAGGATGGGCTAATGGCAGGAAGGGGAGGAACCAGCCTACAATTTTTTCCTGTTATCCTGCCTCCTAGAGGGAAGTCAACATAACCCCTTAGGTACCTGTGCTGCATAGGGATGATTGAGAAAATTCATTTGGGGAAAAAGAACACAGGATAATTTCTTTCTTAAACAAATGCGAGAGCATTAAAAACCCCACAAACATTGAATAATCAACATGGAAGAAAGGATTTCCATTGATATGGACAGATGATCTGGTGTAAATAAATATACTATCTAGACCTTTACACATCATGTGCCATTAGACAGTATCTGCATCTTACAGCTGTGGAGCATTCAATGCATTTTCCCCCAGTGAGTCACACCCCTAATGAAAGCAAGGCCGACCCAGATGATTGAATCTAGGTCAGCCCATAGGTCAATGCATTGGAGCAAACCTTAAAGACACATCTAATGACTAAAGTACTTCACACTCTAGAAAGGGTGGTATTTAAGAGTTTTCATACCATCACACACTGACTTCTAGCCTCCCCTACTAATTTGTTGGTCACAAACAATACCATACAATAAAATTGAACATCATCTCAACCACCTTCTTAATTTCAAAACCAATATTTTTTCAAGAGCATCTACATAAATTGTTTAAAACCACAAAGTGCAACAAAAGCCATGCAAAGCATTTATTTTATTTTTGGGAGAATCCTACTGTAACTACAACAGAATGACACTGCTGCTCTATATTTCATATTATGCTTCAAGCCTTGCAATTATTCCCTCAACCTGAAACATAAAAGTAAAAAAATGAAGTTACAATATAGCTACAAAATATAGATATGGAATCCATTATCCAGAAATCTGTTATGGGAAATACGGGATGACCATCTACCATAGCCTCCATAAAAATCAAATCATTTAAAAAAATTATTTCCTTTTTCTCTGTAATAATAAAAGAGTACATTTTACTTAATCCCAACTAAAATATAATTAATCCTTATGGGAAGCAAAACAATCCTTCTTGGTTTATTTTTTGTTTAAAGTGGACCCGTCACCCCAAAAAAATATTGAAAATTCTATTTTATCACATTAGTCAAGCAAAATGACCATTAATTACACTATATAAATTATTTGAATCTTGTTTTCTTCAGTCTGGGAATTCATAATTACAGCAAGCAGGCAGGAGCCATTTTGTGGACACTGTTATTAAGGCAAGACTTGCATCATCTCAGAATCTTGTTTGTGCACCAGAATGGGGGATCCAATGTCTAACCCCATGTCCTGGCTACACAATTAAATGGTTAAGAGAACTGGGGGAATGTGTGGGGAGCAGTGGCATCTAGGAAGTGCTGAAGGGAAAGTGAAAGTAATTATCTGCCCCGCCTCTATGCCTAAGGCATAGAGGAGGGGCAGACAATATTTGATTGACAGCTGAGTTTTTTAGATGAGTTTAAAACAGCTATGAATGCTTTAATAAAAATTTGAAATTGGATTTCATGTTTAATTTGAAAAGGACTTTTATTATACAGATTTGTGTGTCTGGGTGACGGGTCCATTTTAAATTATTTCCTAGCTGACTTAAAGGAGAACTGAATCCAATAATAAAAAATCCTACTACCCTAGATAGTCCCCCCACCCTGATTCCCCCCTGCATAGTTCATTACCCCTAAAAGTGTCCCAAATACATTGCTCATGTACTGGTGCAGAATAAGCATAGCAGAGCTCTTGGGTGCCATCTTCCAGATCTTCAGTCTCCTTCGGGTCCTCTTCCCTTCAGCAATTCACTGCACTTTTGGAGCATGCGCAGTTGCTACGAACTACAGTTGAAGACTGAAGATCCAGAAGATGGCACCCATGAGCTCTGCTGCCCTTACTCTGCACCAATACGTGGGCAATGTATTCAGGACACTTTTAGGGTTAATGAACTATGCGGGGGAAGCAACTGCAGGTCCCAAGCAATCCGGATAATCGTTTCTATTCCTGTACCTGCTATATATTGAAATTGCCAAGTATGTAAAAAGAAAAAAAAATTCTTTTGACAAAGAAAATGGGCAAAATTAACTCTTAAGTCTTCAAAGTCTCCAAACCAATCACATTGAACATACCTAATGTGATCTATCAAAAAGAAAATGCACTACCCTAATTCTGGGAAGTTTTTTCTTTTAAAAACAGAGCAGTATAATAGCTTAGTTCAATAACCTTATGGAACAAAAACAAATCATCTCCCGAAACGGTCACTTCATCCTTAAGGGCAAATCTTAAACACACACAAAAATGGTTTCCCCCATAATTACATCCACCATGAATTCTTCTTTCCTGATCTCCCTCATGAAATATAAATATTTAACAACTGTAAGTTGACTTTATTTATAGAGAAGGTCACATTCCAAACTGAAGGCCTGTTTGGTTCAATAGAAAAATAATATATAGATAAAAAAAAAAGAGCATGAAACATGGGGGAACAACGTCAAGATGTCAAGTTAAGAAGCAAAGGTGAATTCTTGGCCATTAGAGGTCTGAGATGAGGATCATGACAATCACGCCATCACATCTAGTATGAAAAAGTATTGATTTTCTGTCAAAATACATCTATTTGAGAAGTGTTTGCCATAAATGTTAAAATAGGGAAAACGTGCCAGAGGCAAAACATATAGGATGAAAATAAAGTGTTGCCAAAAGAACGATGCTGAACAATAATAGCTTTGCTGGAGGAAAAGCAAAAAGGGATAACTATAGGATTGACTCCATGTACAAAGTCCAGTGTTTAAACCATCACTAAGGTAAAGATGAAATATTAAAATATATCACGATGGAACAAGACTAGCAATTTCTCCTTTTACTTACACAATTAGGAGGTATTTAATAGAAAGTATATGAAAAGCATTATTTTAAAACTGTCAGGAAAAACAGCCCTGATTGAAATCACTGCAGTTAAATGCCTCTTTTCTACTCACAGCCGCAAGAACCCTTGACATCCAATCAGAATCTTTAAAGCTGCCATTTTATAAAAATCATTTTAATATAAATAACAACCCTTGAGGTCAATTTGTCTGTTTTCAAACACACGACTGGCACTTATTCATTCATTTTGCCTGACAATGTATTATACTTAAAACACCCTTATGCCTTATGTTTGTTCCATTATAATACCCCTGAATAAACTGGATTACAGCTAAATTAATTCAAATACAAAAGAGATTTCAGGGACATATGAGACCAGCCACAATCAGTAGAAAGATAACAAAAAACGAAGTCCAGCTTTGAGGGTTACAGTTGCTGATGAAGAACAAAATTTAACCATCTGTCAATTCGGTCATTAATTTTGAAAGCAATCGTCTCCTAAAATGCTTTCATAAATGTTCCACATAAAGTCCTAACATTAAAATGATTTTTAAAAAATAGAAGGAAAATAAAAGAGGCTGAAATTCTTACATGTTTGTTCATCATCACCATCATTATCATCATCAGTGCTTCATTTGCCCACATGTAAGGCAGCAAGAAAGGACTTCAACTTCTGTGTTTGGCCTATAGTCGTGAACGTGTCCCATGTTTGATGCTAGTTCTTACAGGGGTAGCTTACCTACGTGTTTACTTTTAGTTTGTTATTCAAAGCATCTTTACATTTGGTTTTCATAATTTTTTATAGTTTATGAATATTTGCAGCTTTCCAATGTGGGTCACGGGCCACATCTAACAAATGCTCTCTAAGGCTACACATTTGTTACTTTTTAATACTCATATAGTTACATAGTTAAATTGGGTTGAAAAAAGACCGAGTCCATCAAGTTCAACCCCTCCAAATTAAAAACCCAGCATACACACACACACACACACACACACACACACACACACACACACATCTCCACTCTTTCAAACACAAACCATATATGCCCATAGCTATACTAACTGTAGAGTTTAGTATCAAAATAGTCTTTGATATTATGTCTGTCCAAAAAATCATCCAAGCCCCTCTTAAAAGCATCAACAGAATGAGCCATCACATCACCCGGCAGTGTATTCCACAACCTCACCGTCCTGACTGTGAAGAACCACCTACGCTGCTTCAAATGAAAGTCCTTTTCTTCTAGTCTGAAGGGGTGGCCTCTGGTGATCCTCTTTATGGGTAAAAAGGTCCCCTGATATTTGTCTATAATGTCCTCGAATATATTTGTAAAGTGTAATCTTCTTATTCAGGTCCTCGCATTCATATTCCAGTCTTATTTAAACCAATGCATGGTAATTTGGATTACTGAAACTGTAAGAGCTGTTGAATAAAAAGCTAAATAACTCAAAAATAGTGATGTGCGAATGTATTCGCCTGTGGCGAATTCGCTGCAAATTCCCATGATTCACCGCAAGAGAAAATTCAACCGCGTCTAGTTTTGGACCCTAGTCCTGCTCCTAGTAGGGCTACCCTTGCCCAAAAGCTAAAGTCCAAACTAAAATGATCCACCAGTCCTCCAGATTTGAGAGTTAAAACAGAGGGATGACTAACCTGATATATAAAACAAACCATAAGCTATGTTACACACAACCATGTATGATAGACTCCCATGCTTGATGTTAGACAATGTGATTGGCTGATTTATTAGGATACAAAATAGTTATGAAATTAACTACAAAATTGAGTTTGGATAGAATATATTTCCTATATAACAATTTCAAACTTCTCTTTCACAACAGTATACACTATAGTGATGGGCAAATCTGACCTGTTTTGAAGTCTATGGGCAGTCCATGGACAACAAAAATTTGATGCAAGTCAAATTTTTCTCCCATTGGAGTCTATGGGAGTAATTTTTTTGCTGCAACAACTTGGTGAAAAATTTTGCTCATCATTATGCTACTCTGAGGTAAACCATGACAACTAATTTTTTAACTTCTTATGGCTTTCTAAGAAAAAAATATTTTTTATCTTTTTTAATGTCAATAAAATAATTTCAAAAATTCAGCACACATCTTGGTTGGTGATGTTGGTTTTAGGACATTACAGGTATGGGACCTATTATCCAGAATGTTTGGGACCTGTGGCTTTCCGGATAACAGGTATTTCTGTAGTTTTGGATCTTCACACTAAGTCTACTAGAAAATCTTTTGCTTCCAATAAGGATTAATTACATCTTCGTTTGGATCAAATACAAGCCTACTGTTTTATTGTTATACAAAGAGAGGGGTGAATCTGGGACGTTTTGGTACGCTGAATTTTTTGAAACAGCAAAAAAATTTAAAAAATAGTGAAATTGGAAAGTTCACGAAAAATTTGTGAATTTTGAGCGATTTCACGAAAAATTTGTGAAATTCAAACTTTAAGAAAAATCTTGGTCAACTTGTCTTTATAATTTACCGTTAACTAGGGATGCACCAAATCCAGGATTCAGTTCGGGATTTGGCCTTTTTCAGCAGGATTCGTATTCGCCTTCTGCCCAGCCGAACCGAATCCTAATTTGCATATGCAAATTAGGGGCGGGTGGGAAATTGCATAACGATTTGTCACAAAACAAGGAAATAAAAAATGTTTTCCCCTTCCCACCCTTAATTTGCATATACAAATAAGGGTTCGGATTTGGTTCGGTATTCAGCCGAATCTTTCTCACAGGATTCGGGGTTTGGCAGAATCCAAAATAGTGGATTTGGTGCATCCCTACCGTAACCATGCCCTAACCTTGAACACTGAATTAACTAGTCAGTTCACCAGTTTATGCAGGTCAAGGTTACACACACGGCTTGCACTTTATCGATCTAAAGAGTCTGTAAAACAGCAGTTGGAATGTACAGTATAAAAGCACACTTTCTTTACCCTGCAGTAGTGATGTGCAGGTTGGTCTGAAGCCTATGGGACCTGTGGGTAGGGTTGCCATCTGTACGGTTTTTTTGAAGGGCTGTCTGGGTCAAAACTTCCTGCCTGGTTTCCAAAATTAGGAAAACCGGGCAGCATTCCCTATGATTGACCCAGCAATCAGCCAAACACTGATCACCACATCACAGCCCTGCCCCTGACATCACAACCCCACCCCCTCTGCCCAGATTCAACCAGGCCAAAAAGTGGCCACCCTACCTGTGGGCCAGACTAGTTTGGGGAAACTTGCCCACAATTTCTTTGCGATGGTGCAGGCTGAGCATTAACAACCTTCTACTGCCCCACTTCCGCCTCCATGCACTCTTTTTTATATAGCTGCATCTGATAAGCCCCTCCTCCTTCAGTGCGGTCACAGTGGGGCAGGCATAGGATATATAAACGAAGAAGCGCACTGGGTTAGGTTTGGGTTGACCCACACATTACTACCCAGTAGAATAAACAAACAGAGGCTACCATAGTAGCATACCATGTTGCTGATAATTCCTCCACTGGGGTTGCACAAGATAGAATCTAATTATTATAGGATTCCTGGGAGATATACATATAATGGGTTATAATAAAATAATTGGCCAGCCAATAGCAACCAATCAGCATTGACTACTCACTTGTTAAAAAGCAAACATCTTATTGGTAGATATGCCTTTTATCACATATGTGAATCACATCAGATCAGCCCCTAAATACAACATAAAATGATTCAGTTTCAAAACCTATGGTTTTAAATGAGGTATAATGGAAAGGTGCTCAAAATGATATCTCCTTTTATAAAGCAAAAAATAGTTTTTGAGTAGAGTTCCCCTTTAACGGTGAAAAAAAAATATGACCAAAGACCAACCACAAGGCAGTTGTATATTGTTCTTAATGAGCAGGAACTCCAGCTAAGGGGGAAAAAAAAATTAAAGCAATGATATTTTTCACCAACAAAGAACGCCTCGCTTTTTCATAGGGGTCACTGTTGGTGCTTTCCAAGGAAATGCTGAAACACATTTTTAGAATTCATGTTGCTATAATTGGATATGTGAAAAACTTTCAAAACACGAGACTCTGAGAACTCCTGAAAGTACTTATCCTTCAAGAGTGTGCGTGTTCTGCATGGAACATTACAGCTTGTTTAAACCAGTGAAAAAGCCAAACATTTTCTTTCCTAGACTCTATCGGATATCAATTCTCTTCCTGACATTTGTAAGGATAGCGCCTGTCAGTCTCGTCCATCTTCTAATTTGAAAAATCTTCTCAACAAGTTCTAACCGACCTGAGCACTGCAGCAGAACTGCAATATCCGCTGTCGTCCAAATGCTGAAGGTTGGGCAAAATCACACCATAAGGTGGACAAGGTGGACAATGGAATGTTAAAGCAAAAGGCAGATGAGTCTACTATAGTGATCCGCAACCAGTGGCTCCTGAGCAATATGTTTCTCACCAACCCCTTGGATGTTGCTCCCAGTGGCTTCAAAGCAGGTGCTTATTTCTGTATGCCAGGCTTGGAGGCAAGTTTTAGTTGTTATACTACCAAACAGAGCCTCCTGTAGGCTGCAAGTCCACATAGGGGCTACCAACTGTCCAATGACATTTTGTACCAAGAACATTTTTCATGCTTGTGTTGCTCCTCAACTCATTTTACACTTGAATGTGCTTGTAGGTAAAAAAAAGTTGGAGACCTCTGGCCTACTGTATACAGGGCCGGAACTAGGGGTAGGAAAAAGAGGCACCTGCCTCGGGCACAATCATAAGGGGGCACTTGGCAGGTACCTATTAAGCATATTCTGCCTACCCCTATTCTGTGTTCCCTATGCTTCTGTAGCTCTCCCCTCTCTCCTCCGCCGAGCCACCTCCACTCCCTCCCTCCTCCCCCATTTGTCACTCTC